>CM041778.1:330121282-330256025 GCA_023374045.1 Limonium bicolor
TCCATTTTGGTGCCAAGAAGAATCTCCATGGGAGAAGCTTGAGCTCATCTTTTCACATATTATTGTTCTCCTTTACTTCAAGGTAAGGAAACTCAAAGAAAAATGATGTTTCCTTCATGTTTTTGTGTTGTTCGAAAATCACCCTTAATGGTGTCCTTATGTTGCTTTGTTCTAGCTTCATTTCAACCTTTCATGGACTAGGTGGAGTCCTCTCTTGATATATATTCAAACTCTCTTCAAGTTCTAAGGTAAAACAACTATCTTAATGCTTTTAAAACAATGTATAATCTAGGGTTTACAATGAGATGAAGCATTAAGCTTGTATACTCATTTTATCATTTGTATAATGTTTAGAAGTTGACAAGCAACTAAAAGCCTTGCCGATAGTTAGTCAAGGAAACAAGAAAGAATTTGTGAGGAAAAAGAGGTAAATGTGCTAACCTAATGTGGTTTAAAGTCTTAGGAGAAATTAGCTCATATTGCTTGTTAAAATGATCTAAGGAGCCAATGGTGAATGACTTAGTAAAATGTTCTCAAGGAAACTAGTAAAAGGGCATATATGTTATTGGGTGTATTTGCAGGTCAAAGGCAAATATAATGTGGGAAATTCAGTGTTTATGATTTATGCATCTTAAGGGCCTAAGAGCCATGTTATTTAAGGGCCTAAGTGCCAAGCAATATTAATTATGCACTATATTGTGATGTGGTGCAAAATGAGTGAAGTTTTGTGTATAAGAATGTGTTGATGGATTTTAGTGTTCTTGATTGTTAATGGTGAAAATAATGTGTTTTGGCTTGGTAATGTTCTAGGAGAACCTATGTCGAAATTTAGATAATGTATAAGGAGCTTTAGGTGTTTAAAATGAGTTTTGGTAAGTTAGGAAGTGTTTAGAATGGTTGAGTGCTTTACTAGTAAAAGAAACATGCATTAAGGTATTCTAAGATGTAAAAAGGGCTTAAGCAATGTTCTAGAGGATTTAGAATGCAAAAGAATGTTTTGGGACACTTCAAGATCATGGTGAGATTGTGTTTAGGACTTGTGCAATGTTGGTGAATAAGAAGAAGTGATGTGTTGCATGGAGGGGCTATAAGCTTGTAGTAATATCCAAGGAGATGATGTTGTAATGGTGAGAGAACATTTTGGGAGTTGTGTGGAGACTTATGCAAACTTTGGTAAAACAAGAGAAAGTATAAACTTGTAAAGGATTTAAAGGATGACATAGGAATTGGTTTGTATGAAAGGATGCATGGGAGATGATGTTAAAAAGGTGGGGAAATATCTTGGTATAATGGTTACGATAGGCATGAAACACCATTTGGGGACCAAAGGATAAAACATAGTAGGTGTTAGGGATTTTGGTAAGAATTGAGTAAGTGTTTGAGGCTATGAAAATGAGTGTTTTGGCACGTCCGAACTTCCGTCCGGACATGGACGTTCGGACATGCCCTGTTGTGTTAGAATTTTCTGAGTCTCGGCCAGTGTCCGGACTTCTGTCCGACCATGTATGTTCGGACACACTCGTCTCTTTTCTCAGATTTATCCTCGACTTGCATCCGAACTTCGGGAAACTCGGACACAAGTTCGGACGCTTGAAATTTTCTTTTGATTTTCTCTCGACCCATGTTCGAATTATGGAAACTCGGACACAAGTTCGGATAGGCGTCTGGCTTCACCCTTTGAGCCTCAACTTGTGTCCGAACTTCTGAAACTCGGACACAAGTTCGGACATGCCACTATTTTGGCCAAAAATCTTGTTTAAGGTTAGGAAAAGTTGTCTAAAAATGGTGATTAGTTAGTAATGATGTTATGAGGTTATCTAAGATATGCTAGGTGAGTTATAATGGCAAATAAAAGGGTGAAAAGCTATAACAAAGTGTGAACACAAGATAACTAGTTAAGTGAAGTAATAAATTAACAACGGACTAATACGTTAATTAACCGACGTTACTAAATGTGTATAGGATTCTTCAAAGGTGGAAAGCAGTCGAAGCAAGGACCAAGGTATGGTTTTCTTGCAGTCTGTTGCCTTCCGGTTTACACCGACTTGTGTGTTGTTTGTTTTTCTGTGTGTTTATGACATTATAAGACTTAATCATGTAATGAGTTTACAGTTGTTCATATTATTGTGATGTTATGATGTGACTCATTTCCCTTGTGTGTGCCTAACATGACTTACCACTTGTTGTGAATTGTTGTTAAGTTCCACTGTTGAACTTCTAACAAGTGCTAACTGGGAAGTGAGGAATCCGATTGTCGGTCATGCATGTAAGTTTAAGAGTAGATATCTGTATCAGATTCGACTTATGTTGTTAAGATTGTTCTCCTTCATTTGGCGTTCGATCTCCCGCTAGCTTCCTCCAAAGCTTACCTATTCTGACTTATGATCGGTTTAGTGGGAACATGTGTTTGTGTGGTGTGTTTGGGTCACAATATCCAAACCATCTGTGACTTAAGTTACTCGTTCGTAACAGAACGGTAATGAGTGTGTGTAATGAGCTTAACATGAGAGTGAACCATTCTCTAGGCTTCTTTTGTGTTTAACCTTCTTGGTTTGTGATTGTGGAAAGAGTATCCACTGTGTATGTGATGTTGTGCTATGAAATAATAATGCTATGCCACATGTTATGTTATATTATGTTTAAAATGAATGCCATGTTATCATGACAATTAGTTACGCGTATCCCGGTAGCCGATGGGCTGCGCGTTAACCATACCAGCCAAGGGTTGTTGACCCCCTCGGGGGCTCCATATTTTTACTGCAGGATGAGGATCGAGGAAGCAGAGTGGTTGTAGGTTCTAGGCTGCAGATGTACTTTTGGGTTATCTTGGATGTTGAGCCCGGGATGCGCCTATGCTCCCGTGGCATTATATTTTGATTCCGTTGATACTACTGTGGCGGTATATTGGCAGTTTACAGTGAAGAAATGTAATTAAATACTCGGTATTGTATATGATGTATTTATGGTTTTAGTTCTATGCTCGGGAGTCTGATCATCAGACCGGTACACTTGTATTTATTCTGCCTTGTTAACCACGCGGGTGGTTGACGGCGTTGTAGCACCGAAGCGTTTAGTAATGTTTAGTTGTTTATTTCCGCTGCGATTTCAATTAGTTGTGAAGTACGATGTAGGGGTGTTACAAAAATTGGTATCAGAGCAAAGTATCGCTATGATGACTAGAATACCGAGCTTAGGAATATACCGAGTTAGGAAACCTAACGACAGTTACCTAAGTGAGCACATATGGAAAGGTTAACCACTAACTAAGTGTGGAGATACCTTGTTGTCGGGAAAATGTTACAACCGTTGGAACCGATAAGTGTGTAAGCACAATGCTAATAATGTTCGTGTGAATTCAGATGTCAGGTAGACCACGAGGTCGAGGCCGCGGGGGCGGCATTGGAGACACTGGGAACCAGGGAGAGAACCCTACGGCACAAGCCATGGCCGATGCTGTAGCGGCCGCTGTACCCCAAATGGTCCCACAACTAGTAGCTGCAATTCAGCAGGGGCAACAACCCGAAGTTCAACCACCACCGCCACCGCCACCGCCACGAGAGACCAACTGGGTCAAGGCATTGGCAGACTTGAGACCCCCGTCGTTTCATGGGGAGACCGACCCACGTAAGCTGGAGGCGTACATCTCCGAGTTGGAGACTGCCTACGAGACCTTGAATGTGCCTGTTGGGGCCAAGGTCCGTCTTGCCGCTTACTACTTGAAGGGATCGGCACAAAGTTGGTGGCAGCTTGTGAGAAAGGACCGGATGGCGGATCCTCAGTTTGGCTGGAGGGAGTACACGGCTCTGCTGCGAGCCAAGTATTACCCTGTGCATGTCCAAGAAGCTAAGCGCCTGGAGCTGGATAGTCTGAGGCAGGGGGACAAGATGTCGGTTGATGAGTACTACACTGCATTCACCGGTCTTATCCACCTGTTACCGGACCTGGGATACTCGAACCGGGTGCTGGTAAACCATTTCTACAACGGTCTCAGCCACCATCTTCGCTATGGGATGGGGCCAGCTGAGTATACTACCTTACAGGTAATTTGAATGAAGTGTGACGTGAATAAGTGTAATCCATAAGTGAGTATTAATGTGAGTTTGTGAGTATGTTTTGCGCGGCATGACTGACATCCTAAATCCAGGAGTGCTATCATGCTGCTGCTAAGGTCGAGATTACCGTCCGTCTGAGGGACGAGGAGAATACGCACAAGCGCAAGGCCACGAGCGAGGGCCAGAGTCCGCAGGGGTACGGGGGAGGAAAGAAAGAAGAAGAAGCCTTATCCCCAGCCCCAATGAGTCAGCACCAGGGTGACAAGGGCCAAGCCCAAACCACCACAGTTGAGGAGCCACTGAAGCTCACATATGCATACGCGGCGAAACCCCTACGCTCTTACCCACCTAAGGGTAATTATTTAATCATGTGTGACAAGTTGAAGTGTATGTTGTTAAGTTATGAAGTAAGTATTGATTGTGTACTGTGATAGCAGCTAGCACGGGTTCTGGACCGGAGCGCCACTACTACTGTAAGTGGTGTAACGGAGACCACCCCGGCAAGGACTGCAAAGGAAACAACGTGCAGTGTCGTTACTGCGAGAAGTGGGGTCGCCGTGACTATGAGTGTTACCGGAACCCCAACAGCAGAGTCAACAAGCCCAAGGGGCAGTGGAAGGGAAAGGCCACAGCGACTATCGATGGCCCGAAGACGGCTAACCAGCCACCCACAGATCAGAGGAGCACTGATTCCTAGAAGGGGAAGGGGTCGGGACCTAGCAAGGCCACCCTGCATGTGGTGGACCGGTCTGAGGCGCCAGGGCCCTCTACTAGACCAGGTACAGCCTAAACTGTTGAGTGAAATAAGTGATTGCGTATCGCATTTCATGCATGTGTGTGTTAGTGAGTCCAAGTGTACTACCATGTGAGTAAAAAAATTAAAGTATAATGTGAAAGTCACCTAATTAGATAATTCTAAACTTAAAGGAGCCTTCAATATATGTTATCCAATCCCACCCACACCGAACCCTGAAGAAACCACCATCAACATCACCGACTTTCCAATGGAGCAATGTCAGGTCATCCAACCAGGTATGATACTCTTAAATGGATACCTGACACCGGAAGCACAAATCCATATCATCAGACAATGCAATGAACTTGGAGCAAAACCTGGAGGTTTCTACACACCCGAATACCTGAGCGGATCAAGAATGAAATTGAAGATGATGTGCATGGGTAAGGACTGGAATCCTTACACCAAGACATATCAAGAAGTGCAAGCTGAAGATGGAGCAACTGTTCCGACGATGCCTGAGGAGTTCCTTGCGGTCGTTAACCACGCCGTGGGAATTGCTCAGCAAGTTGAAACGGATTCAATTCCAAGTGTTAAAGCAGATTTGTGTATTATGAACTTCTACCAGAAAGGTGGACGGTTGGGTTTACACCAAGATAAGGACGAGTCACCCGAGTCTCTAAGTAAGGGAGTGCCCGTGGTGTCTTGGTCCATTGGTGATACCGCAGTGTTTATATATGGCGAGCAGAAGCGTGCTGATCTCGCAAAGAAGTTAGTACTGAAATCAAGAGATGTGTTAGTCATGGGTGGGCAATCGAGGATGCTATATCATGGCATCAGGAAGATCAAACTGAATACCGCACCGTCGGCAGTGATCAACGCCACACACATGAAACTCGGACGTTTGAATTTGACCTTCAGACAGTTTTAAAGCCTTGTATAATTATGTAATGTGTTAAACCAGTGAATGTTAAGGATGTTGTATGTGTTAGTTATGTCAACAGTGTAAACCAACGTATGATGTAAGAAGAGTGTGTTAATGAATAAAGTGGAGTTGTTGAAGTATATCAACCGTGTTGTTACCCAATACTTATTAATTTGCCAATGAATTAGGTTGTGCACTCGAAACGGGAGGTATACTGAGTGTCTGCAATGAGGCAGAAGCCGGCAAGAGCGGCACGATCCTCACCGGTACCTTCCCAGTCAATGGCGTGGACGCTTCGATCTTGTTCGACTCCGGAGCCTCAACACATTTATTTCGCTATCTTTTGCGAAGAGGCTGGGGTTAGACGGTGATGAGACGCCAGACTTCCTAGTCACTCTCCCGTCGAAAGAGTGGATCAGGTGTACCCGCTACCACCGAGATGTTGTTGTGCGAATCAGAGGTGAAGAGTTCCCGATCGACTTGATAGAGTTCGACGGACTCGGTTTTGATGTGATTATCGGGTTGAACTGGTTGGAGCGGTACAAGGGCAGAATCCTGTTGTGCCAAGCATCGACTGCTTCTTCGGAGTCCGCAGGGAGCCTTCGACTCAGATCATCACCGACATGGCTATGTGTCGTGAACTACGACGAGGGAATGATGTATACCTCTGCTATGTCCAGGACATAGAGAGAGATCCAGAGTTTAGCCCAGATGTGCCGGTAGTGTCAGAATTTCCTGATGTATTTCCTAAGGAACTGCCGGGCATGCCGCCAGCACGGGAAGTTGAGTTTGAGATTGATTTGGTTCCGGGCACCGGACCAATTGCGAAGGCGCCCTATCATATGGCTCCAGCAGAGATGACAGAGCTCAAGGAGCAGCTGAGAGACCTACTCAACAAGGGGTTTATCCGCCCTAGTGTTTCACCATGGGGAGCGCCGGTCCTCTTCGTGAAGAAGAAGGACGGTGTCTCCGCCTGTGTATTGACTATCGAGAGCTGAATGCAGTTACGGTGAAGAACCGTTACCCTTTACCACGCATTGACGACTTATTTGATCAGTTGAGGGGAGCATCAGTATTCTCCAAGATAGATCTTCGATCCGGATACCATCAGATGCTATTCGTGACAGTGATATTGAGAAGACAGCATTCAGAACAAGGAGGACATTATGAGTTTACGGTTATGCCGTTGGGTTATCCAATGCACCAGCGAAGTTCATGGACTTAATGAACCGCTTGTTCCAAGATCAGTTGGACAAGTCAGTGGTAGTCTTCATCGATGATATTCTTGTGTACTCGAAGTCGAGAGGTGAGCATGAAAGCCACCTGAGAAATGTGTTACAAACATTGAGGAAGAATCAGTTATATGCTAAGTTTTCAAAGTGTGAGTTTTGATGAACCAGTATCCTTTCTTGGTCATGTGATTTCTGAGGCCGGGATCACTGTTGATCCGGCAAAGATTGATGCAGTGCGCACCTGGCCTAGGCCGAAGACAGTTACCGATATCAGGAGCTTCCCGAAGCTGATGACTTCCTGATGAAGAAGGATGCACCATTTGAGTGGACAGTCGACTATGAGAGTTCTTTCCTGAGTCTCAAGGATGCCTGACATCTGCACCAGTCCGACTATACCAGACGGTCCAGATGGTTTTGAGGTCTATGTGACGCATCAGGCAGAGGTATGGGTTGTGTGTTGATGCAACACAGGAAGGTCATAGCTTACGCCTCCCGACAGCTGAAGAAGCATGAAGAGAACTACCCTACCCACGATTTAGAACTAGGTGCCATTGTCTTCGCATTGAAGATATGGTGACATTATTTGTATGGGGTAAGTGTGACAATTTATTCGGACCACAAAAGTTTAAAAATACTTGTTCACTCAGAAGGAGTTTGAACATGAGGCAAAGAAGGTGGGTTGAGTTTCTAAACGACTCAACTTAATCTACAATACAAAGAGGGTAAGGCAAATGTGGGTAGCTGATGCATTGAGTCGCCGAGCACATCTCTCCATTCGCTAGTCTCTCATACTAGCTTGGTTGAAGAGGTGCGGAGTGCTCAGATGACGGATCATATATGTGGAGATCAGGCAGAAGCTTATTGATGGCACATTCGAGGGTCAGAAGTACGACTTCCGACTCCACGATGATGACCTGATTAGGCTGAATGGCTGACTGTGTATTCCGAGGAGTAGCGTGAGCTGAAGGAGCGCATACTGAATGAATCCCACTGTTCTACACTTTCATTCACCCCGGAGATTCAAAGATGTATAAGGGTATGAAACGTTATTTTTGGTGGACTAGCATGAAAAAGGATGTGAATGATTAGTATTGAGGTGTCTCACTTGTCAGAAGGTCAAGTTTGAGCACCGACGGCCTGGGGGTATGGTACAGCCAATGCCAGTGCCGGAGTGGAAGTTCCATGACATTTCTATGGACTTCGTAGTAGGGCTTTGCCTACAAGGGGAGGTCTGATATGATTGGGTTGTTGTTGACCGACTGACCAAGGTGGCTCGATTCATACCGATGAAGGACACTAGAAAGTGGAAAACTAGCAGAGCTCTTTGATAGAGAGATTGTTCGGCACATGGGGTACGAAGACTATCGTGTTCTGACAGGACCAGATCCCTCTCTCCAGGTACTGGAAATCCACACGGGAATGCTTGAGGGTAAGCTGAAGCTAAGTACAGCGTTCCACCCACAGACAGATGGTCAGAGAGTGAGCGCACCATCCAGACACTTCAGGATATGTTACGTGCATGTGCACTTGATTTTTCAGACCGCTGGATTGAAAGTTAAAACTGATCGAGTGTTTAGTTACAACAACATTTACCATGCATCGATCAAGATGTCTCCCTTCCAGGCTTGTAACGGTATAGACCATGCCGCATGCCATTGCTGGGATGAGACGAGTGAGACGGTCATCTATAGGACCTGAGTATCTGGAAAAGTTCAGGCAGAAGTTCGCCAGATCCGGGCTAACATGAGGCAGCTCAGGATAGACAGAAGGTACGCGGATGTGCGAGACTTAACCTGGAATTCGCCGTGGGCGATCAGGTATTCTTAGGGTACCATGAAGGGAGTATTTCGTTTTTGCCAGAAAGGCAAGTTGAGCCCAAAATATGTGGGGCCTTATTGTTGTGACGGCGGATCGGCCCGGTAGCTTACAAACTTGATTTACCCGCCGAGCTGGGCAAGGTACATGATGTATTTCATGTGTCCTAGTTGAAGAAATATATGTCTCATCCGTCTCATGTACTTCAGCCTGAAAGGCTAACCTTAGAGCCGACCATGCGATCAGTGGAGACTCCGGTACAGATTCTGGATACTAAGACTCCAGACACTCGCCATAAGTGATAAGTGCGAAATATATAGACATTTAAAGGTTTAATTACCTTATAATTTGCAGTATTTTAATAATATTTCTCACTTATCTTGCGATTTTCCTAGATTTATGTTTTGATACGAACTGATATATTTTATGTGTTAAATGTAGGAAAAAGTGTTGGAATCAAGTAGTTTACTTCACGAGCTTTCCAACGCAACAAACGGCGAGTCAAACGGACTTATAACGAAGAATCTGGAGCCGATTCAAGATTGGACTACACTCGTATATATATATACATATATAATATACTTGAACATCGGCTTAACAGGCGGACTAGAGAGGCGCACACAACAGAGGCGTCCGCCTCTTATCTCGCGGACAAGGGAGAGTCGCGTCCGCCTCATAACTGGCGGACAGGAGCACGTCCGCCTCATAACTGGCGGACAGGCTATACGCGCAGAGACGTCCGCTCATAACACGCGGACAAGAGCATTTCAGCGCACGGAACAGAATTAGAATTTCGACACCGAACAGAGTTTTCTTCTTCCACGGCGCCGCAGTCGAACTACCTTCATTAATTGCAGACGGTCGCCCACCTTAATTTGTGCACGCGTGACTGTCTCTGCAATCAATTCCTCTGCCCGATGAAATCTCTGACTGCAATCTTCACGAATCTGCACCAACTCCACCGCCATCTACTCACTAGCTCACAATTCCTGTCACTTATCCGTTGTCTGTTTCTGAAATCCTCCGCCTATATAAACCCACACTCTGCTTGCTAAAAAATCATCCAGTCATCCACGCACCCATTTATCAATCCATTCATTTATCAGTCCACGAATTAATCCATTCACCCACGCATTCTCCCACGATCGCACTCCATTCACTTCATCAAAATCATCATCCATCCACTCCATTAAATTCCCACGTAACACATACATCCCCTCTTTATTTTATTTCCACTACTACGCACCAGCTCTACAGAAATAAATTAGCAGTCGGGGCAACGCAAGACGAAGTTGAAGCGAGGAGCCGGAGTGAACTTCTAAACTGGAGTTACCTCTTACCCTTACTTTAATTTATTTAATGCATTCCTTTTCTATTATCGTTGTTTCTGTAACGATGAGCGAGTAACTACTTTAGCTTCCCGGGTTGGGAAGCGAACCTATTTCCTAAATTCTGTTATGTATTTCTTTAAATAAATTTAGTTAACTGCAACAGTTCAATTCCTGTCCTTCAAGTGTTTTAATTATTTGGCCGGTAGTTAAAACAACCTTGTAGTTATTTTATTAAAATGCGAGAGCTGAGATAAATAACTAGACAGAGGAAGTTGAACCTAATTAATAGCTAGAAGCCTGATCCGGCCTATAGGTTAATTAGACTCCAATAGAAACTACTCTTTATGCGATTAATTGTGTCCGATCTAGAGCATTAGCCTGCTGCTAGGTCTAACAATTGGTTAGGATTCATTATACTTAGTCGTTAATGAATTAATTAAAGTTTCTGAGTTATTGCAGTAAAATTAAAGAAAGGATTTAGTAACAGATATAAAAGGAATAGGTAAGCAAACAACCCGGGGTGCGCTTTTCTATTTATCACATTCATCACTCTTTAAATCCCTCTGTGTTTATTTAAGTTGTCTTATTTGTCCTTGTAGTTTAGTTTCTTTTTAATCAATCAATCAAAACCGAAAAAGTGTTATTTCCTGTTTTCTTTAGTTTAACTTAATTTCCCAGTTAATCAAATATTTGTCAATTAATTGTACGAGGTCCCTGAGATCGACACCCCTCATTTACTCACTATACCCGCAAAACGATGGTACACTGCCTATGTGGTAGAAGTAGTCACATATTTCTCCATCAAGTTTTTGGCGCCGTTGCCGGGGACCTCCGACACGGTTAATTGACAATTATTATTTAATTGGGATAAGTTAAATTTTTCATTCTTTTTTTTTTTATTTTCTGTTTGATATTTTCTCTTTATTTTTGCCACGTATATAGTTAATCTAGTTTTTCCATATTCATACCAACTCGTCTCTTATGCGTCGGACTCGATCTGCAGGAGAACCTATAGCTGAATTTCAGCCAGAGATCGAAAGAGTTCTCCACAGCAGGCGACAACTACAGTTTGCCATGACGACCAGACAAACTCTGGGGGAGTACCAGTAACCATCAGTAGAAGGACGATCCTCTGCTATCGTCCTCCCTCAAGTGACGCAAACTGAGCTCGACGCCTGGCAATTCAAGACGAGCTTCATCACCACGTTGTACCACCAGGGACAATTCAGCGGACTTGACTCAGATGATGCCCCACACCACATCTCTGCATTCCTGGACTTCTGCAATACATTCAACAAGACGGGGAACCTGAACGAGCGCATTCGTCTACTGTTGTTCCCCTATTCTCTGAAAGACGGAGCGTCCAGGTGGCTAAGGAGTCTGCAACCGGGTAGCATCCACACTTGGGCTGACTTGGCAAACAAGTTCCTGGCGAAGTACTATCCACCGTCAAAGACAAGGGAAAAGATCGCTAAAATCACAAACTTTGGTCAAGAACCAGGTGAGTCCCTGTATGATTCTTGGGATAGATTCAAGGAGTTACAGATTCTATGCCCGCACCATGGTATGAGTAGCGAAGAACTAGTACTGTCGTTCTTTAAGGGATTGAATGATTCAAACAAAATAGTACTAAGTTCCTCATCTGGAGGAAACTTTATGGCAAGAACTGGAGATGAAGCGATGGAGCTCTTGGACACCATGACCGCTAGTACCAGACAATGGTGCAAGAACAAGGGGAGAGGTGAGCCAAAAGCAGGTATGTATAATATTCCCCCACAGGATCATTTATCCGCTCAACTAACAGCTCTTACTAAAGTTGTGGAAAAGGTAGCCGTAAACCAGACGCAACAGCAAACCGCGAAGGCAGCTACTTCTTCGCCTTTCCTGAATCCTTGCTGTGAGAATTGTGGAGGAGCCCACGAAACGTTCAACTGTGAAGGTCCCAGCTTTGCAGGTAACCCCGAAGAGCTAAAATCGATCAACAACAGACCAGGTAACCCCTATCCTAACAATTTCAATCAGAATAATTGGAGGAACAATCAACAACCTCCATGGAGGGGTAATGATCAGTCTATAGGTAATTTTGGGTTCAACCAAAATAGACCACCTTACTTTAGACAGCAGGAGCAATCCCAAAACTCACAAGGAGGCAGTGGTAAAATTGAGAATATGCTGGCAGAAATCCTTAAACAAGGCCAAACTACAAACTCCAGGATTGCCGAAATAGAAGCTAAACTTTCTGAACAAGCCGCTAAAAACGCTGATCAAGCTTCTATCAACCTGAGCCTAGAGAGGCAAATGAGTCAAATTTCACAACAGCTGGCACAGCGACCGACGGGGTCACTTCCCAGTCAGCCTGACCCTAACCCAAGGGAGCATGCAAAAGCAGTAACTCTGAGAAGCGGCAAGGAACTAGTTTCTGATGTTCCAGAAATTGAAGATTGTAATAAGCCAGCCGAATCCCAACCTGAAGTGAAGGAAACAACAAATCCCAAGGAGAAGGAGTCTCCTGAATCTCTCACTATTAAACCTTCTCAACCCTCTTATAATCCTCCTATTCCATTCCCTAACAGACTAAAGAAAAAGAACATGGACGAGCAATATGGAAAATTTCTTAATATCTTTAAGAAATTAACTATTAACATCCCTTTTTCTGATGCTTTGTCTCAAATGCCTATGTATGCTAAATTTATGAAGGATATTTTGTCTAACAGGCGTTCTTTGCTAGAATCTGACACGGTCAAATTGACAGAAAGAGTATCTGCAGTTCTCCTGAAGAAGCTGCCACCCAAGTTAGGAGATCCAGGTCTTCCCATCATTCCATGCGCTATCGAGAAGGTTGATTGCGGTAACGGTTTATGTGATTTAGGAGCAAGTATTAATTTGATGCCTTTGTCTATTTTCAAGAAATTAGGTGTAGGTCAATGTGCTCCCACATCTGTTCAGTTACAACTAGCAGACCGTTCCATAATCTATCCTAAAGGAAAAGTTGAGGACCTGGTAGTTTCTATTGATAAATTTATTTTCCCTGCTGATTTTATCATCATTGATATGGAGGAAGATACAGATGTACCGCTAATTTTGGGCAGACCGTTTATGAGAACTGCCCGCACTCTCATTGATGTGGAAGGAGGGAAGATTATTCTAAGATTTCATGATGAGCAGGTTGTTTTCGACATGACACGCAACATGAAGCGTCCTGCCACTGTTCAATCCTGCTTTGCTATAGATATTATTGACTCTTTAGTACAGGAAACTATTTTAAGCAGAGAAGAAGAGGAAGTCCTGGAAAGATGTCTTATGGCATCTTGTGAAGCTAATGATGAGGATCCAGATATGGCCCTCATGGTTGAGGAGTTAAACAAAAGGCGGCCACACTTCCACAAGTACCAGCAGCAATTTGAGAAAGTCGAGCGAAGTGCTGACCGGCCAAGACCATCTATTGAAAACCCTCCTACAGTGGAGATGAAACCTCTTCCCTCTCATTTAAAATATTCTTTTCTTAATGAACCATCGGAATTACCTGTTATAATCTCTTCTGACTTGACAGGAACTCAAGAGAAGCAACTACTGGAGGTGTTGCGCAATCATACATCAGCTATTGGTTGGTCGATAGCAGATATTAAAGGAATCAGCCCTCAGTTGTGTTCTCACCGAATCTATATGGAAGATAACTACCGACCATTGGCTCAGCCTCAGCGACGTCTTAACCCAGTCATAAAAGAGGTAGTTAAGAAAGAGGTAATCAAACTACTCGATGCAGGCATTATTTACCCTATTTCAGATAGTAAATGGGTAAGTCCAGTTCAGGTAGTACCAAAGAAGGAGGAATAACTGTGGTTCCTAATGAAAAGGGTGAGCTGATTACCCAGCGTCCCACTACAGGATGGCGGGTTTGTATTGATTATAGAAAATTAAATGACGCCACTCGTAAGGACCATTTTCCATTACCTTTCATTGATCAAATGTTGGAAAGACTAGCTGGACATGACTACTACTGCTTTCTGGATGGCTTTTCAGGTTATTTTCAAATCCCTATAGCTCCTGAGGATCAGGATAAGACAACTTTTACCTGTCCGTATGGAACCTATAGTTATAAAAGAATGCCATTTGGATTATGTAATGCTCCTGCCACATTTCAACGTTGTATGATGGCCATCTTTGCTGAATATTGAGAAATGCATTGAGGTTTTTATGGACGATTTTTCTGTTTATGGTCTAACATTTGAATCCTGTCTAGAAAACCTTGATCTTGTGCTGTCCAGGTGTGAAGAAACCAATCTGGTGTTAAATTGGGAAAAATGCCACTTCATGGTTCGAGAAGGAATCGTCCTGGGCCACAAAATTTCTTCAAAAGGTATTGAGGTAGACCGGGCTAAAGTCGAGGTAATTGAAAAGCTCCCACCACCATCTTCTGTTAGAGATATTCGTAGTTTTCTTGGGCACGCAGGTTTCTATAGAAGATTCATCAAAGATTTTTCCAAAATCTCTAAACCTCTGTGTGATCTACTGGCGAAGGATGTTAAGTTCCATTTTTCTGAAGAATGTCTGAAAGCTTTTAATTTATTAAAAGAAAAGCTAATTTCTGCACCTGTCGTTGTGTCTCCTGATTGGTCACTCCCTTTTGAGATAATGTGTGACGCTAGTGATTACGCTGTGGGAGCCGTTTTATGTCAAAAGATTGATAAAATTCTTCGGGTCGTATATTATGCAAGTCGAACTTTAAATGATGCCTAGAAAAATTATGCGACCACAGAAAAAGAATTACTAGCTGTAGTTTTTGCTCTAGATAAGTTTCGATCCTATTTACTGGGTGGTAAATTTATTGTACATACTGACCACTCTGCTCTTAAGTATTTGTTTGCTAAGGCAGAGTCAAAACCCAGGTTAATTAGGTGGATTCTCCTATTGCAAGAATTTGATATTGAGATCAGGGACAAGAAGGGAACACAAAATGTGGTAGCTGATCATCTGTCCAGAATGGAGGCATCTGATGATGGAACTCCCATCAACGAGTCCTTCCCTGATGAGTCAGCATTTGCAGCAGAAGATGTTGAGGACCCATGGTTTGCTGATATCGCTAACTACCTTGTTAGGAAGATTGTTCCAGCTGATATGACTTATCAGCAGAGAAGAGGTTCTTTTCCATTGTCAAGCATTATTTTTGGGACGACCCTTATCTGTTTAAAGTATGTGCAGACGGAATCATTAGGAGATGTGTCCAGAAGTCAGAGGTCAGAAACATTCTCCTCCATTGCCATTCCAGAGAAGCTGGTGGACATCATGGCGCCACTCGAACCGCCGCAAAAATACTAGAATCAGGTTTTTTCTGGAACACCCTTCACAAGGATTGTCATGCGTTTGTTTCGACATGTGATCGGTGTCAAAGGCAAGGTAATCTATCTCGTCGGAATGAGCTACCACTGAATAATATGTTAGAAGTTGAGCTATTTGACGTCTGGGGTATTGATTTTATGGGTCCCTTCCCAAACTCTTTCGGTAATCTTTACATCTTAGTAGCTGTTGATTATGTTTCAAAATGGGCGGAAGCCCTTGCCTGTTCTACTAATGATGCTAAAACTGTTGTGAAGTTCCTGAAGAAAAATATTTTCACTCGATTCGGCGTTCCTCGAGCCATAATCAGTGACGGTGGCTCCCATTTCTGTAACCGCCAGTTTGAAGCACTATTAAAGAAGTATGGGGTTCGACATAAGGTTTCCTTACCCTACCATCCTCAAACTAATGGGCAGGCCGAAGTGACAAACCGAGAGCTCAAGTGGATCTTACAAAAGACGGTGAACTCTTCTCGTAAGGATTGGTCACTTCGATTAGATGAAGCGCTCTGGGCCTATCGCACTGCTTTCAAGACACCAATTGGCATGTCTCCCTACAAGTTGGTTTTTGGAAAGGCATGCCACTTGCCTGTGGAATTAGAATACAAGTCATATTGGGCTTTGAAAGCTCTTAATTTTGACCTACAGCAAGCCGGTGATAAACGCAAGTTCTAGTTGACAGAGTTGGAGGAACTCAGGAACGAATCATACGAGAATGCAGTAATATATAAGGAACGTACCAAGCGCTGGCATGACAAGATGATTGCCAATAGAGAACTCAAGGTGGGGGACCAAGTCCTACTTTTCAACTCCAGGCTCAGATTCTTCCCAGGTAAGCTGAAATCCTACTGGTCAGGGCCTTACCCTATTATTAGCATTTCCCCATTCGGTACGATTGAACTCGCCAATGCAAAGGGGGAAACATTTAAGGTCAATGGGTCAAGAGTCAAGAAATTTCTGGGTACTACACTGGATCAAGCTGCTACATATGAAATATCTCTTAAAGATCCAATTGCAGGTTAGCTACTTCACAAAGTCCAGCCAATGACTATAAAGAGGGCAGCTGACTGGGAGGCAACCCAGGGGTAATTTTCAAATTCATGTTTTATAAGCTACGCATCTATTTCTCTCTAATATATTGTGATATATATATATATATATATAAAAAAGAGGAAAAAAAGAGGCGAGGAGAAAGAAGAGGAAGGAGGTAATTGTACCTGTGCTATTAACGCAACGCTTCCTAGCGTTATTTTGGTATTTGACAGTGTGTGTAGGTAATCGTTTGTTGCAATCAATCCAAGCTGAACCCTTGCTTAGACTCAAGTGTGAGGAACATCGACCCCACCGCCAATGCTTTAAGTGTGAGGAAGGGCACCTTCCTCAATCTCATGATATCAGGGGAGTCTCAGTTCCTTCTTTTTAATATTTATGTTCAGCCACTCGTGCTTTGACTGTTAAATGCTTAAGTCCATAGCGTCCTAAATGATTCCTTCTTGAGTCTGGCATATTTTGAAAGGTCTTTTCTTGATTATTTTATGAACAATGAGGACATTGCTCCTCTTAAGTGTGAGGAAGTTTAGACCTTTCCCTGAAAATATGCCAGTAGTACCTAATGCCACACTTGATTTTTATCGTTCTCTAATTATGAGAGTAAGCTTCTCTAAAGGCCAATACATGTTGAATTTTCGGGCTAAATTTTTGTGGAAGTTTCTGAAATCAAGCCTGATGACAACCTCAAGAATCGTTCTGCTTGACGTTGTTTGTATGTATCAAATTCTTTTTACAAAATTAAATCTATTTTCACTGAAATCCGGTGGATAAGCTGATTTTGGAAATTGAACTACCTTAGCTCGGTAATCATGGGACTAAGTGAAAGTTTGGTATGGAAAGGATAAGGCAAGGTACTCCTCTGATCATATAATGAAGTTTTCTGAACCAAAACAGGCCTCGTTCATTCGGTTATTAAGTCCTTGGGGTGCCTCATCACCCATCTACCTAAGGTCTTGTGATCTGGGATAGAAGGCCCAAAGCCGCTACATGGGTGAAGAGAAAAGTCTGGGGGATGAAACAATCGTACGGACAATGAAAAACAAAAGACAAAAAAAAAAAATGATGAACATACACAACTCTTAATATCTGTTGCAATTTTTCATATGTTGATCATGAGTATGTGGTGTTCAAAGGTATCACGGAATAAGGTGTTACTTCACACCCCTTGTCATCCAAAGGTTAGAGAAAAGAAATTGGTGGAAGGTTCCGAGCTAATCTATGTTCAATTTTTACAATCTAACTTGTCCATGCTCTTATTAAAAAATTTTCTGTTTCACTATTTACAAAAACCTACATCTAAGAGCAGGATTATTCTTTTGATTGCCATTTAGCTTAATTTCCTTCCACGATTGTTGAATCCCGGAGTTTGATACTGTAACCTTAGAGAAAGTTGTTTCTTATTTGCTTGAGGACAAGCAAAAGTTAAGTGTGAGGAAGTTTGATAAGTGCGAAATATATAGACTTTTAAAGGTTTAATTACCTTATAATTTGCAGTATTTTAAGTAATATTTCTCACTTATCTTACGATTTTCCTAGATTTATGTTTTGATACGAACTGATATATTTTATGTGTTAAATGTAGGAAAAAGTGTTGGAATCAAGTAGTTTACTTCACGAGCTTTCCAACGCAACAAACGGAGCGACTCAAACAGACTTATAACAAGAATCTGGAGCGATTCAAGATTGGACTACACTCGTATATATTATACACATATAATATACTTGAACATCGGCTTAACAGGCGGACTAGAGAGGCGCAGACACAACAGAGGCGTCCGCCTCTTATCTCGCGGACAAGGGAGAGTCGCGTCCGCCTCATAACTGGCGGACAGGAGCAGAGGCGTCCGCCTCATAACTGGCGGACAGGCGCAGAGACGTCCGCTTCATAACACGCGGACAAGAGCATTTCAGCGCACGGAACAGAATTAGAATTTCGACACCGAACAGAGTTTTTCTTCTTCCACGGCGCCGCAGTCGAACTACCTTCATTAATTGCAGACGGTCGCCCACCTTAATTTGTGCACGCGTGACTGTCTCTGCAATCAATTCCTCTGCCCGATGAAATCTCTGACTGCAATCTTCACGAATCTGCACCAACTCCACCGCCATCTACTCACTAGCTCACAATTCCTGTCACTTCTCCGTTGTCTGTTTCTGAAATCCTCCGCCTATATAAACCCACACTCTGCTTGCTAAAAAATCATCCAGTCATCCACGCACCCATTTATCAATCCATTCATTTATCAGTCCACGAATTAATCCGTTCACCCACGCATTCTCCCACGATCGCACTCCGTTCACTTCATCAAAATCATCATCCATCCACTCCATTAAATTCCCACGTAACACATACATCCCGCTCTTTATTTTATTTCCACTATTACGCACCAGCTCTACAGAAATAAATTAGCAGTCGGGGCAACGCAAGACGAAGTTGAAGCGAGGAGCCGGAGTGAACTTCTAAACTGGAGTTACCTCTTACCCTTACTTTAATTTATTTAATGCATTCCTTTTCTGTTATCGTTGTTTCTGTAACGATGAGCGAGTAACTGCTTTAGCTTCCCGGGTTGGAAGCGAACCTATTTCCTAAATTCTGTTATGTACTTCTTTAAATAAATTTAGTTAACTGCAACAGTTCAATTCCTGTCCTTCAAGTGTTTTAATTATTTGGCCGGTAGTTAAAACAACCCTTGTAGTTATTTTATTAAAATGCGAGAGCTGAGATAAATAACTAGACAGAGGAAGTTGAACCTAATTAATAGCTAGAAGCCTGATCCGGTCTATAGGTTAATTAGACTCCTATAGAAACTACTCTTTATGCGATTAATTGTGTCCGGTCTAGAGCATTAGCCTGCTGCTAGGTCTAACAATTGGTTAGGATTCATTATACTTAGTCGTTAATGAATTAATTAAAGTTTCTGAGTTATTGCAGTAAAATTAAAGAAAGGATTTAGTAACAGATATAAAAGAATAGGTAAGCAAACAACCCGGGGTGCGCTTTTCTATTTATCACATTCATCACTCTTTAAATCCCTCTGTGTTTATTTAAGTTGTCTTATTTGTCCTTGTAGTTTAGTTTCTTTTTAATCAATCAATCAAAACCAAAAAGTGTTATTTCCTGTTTTCTTTAGTTTAACTTAATTTCCCAGTTAATCAAATATTTGTCAATTAATTGTACGAGGTCCCTGAGATCGACAACCCCATTTAATCACTATACCCGCAAAACGATAGGTACACTGCCTATGTGGTAGAAGTAGTCACATATTTCTCCATCAATAAGTCAGTGAGACTGGTGAAGGTTCTTTGGTCTAACCAGGACGTTGAGGAGGCCACTTAGGAGCTGAAAGATAAGATGAACGCGAAGTACCCGTCATTGTTTACTTCTTAGTGTTTATGTGTATAGGGTACGGGGCGTACCCCTTTTTAAGGGGGCTAGAGCCGTTTCGGTTATGTGTGTACGACGTGTATTTAAATACATCGTCTATGTTATGTTGTATGGACCTTGTGTCCGATGTTATGTAAGTATGACCGTTGTTTTTGAATGACGTTGTTGTATGGACCTTGTGTCCAATGTTATGTAAGTGTTTGTTATGGAAATATTGTTTATATGTATTCCCGTGTTCTAACATTTAGGATATGTGGAAGTGTGAACTTTGAGGAAAAGTTCTTTTAAGGGGGTAGATTGAAATACCCCAAACCTTAGTATGTTGTTTAAACATTTAAATATGGTATATTAAGACTAAAAAGAGTCTTAGAAACATTAGTAAACAATTTAAACCATAGAAAACACAAATAATGCCTTAAAGTCAATTAGGGCTAAAATGTGTTATAAGCTTGGGATAAGCTTGGGTAAGACCTAATGAGCTTACCAGGACCTTATTTATATACTAATGAAAATATTAAACCAATTACCAGAGAAAACCAAGCTTGAAAGCAAGTTAAAACACAAAATGTGCTTTAAGAGTCTTAAAGCACATTTTTGAAACATTGTCTTGTAAATGAGTTTTGAATGGCTAAATGTCCATCATTACTCTTTAATTAACATGCGTACTATATAGTATTACATTTTGAAGTCTATATCAATGGGAAATCAAAAATTTCACATCTATATGCCTTGTTTTAGTGAATAGTAACTAAAATAAGCTAGTTTGTAACATATGTTTGTATAAGTAACTAAATTGGCAAACAAAGACTAAAATACCCTTAGTAACATTAAGGGGGCCGGTTTTTATGGCAATGAGTCACCACTCATGTTAGTTTATTAAGTAACAAATGATGACTAATGGTTACTATTTACTTTAAGGTATAAATATCTTCTAAAAAGCAAAACCAATCTTCATTCTCTCATTTCTCTCATTTCACACGTCTTCAACCTCTCTTCTATCTTCTTCTTGCTCTCATTCACGGTTTGCTACAGCAACACCAACACCCACCATCATTTTCCATCTTTGACCACTTGTATCTCCTAGCTCATTTTGCCAAATTAAATTCTAAGACCACATTATCTTTCTCTCATCAAGCTCTTCAATTCTATCCTTTCAAAATCTCAAGAGCTCCATTTTGGTGCCAAGAAGAATCTCCATGGGAGAAGCTTGAGCTCATCTTTTCACATATTATTGTTCTCCTTTACTTCAAGGTAAGAAACTCAAAGAAAAATGATGTTTCCTTCATGTTTTTGTGTTGTCCGAAAATCACCCTTAATGGTGTCCTTATGTTGCTTTGTTCTAGCTTCATTTCAACCTTTCATGGACTAGGGGAGTCCTCTATTGATATATATTCAAACTCTCTTCAAGTTCTAAGGTAAAACAACTATCTTAATGCTTTTAAAACAATGTATAATCTAGGGTTTACAATGAGATGAAGCATTAAGCTTGTATACTCATTTTATCATTTGTATAATGTTTAGAAGTTGACAAGCAACTAAAAGCCTTGCCGATTTAGTCAAGGAAACAAGAAAGAAGTTGTGAGGAAAAAGAGGTAAATGTGCTAACCTAATGTGGTTTAAAGTCTTAGGAGAAATGAGCTCATATTGCTTATTAAAATGATCTAAGGAGCCAATGGTGAATGACTTAGTAAAATGTTCTCAAGGAAACTAGTAAAAGGGCATATATGTTATTGGGTGTATTTGCAGGTCAAAGGCAAATATAATGTGGGAAATTCAGTGTTTATGATTTATGCATCTTAAGGGCCTAAGAGCCATGTTATTTAAGGGCCTAAGTGCCAAGCAATTTAATTATGCACTATATTGTGATGTGGTGCAAATGAGTGAAGTTTTGTGTATAAGAATGTGTTTGATGGATTTTAGTGTTCTTGATTGTTTAATGGTGAAAATAATGTGTTTTGGCTTGGTAATGTTCTAGGAGAACCTATGTCGAAATTTAGATAATGTATAAGGAGCTTTAGGTGTTTAAAATGAGTTTTGGTAAGTTAGGAAGTGTTTAGAATGGTTGAGTGCTTTACTAGTAAAAGAACATGCATTAAGGTATTCTAAGATGTAAAAAGGGCTTAAGCAATGTTCTAGAGGATTTAGAATGCAAAAGAATGTTTTGGGACCTTCAAGATCATGGTGAGATTGTGTTTAGGACTTGTGCAATGTTGGTGAATAAGAAGAAGTGATGTGTTGCATGGAGGGGCTATAAGCTTGTAGTAATATCCAAGGAGATGATGTTGTAATGGTGAGAGAACATTTTGGGAGTTGTGTGGAGACTTATGCAAACTTTGGTAAAACAAGGAGAAAGTATAAACTTGTAAAGGGATTTAAAGGATGACATAAGGAATTGGTTTGTAAGAAAGGATGCTTGGGAGATGATGTTAAAAAGGTGGGGAAATATCTTGGTATAATGGTTACGATAGGCATGAAACACCATTTGGAGACCAAAGGATAAAACATAGTAGGTGTTAGGGATTTTGGTAAGAATTGAGTAAGTGTTTGAGGCTATGAAAATGAGTGTTTTGGCACGTCCGAACTTCCGTCCGGACATGGACGTTCGGACATGCCCTGTTGTGTTAGAATTTTCTGAGTCTCGGCCAGTGTCCGGACTTCTTTCCGACCATGTATGTTCGGACACACCCGTCTCTTTTCTCAATTTATCCTCGACTTGCGTCCGAACTTCGGGAAACTCGGACACAAGTTCGGACGCTTGAAATTTTCTTTTTATTTCTCCCGACCCATGTCCGAACTTTCGAAACTCGGACACAAGTTCGGACAGGCGTCTGGCTTCACCCTTTGAGCCTCGACTTGTGTCCGAACTTCGTAAACTCGGACACAAGTTCGGACATGCCACTGTTTTGGCCAAAAATCTTGTTTAAGGTTAGGAAAAGTTGTCTAAAAATGGTGATTAGTTAGTAATGATGTTATGAGGTTATCTAAGATATGCTAGGTGAGTTATAATGGCAAATAAAAGGGTGAAAAGCTATAACAAAGTGTGAACACAAGATAACTAGTTAAGTGAAGTAATAAATTAACAATGGACTAGTACGTTAATTAACCGACGTTACTAAATGTGTATAGGATTCTTCAAAGGTGGAAACCAGTCGAAGCAAGGACCAAGGTATGGTTTTCTTGCAGTCTGTTGCCTTCCGGTTTACACCGGCTTGTGTGTTGTTTGTTTTTCTGTGTTTTATGACGTTATAAGACTTAATCATGTAATGAGTTTACAGTTGTTCATATTATTGTGATGTTATGATGTGACTCATTTCCCTTGTGTGTGCCTAACATGACTTACCACTTGTTGTGAATTGTTGTTAAGTTCCACTGTTGAACTTCTAACAAGTGCTAACTGGGAAGTGAGGAATCCGGTTGTCCGGTCAAGCATGTAAGTTTAAGAGTAGATATCTGTATCAGATTCGACTCTTATGTTGTTAAGATTGTTCTCCTTCATTTGGCGTTCGATCTCCCGCTAGCTTCCTCCAAAGCTTACCTATTCTGACTTATGATCGGTTTAGTGGGAACATGTGTTTTGTGTGGTGTGTTCGGGTCACATATCCGAACCATCTGTGACTTAAGTTACTCGTTCGAATAACAGAACGGTAATGAGTGTGTGTAACGAGCTTAACATGAGAGTGAACCATTCTCTAGGCTTCTTATGTGGTTTAACCTTCTTGGTTTGTGATTGTGGAAAGAGTATCCACTGTGTATGTGATGTTGTGCTATGCAATAATAATGCTATGCCACATGTTATGTTATGTTATGTTTAAATGAATGCCATGTTATCATGACAATTAGTTGCGCGTATCCCGGTGGCCGATGGGCTGTGCGTTAACCATACCAGCCAAGGGTTGCTGACCCCCTCGGGGGCTCCATATTCTTACTGCAGGATGAGGATCGAGGAAGCAGAGTGGCTGTAGGTTCTAGGCTGCAGATGTACTTTTGGGTTATTTTGGATGTTGAGCCCGGGATGCGCCTGTGCTCCTGTGGCATTATATTTTGATTCCGTTGATACTACTGTGGCGGTATATTGGCAGTTTACAGTGAAGAAATGTAATTAAATACTCGGTATTGTATATGATGTATTTATGGTTTTAGTTCTATGCTCGGGAGTCTGATCATCAAACCGGTACACTTGTATTTATTCTGCCTTGTTAACCACGTGGGTGGTTGACGGCGTTGTAGCACCGAAGCGTTTAGTTGTTTATTTCCGCTGCGATTTCAATTAGTTGTGAAGTACGATGTAGGGGTGTTACAGAGGAATAGATAACGACGAGCACAAATATCTAAGGAGAGGATAAAATATCTATTTTGATATAATAGGAAATAGAAATAAAACAAATCATAGACTCCAACAAAAAGAGATATGTTGTTACGTTAGTAAGAAACTAGATTAATAATAATTTAAATAAATCGGAGGAAAATAAGGATCTTACCAACATATTGTGAGCCTCGATTTTAACCCTATCCTATGTGGATTAAGTTGATTGGGATCTAGTCGGGTTTTAGGTCCACTTATACCTAAGATTAATAACTATGTCATAAAAACAATAATTATTAAACCTAAGCTAGCTCACTGGAACCTATTATGAGTCGCCACCTAATTTTAACGTAGATCAAATTAGGAAAGGAGAGTTCGGGTTCGGGGGCTTGATATTCGACTTATTAGGGTTCAATTACTTTCATTACCCTTCCTAGGTCGTTTTTCCTCTACTTGGTTTATTTACGGCTTATTACGAGTTGTTTTTAACCTAAGTGCGCGAGCTTCTGTTTTTTTTGTGTTTTTTTAGCATTTTTGACAGAAAATTAAAGTGAACTTAAAAGCTACCTAAACTAGGGTTTCGGAGGCAGAATTAGGTTGAATTTTGCTTACGTCCGTAGCCACGGACCCCATGTCCGAGACCACGGACCCCAGTTAACCTAATTATACAGAAGAGTTGAAATTAAAGGAAACAAAAATTTGCAAAGTCCGGGGCCACGGACAGGCTGTCCGTGGGCCCGGACATTATTAGAAACCTAAATTTTGAATTTTTAAAATCCCGCCGCCGTCCGTGGGCGTCCGGGCTTACGGACAGGGAGTCCGGACCCCGGACATGACGTCCGTGGGTGCGGACCGCCCTCCGACGGCGGCGTTGAGGCTGTTCCCGAAGGGGTTTTTTGGCTCAAATTTTATGGGTGTGTAGCCTGAAAGATGTACAAGACGTTAGTGATTGAAAGAATTCAATTTGAAGTCAAAATTAATACAAAACTTAGTTAACAAGTTTATTAGATAGAAACACAAACAAACCTTAATTCAGAAGCAATAAAAAGTCAATTCGATTAGAAATTTCACACATAAGTGTATTCTGATCAGAGGGGTTAAGGAAGTCACATTCCAACCTGTTTTGACTTCGGGATTTGATTGTTCCTTCACGTCGGGAATCTTCGAGAGCTTCGTTGATGGCCATCCGTCCGAGACTTTGACCCAAGCTTCTGGCTCCTTCTTCCTTGTATTGTTAGCCACAGTTTGCTTCTGTATTTTTTTTTGTGTTTTTTGTAACACCCCTATAATAATAAAACAACAGCGGAAAATAAACTAAAGGTGCTACAGACCATCGGGCTCCAAACACCCGGTACCAACCTCACCAATTACAACCATTACAATTAACTAAGTTACGGTCTGAACTTCGAGAAAACTTAACATACACATAACAATACTTAAACACATTCACTCTCCATAACCCTAATCCCACCCCAATCACTCATGCTCGTCGTGGCCACCTGTAATCAATTTGTACCTGCAAGATGAAACCAAGCAGCCCACCCCGAGAGGGGTGAGTCAGTTCCCTGGAATGGAACTGGTACAATTCTCCCAAAACAAACTTATAAAACATAACTCTTCAAAATAAACAGTAACATGAAACAAACTCTTAAAAGTAAAACAGAGATAAAGCACTTCAAAACAATCAAGTTAAAGAGAAAGGAAAACAAGACAAAGATAAAAACTTCCAAACCAAGTCATCCACTTAAGTAGTCACACCACCTAGTTAGTAAGCATCCATTGTTGATGTTAGAACCAATTCCCGTTCGGAGTATAAAGACTCAGATAGTCACAAAGGACTAGGAATAATAAGATAGATCCAAGAACCAATAACTCAAGAGTGGAATTATTCAATTGGGAGAGATGGCCCCCACCGCCAGATATCAATGTCCATATGACGAGGGATATACAGCCCCCTGCTGTCAGATTTAAATGTCCTGGTGGACGAGGGATATACAGCCCCCTGCTGTTAATATCAATGCCCCTATGGGCGAGGGATATACAGCCCCCTGCTGTTAAATTAAAAATGTCCTGATGGACGAGGGATATACAGCCCCCTGCTGTTAAATATCAATGCCCCTATAGGCGAGGCATATACAGCCCCCTGCTGTTACCATTGAAGACGCGCGCACGTCAAAAGAAAGATTTCCAAGATTGACCTTTTCCAAATTCCAGTAGATCACCAACTACCCAGAGCAATACCAAAACACTCAGTCCTACAGAGTGCAGAAGTAACCCTAAGCAGTCAATGTCTAACGGAACACCCAAATAGAAGAAACCAATACCCAAATGAGTTCCACTCCAAGGCTCAGTTAGTCCACACAAGATGAGTTAGTCACACAACCAATTCCTTTTTAGAAATTCCTCTTTAGTCAGTTAGCCTTTTCCAAAACATTCCACAAGTCAATCAGCAAAAAGATCGGAGTACGAGAAATCGTACAAACATTCCATAGAATCCAAAACACAACAAGCTGAGTACGAGAAATCGTACAAACATTCCATAGAGTCCAAAACACAACAAGCTGAGTACGAGAAATCGTACCTGGGTAACGTTGTAGCAGTTCTAATCAACTTGCGCAAACAATCAACAGTACTCTGAAGAATATTAAAGGTAATCTATCATCAATCACTTGTAGCCTATGTTACGCTTAAATAAACTCCTTACTCTTATTTCAAAGTCTCAATTATCTTTTAAGCCCTCACTTAAATGTTATATATAATCTTTGTGTTATCTGAGAACGTTTATAGCCCAAGGTGGTAATATCAAGGAATGTATTCGATTAACATTTGCTAATTGTCCACTCCTATCCACTTTTTCATACTTAACCACAATCCTCACATTCAAGACTTTTGAGACCTCTATATCATAAATGTGTTTATGTTATATAATTAAATCTAAGAATTTCGATAATAATCTTAAGCTCAATACCTTATTCTTAATTTAGAATAAACCTTCTATAAATTCTAACTACTAAATACCTCACTTAATTGTAAACTCACATCCTAAGTATTGGTAACAACGTTAAAAGTGTATTTCATATGGCTTATCTAATGCCAAGAAACTTAAGGATTATTATTTAGATAAATTCCAAATCATAGTTTAATATAGTTTTATATCATAATCCTTTGAATCATTCCTCTTAAAATTTTAAGCTATTACTCAATACTACAAATATAAGAAATGATTAAATCTAGACTTATTAATCCTCTTCACATTTGGATGTAAAAGTAACTCATTTATTTTATTATTGTTTATATAATAAGAACATTTAAATGTAAAAGTATTTCATTCATTTTATTATTATTATATAATAAGATCTATTTGTGTAACACTTTATGTAATCTAATTACAAATACTCCTAAATTTTAACTTATTAATTTCTTAACCCAATTATAGATTTACATTGTGGTCATTGACTAATATATACATGTATTTTAACACTGTTTATGAATCTTAGAAATTTAAAGGTAACTCTTTAAGCCTAATACATTACTATAATTTAATACCACCTCATATAATATTCTTCTATTTGTATTATGTAGAGTTTAGTTTAACTTATTAATTCTTCGTATTATATTTCCTATAAGTATTTAATTTTATTATGTTTTACTGTGTATATATTTATATATACTAGGATTTATACAAAACATTATTTATGGAGTTTTATTGTATTTAATTATTTATATTAACTTTTACACACACCTACATCCAAAATATGGTTAATAAAATAAAGTATTTCCCTTAGTTTCAGTTAAGTATATTAACTACCATATTATATAATTAATATAAATGTAGATTAATTTAGCTCCTTGATTTAACCTAAGTCACTATTTTATTTCTTTTACATATATGTGTAAAAATATATATATATATATATATAGATATATATATATTCCTTGGTTCTATTCAAGAATATTAACTCCCATATAATATAATAAATAAAACGTAAAAATAACTATATTCCTTGATTTATATAAGTTTCCACTTAAATATGTATGTATACATATATGTAAATAATTTCACTTCTATTAAAAACTAATACCTAAACATTTATAAACTTACTGTTATAAAATTTTAATTTAGTTTCCCTTATTTTCCCCAGCTTAAAAGTTAATTAACAAACCATACTTTAATTTTTGGTTACATTAAAAACCATATATTATAAGTTATTCTTATGAAAAACTCATAAACACAATTTTTAAAACCTTTTACCTTTGCCCAAAAATTCCCAAATTTAATATACAGTAACTATAACATTTTAGACATATTATAAAATTTTTATTTCATAAAAATATCTTTTTAATTTGGCCAAATAATTCCAGAAAACCCGTAACTTGCAAAAATCATAACTTATGTTTAAAAACTCCAAAACCATATTAATTTACATCAAAATAAACTAGATTTAATAAGGAATCTATGGTTAAAATTTCAAGCCAAAATACATTCGGGAAGGTATTTAAATTAATTCAACAAGTTAGGGTTTAATTTTGGAAATATTAAAACTCATAACCAACTTAAACTCCCCAGATCTAATCTCGGCCGTCCGTTTCTTATAACTACGATCGGACGGCTGCTGAAACTCGAGTTCTTCATCCACCCCCAAATCGACTCGAGTACTAAATCGACATTATCTCACAATCTACAGAACTAAATTGAGTGATTCTTGTTTCTATGGTTTCGAAATTCAATTACGGTTCTAATGATACCAATTTCCCCAATTATAATGCAGTATTCAATGGTTTTCGAATTCGATTTCGAGGTTAGGTTTCTTAAGAGTTATCGAATTCGATTCTCCCAAATTCACTCAATCTAAAGCGTAATTGATGCAATTGAAACATATTTTTGACCGACAATGTAATGTAGATTAGCAAGGTTGAAGGAATTTGAAGGAAACTTACCGGAATTGCAACAACGGAGCAAATCGAATTCGGAAATCTGGAAAGTTTCGAACTTTCGAGCAGTTCACGGGGCCGACTTGGAGGATCTATATCTTGCAGTACAGATCGAGTTAGGCTATGTGTAAGGGCTTAATCTAAAGAAGAAACTTAGCTCTACGCATTGATAACAAGAACTCACTCTAACTCACAACACACAAGAAGAAATCAAACCCGAAAGTTACGAGTTTACCTTCTCGTTTCTGGAAAAATTCTGGGCCAAACGTGACCAGATCGGGGTCGGAACTTTAGACGCTTATATCTTCCATATGATTGAGAATTAGATTTGGTCATCAACATGAAAGTTGTAGAGGGATTAGATCTCTTTAAAACGAGCTAAAGAACACGAAATTTGGATGAGAAACGAAGAAGTTATGGCTAGACGAAGTTACCTGATTCGAAGGGAAAAACTGGAAACTGCAGTTACGGTTTTGCAGGGTGGCTACTTTGGACCGAATTTCCGGTTGATTTAGGATTAGTTAGGGTTAGTGTGAGTTATGGTTGCAAAGAGGAGATTAAGGAGAAGAGAATGCAAAAGACGGCACTCAAAAATTCAAAAATATGAGAAAGTTATGGAGGTCACAAGTTAGGGCTAAACACTGAATTCTGTTATCGAAATTCAGGAATCCAGAATCGCTCAAGTCCTGGCGCCTGTGAGCTTGACACGTGGCATCTTTCAAATTTTTGATTCAAAACTTCAATCTAGCATAACTTTGGCTAGGATGATCCGTTTTTGACGTTCTTTTTATCGATATTCATGGTTTTCCATAACCTATTTATTGGTATAGGTTTCATGGCCTGGTTTGACCATTCTCAAAAAGTCAACTCTAGCAAGGCTTAATAAGCTTTAAGGTTTCTAGAATTTTATATTGACTTTTATGTTTCAAAACAATGTTCCAACACTTCCTAAAATCTTTATAATATTTTTGGAGTGTTTAATAATTTTCCCAAGATTTATTGACTTATAAATCTTATTATTACATTCATAATACTATATAATATGTATAATAATTAGGGTTAAATAGGAGAAAACCCCTAAATAAATTTCACAACTCCATATAATAATTTAATATTCATTATTCCATATCATAATTTAATTTTTAATAAAAGAAATCCCCTAAATTAATTTAAATCAATTTAGGGGTATTTCAGCATATCCCCCTTAAAAGAAACTTCGCCTCGAAGTTTAACAATCAACTAATAGGCACTCACACAGCTTCGGGTGTGCTGAGACAATAATAACTTCAATGATATTCAACTAATAGGCACTCACACCGCTTCGGGTGTGCTGAGACAATAATAACTTCAATGATATTCCATACCATTCCAATCCTTTATCTCCATTTCAACATTCCACTCAAGGGTACCGAAACCATAACAACGTGAATCAAAGTATAAACTGAAGCAAAACACAACACAAACGTGACAAAGTACTGTGCCACAACGTAAAACTACGTACATACATACACCTCTCATTACTAACAATGCAACGAGGCATAATCCGGATGAGATAACGAAGGAGGAGTATGCCAGCATATCCCCCTTAAAAGAGCTAAGGTACGCCCTCGTACCGCTACTAACGGCACAATCAAAGAATTCAACACCTTATTAACCAGCTTTGTTGTAAATTTTACTGCACCATTGATTTTATCTATGATCGTTACATATATCTGTATCTCTTGATTGTTATGTATTTGTATTTCCTTGGTGATTATAAAATTTTATCTTTGATTATTATCCATTCGTTTAATGACTGATACGAATTTATATGTCCATATATGATCATTTATCATATCAATTATATTAACAAGCTATAAATCAGGTGTAACATACTTGAGTAGTTTAGAATAATATTTCAGATCATTTAATAATCTTCCAAAATTATCTTCAAGGGTTTATAGCCAACCATATGTTAAAACTCTATAAAATAAATATTTTCTATGACTTTTCAAGTTTCAATTGTTTTTATAATTAACTATCATATTTTAGACGAATCATTCAGTGTTTACTTCATAAAATTTACTTATTATATATTTACATAATTTCACCCAAGGGAGAATCTAAGGAAGTTCTTATCACTTATAATGTAGCTCCAAAATCTGATTTCTGTATCTTAAAATTTATTTTTCAAGATAGGGACTCTATATAAAATTTTAAGTCAAATGAACTAGTCTAATGAAAACTCACTCACTCTTGGTGATTATTTTTCTTAGGGTTTGTTCTATGTAAGTGTTCTTCTGATTATTAAATCTTAGTACTCTCTTAGACAATAGTGGCTTTTAGTAAATATCACTCTTAGTGTGTCTTTTAAAATTTTATACCTGTATAATGTTAAACTTCCCAGTAAACATGAGAATTTTCAATCTTTAAGTAACTCTCAATTTTTTTTTATTTTTTTTTAAGATGCTCAATACTCAAGTATTTAAGGATCAATGATACTTAGTTTAGTATTACTCTTCTCTTCACTCAATCTTTAAGTATCTTCTTTTATTGATATTGTTTTTTTTTATATTCAACCAGGGGTAGATGTTGTATCTTAGAGCACCCAAACTTAATCCTCTTCCTCCATATATAGGTATTTTTCACCAAAGATTTAACTCAATAAACCCTTTACATTTATGAGTTTTAATACCGGATCTTAAGATACAAATTTTGATTTGTTCATTGTGGTTAGCACTGAAATATGCCTAGCTCAAGATTTCATGATGGTAACGTCTTACCACCACTTCCCCTCAAGTTCAACACAATCCATCACCTGCGTGGAAGATTACATACGGTTAGATGACAAGGCTTGTCTAGCCCCTAAACTTCTAGAAGTGGGTGTGCACCCCCACTACTTTCAGCCTAGGAGTTCGTCGCACCAGGCACTTCCCATAGGGTGTTAGGTTTATGTGTTTTCTTTCTAAAGTTAACATAGAGTTTTAATGTGTTTTACAAGTTCAGATGTTGATCTTTTCTAATACGCTACTAGTTCTTGTTAGCTTAATAATTTTCTAGACTTAAGATTTATCTTAAACATTATCTTTAGGTAATAAATTGATACCAAGTAGTTCATGAGATTTATTTTTGAAATACCCCAAACCTAGTTATGTTGTTTAAACACCTAAATAGGGTGTAATAAGACTAAATAGAGTCTTAGAAACCTTAGTAAACAAATTTAAACAAAAGGAAACACAAATGTGCTTTAAAGTCAATAAGAGCTAAAATGTGCTCTAAGCTTGGGATAAACTGAGTAAGGCTAATGAGCTTACCCAAGACCTCATTATACACTAATGAAAATATTAAACCAATTACCAAAGAAAACCAAGCTTGAAAACAAGTTAAAACACAAAATGTGCTTAAGAAGTCTTAAAGCACGTTTTTGAAAAATTGTCTTGTAAATGAGTTTTGAATGGCTAAATGTCCATCATTACTCTTAAATATACATGTGTACTATATAGTTCACATTGGGTGGCTATATTAGTGGGAAATCAAAAATTCACTTCTAAGTGCCTTGTTAGGTGAATAGTACTTTTTATAAGCTAGTTTATAACATATGTTGTATTAAGTAATTAAATGACAAACAAAGACTAAAACACCCTCACACTAATAAAGGGGGCCGGTTTTATAAGTGTGTGACTCACCACTCTCTAGTTGATATTATAAGTAAGTAAAGAAAAACTAAGTAAACTACTTTTACTTTATAAACATAAATATCTCCTAAAAGCAAGTTCTATCTTCATTCTCATTTCTTTCTTCATTCCCACGGTTTGCAAACACCTCTCTTCTTCCTTCTTCCTTGTTCTCTCTCGGTAATACCACTATCACCATGGAAACTCCAACTTTGACCACTTGTTAAATCTAGCTCACTTGTCCAAACAAAAAACAAAGACCACCAATCCTTCCTCTCATCAAGCTCTTCATTCCTATCTTCTCAAAACTCCAAGAGCTCCATTTCGGTGCCAAGGTGTTCCACCATTGAAGGAGCTTGAGCTTATATTTTGACATATTATTACTCTCCTTGCTTCTAGGTAAGGAATCTCAAACAAAAATCAAGTTTCCTCCTTGTTTTTGTCATGTCCGAAAATACACATTGATAGAGCTCCTTGTGTGACTTTGTTCTAGCTTCATTGCAACTCTTCATGGACTAGGTGGAGTCCTCTCTTGTTATATATCCAAACTCTCTTCAAAGATCAAGGTAAAACAAACTACATTAATGTTTTTGAAACAATGTCAAATTAGGGTTTACAATGAGATGAAGCCTATAGCTTGATTACTCATTATGATGTTTGTACATTGTCTAGAACTTGACAAGGAATCAAAATACCATACGGTTTTGTAAGGAAACAAGAAGGAAGTGTGTTGGAAAAAAGGTAAATCTACTAACTTAATGTTGTTTAATGCCTTAGGAGAAATGAGCTTATAAATGCTTATTAAAACTACCTAAAGAGCAAATGGTGAATGACTTAGTAAAGTGTTCTCAAGAGACTAGTAAAGGGCATATGTGTGTTGTATGTAATCGCAGGTTAAAGGCATATATATTGTGGAAATTCAGTGTTTATGATTTAAGCACTTTAAGGGCCTAAGAGCCATGCATTTTAAGGGCCTAAGTGCCATGCAATTTAAGTTATGCACTATATTGTGATGTGGTGTGAATTTGGTGAAGTTGTATAAGAAAGGTGTTCTTGGTGTTCTTAGTGTTCTAGGATGTTTAATGATGAAAGTAATGTGCTAAGGTGTAACAAAATGCTAGAAACTATGTCGAAATTTAAAAATGCATAAGGAGTTCAAGATGTTGTAAAGGAATTTTGATGAACTAGGAAGTGTTCTAGAGTGTAATAAGGACTTAGGCATGATCTTGAGGTTTTAGTATGTACCAAAGTCATTTTGGACTTAGGTAAGACTTAGGCAAACTTTGGTAAAATAAAGAGAAAGTGTAAACTTGGAAAAGAATTTCAAGAAGGATATAAGGAGTTAGTTGTGAGAGATAATGCTTAAAAGATGATGTTAAGAGGAGGAGAAAGCATTTTGGGATAGTAGTTATCATAGGTATGAAACACCACTTGGAAACTAGGAGAAAACATTGTAAGTGTTAGGAATTTTGTAAAGAAAGGTAAAGGCTTAAGGAATTAGAAAATGAGTTTTATGAGTGTTTAAGGATTCTTAAGGTGTGTTTAAAGTGCCCAAATGAGGTTGGGGGTACTAGGTTATATGGGGTGAAGTTTGGAGTTGAATGTGAAAAGGAAAACAAGGTCTGGGGCAGACCGAACTTGCGACCGAACTTGCAAGTTCGGTCGAGCCCAGTTTACCCTGCGAGAATTGGCTTCTGGAAAAGACCGACCTTGGGGACCGGACTTGCAAGGTCGGTCGGGCCTGTATTTTGAGTACGGATTGAGTTACTGGAAAAGACCGAACATAGGACCGGACTTGGTAAGTTCGGTCGGGCTAAATTTACAAAGGGGAGAAACTCTCGGGAAAAGACCGAACATAGGACCGGACTTGGTAAGTTCGGTCGGAGTAGGAAATTTTGACGGAAATGTGTTCTGGAATCGACCGAACTTGGACAAGTTCGGTCGGCAAGGTCGGTCGGACCAAAACTTGTAAAAAAAAAAAAAACAGAAAAATGTGATTTATGTAGTTAACCCTAGGGTGTATAATGAAGGTAACCTAGGGTAAGATAGGCATTAAAACATGTCATACACATGTAAATACTTAGTAAGTTTGAAGTTAAATAAATAATTAACCGACATTACTAATGTGTTTAGGATTCTCTCAAGGTGGAAATCAGTCGAGGCAAGGACCAAGGTTGGTTTTCCCTTTGCAGTCTGTTGCCTACCGGTTTACACCGGCTTGTGTGTTGTTTGTTTTTCTGTGTGTTTATGACCTTGTAAGATTAAACCATGTAAAGAGTTTACCGTTGTTAAATATCATATGTTGTTGAGTATGACTCTCTCTTCCCTTGTGTGTCTAACAAGACCTGACCTATGATTGTGAAGTGTTTGTTGTGTTCAATGATGATCTACTAACAAGGGCTAACGGGGGAAGTGAGGAGTCCGGTCTGTTCCGGCCACGCGTGTGAGTATGGGAGTCGATTCATAACCGGTTCGATTCTCTCTGTATGTTATGGTTAAGTTTCCAATTTGGTTTCTACTAACCTTCCCTTTAGCTTAACCAAGGCTATTTTACGACTCACGTCGGGCCACAGGGGCATACTATGTGTTTTGTTTCGGTGTGCTTGGATCACTATATCCGAGGCACCTTGTGTTAAGTTTAACCGTTCAATCTAACCGGACGGTAACGAGTTATGTAACGAGCTAAGTATGAGCATGGCAACATTCTCTAAGCTCTCAATGGGGACTAACTGTGTTGTTCTCTTCCTAAAAGGAATTGTATGTTTGTGATGTGTGTTATGTGGTGTACAATACCTGTGTTATGTTATATATTATGTGTTGTGTGTTTAAAATAAATACCATGTCATCATGACAATTGGTTGCGCGTATCCCGGTAGCCATGGGCTGCGCGTTAGCCATACCAGCAAAGGTGCTGACCCCCTCGGGGGCCCTCCATATTTTTTATTGCAGGATGAGGATCGAAAAGCAGAGTGGCTCTAGATCCTAGAGAGTAGTTTACTTTTGGATTACTTTTGGATGTTGCCCGGGTTGCGCCTGTGCTCCCGTGGCGTATTACTATACTTGTTATGATGGTTTACAGTGGAGTATACGTGAAAGGATTTTGTAAACACTCGGTATCACGTTGGTGTATATATATATGGTTGTTAGTTCTATGCTCGGGAGTCTGATCATCAGACCGGTACAATTGTATTTATTCAGCCTTGTTAGCCACGTGGGTGGTGACGGCATTGTAGCACCAATCGTTTAGTTACCGTTTAGTTGTTTTATTTCCCGCTGCGATTCCAAGTATAGTTCGTGCGTAGTAGGGGTGTTCAAAAGTGGTATCAGAGCAAAGTATCGCTCTGATGACTAGAATAACCGAGCTTAGGGATATACAGAGTTAGGAAACCTAACTGCAGATACCTAAGTGAACATATTTGGAAAGGTTGACCACTAACTAAGTGTGGAGATACCTTATTATCGGGAAGCGTTACAATCGTTGGACCGATAAGTGTGCAAGCATAATGCTAATGAGATGTCATATGAATTCAGATGGCAGGTAGACCACGAGGGAGAGGCCGCGGGCGCGGTACTGGAGGTATGGGTGACCAGGGTGATGATACTACGGCACAGACCATGGCTGAGGCAGTTGCAGCCGCCGTAGCTCAGCTAGTACCCGACTTAGTTGCTGCTATACAGCAAGGGCGACAGCCTGGAGTTCAGCCACCACACCACCCGCCACGAGAGACCAATTGGGTCAAGGCGTTGGCTGATCTGAGGCCGCCCTCATTCAGTGGGGAGACCGATCCCCGTAAGCTCGAGGCATACGTCTCCGAAATGAGACCGCCTTCGAAACCCTAGCACCACCCGAGCAGGTCAGGTACGACTGCTGCTTACTACTGAAGGGCTCGGCACAAAACTGGTGGAAGCTTGTGCGCGAGGGTAGAGTTGCTGACCCAACGTTTTCAGTGGAGGGAGTACACGGCTCTGCTGCGAGCCAAATACTACCCTATACATGTGCAAGAGGCCAAGCGCCTGGAGTTGGATAATCTGAGACAAGGGGATAAGATGACGGTAGATGAGTACTACTCAGCCTTCATCGGACTTATCCACCTGCTACCGGATCTGGGTTACTCAGACCGGATCCTTGTGAACCGTTTCTACAACGGACTGAACTATCGCCTACGCTACGGCATGGGGCCTACTGGATATACCACCTTGCAGGTAAAGGAATTACAGTGTAATGTGAATAAGTGTGTACAATGTGTTAATGTGTGGTGAGTTTATTTAGCGGGGCATAACTGACACCCTAAATATAGGAGTGCTATCATGCCGCTGCTATCGTGGAGATCACCGTCCGTCTGAGGGACGAGGAGAGTGCGCTCAAGCGCAAGGCTCAGAACGAGGGCCAAGGCACGCAAGGGCAGTGGGGAGGGAAGAAGAAGAAATCATACCCCCCAGTCCCAGAAAGGACAGCAACAGGGGTGGCAAGGGCCAGACCCAGACCACCACTGCTGAGGAGCCTCTGCAGCTCACCTATGCGTATGCGGCCAAGCCCCTACGTTCTTACCCACCTAGGCTGGCTCGGCTCGGGCTCTGGACCGGAGCGCCACTATTACTGCAAGTGGTGCAACGGAGACCACCCCGGCAAGGACTGCAAGGGTAACGATGTTCAGTGCCGATACTGTAAGAAGATGGGTCACCGCGATCATGAATGTTGGCAGAACCCAAACAGTAGGAACTTCAGGCCCAAGGGGCAATGGAAGGGTAAGGCCACTGCGACCACCGATGGCCAGAAGACGGCGAACCAGCCACCCCCAGATCAGAGGTACACGGAGTCCCAGAAGGGGAAGGGGTCAGGGTCCAACAAGGCCACCCTGAATGTGGTGGACCGGTCTGAGGCGCCAGGGCCCTCTTCTAGACCAGGTACCGCCTAAACTGTTGAATGAAATAAGTGTCTGCATACCGCATTTCATGCATGAGTGTGAGTGAGATTAAATAAACAATCATGTGAGTAAATAAATGAAGTATAGTGTGAGATTTACCTAATTAGAGTATTCTAAACTTAAAGGAACTTTCAATATATGTTATCCAATCCCACCCACACCAAACCCTGAAGAAACCACCATCAACATCACCGACTTTCCGTTGGAGCAATGTCAGGTCATCCAGCCAGGTATGATACTTCTAAATGGATACCTGACACCGGAGGCACAAATCCAGATCATCAGACGATGCGACGAACTTGGAGCAAAACCAGGAGGGTTTTACACACCCGAATACCCGAACGGAGCGAGGATGCAATTGAAGATGATGTGCATGGGTAAGGACTGGAACCCTTACACCAAGTCATATCAAGAAGTTCGAGCTGAAGATGGAGCAACAGTATCAAGTATACCAGAGGAGTTCCACGCGGTCGTTAACCACGCCGTGGGAATTGCTCAGCAAGTTGAAAAGGAATCAATTCCAAGTGTAAAAGCAGATCTATGCATCGTAATTCTAATTCTACCAGAAAGGTGGACGGTTAGGTATACACCAAGATAAGGACGAGTCACCCGAGTCTCTAAGTAAGGGAGTACCCGTGGTGTCTTGGTCCATTGGTGATACCGCAGTATTTGTATATGGCGAGCAGAAGCGTGCTGATCTAGCAAAGAAGCTACTGCTGAAATCGGGAGATGTACTAATCATGGGTGGACAAGCAAGGATGCTATACCACGGCATCAGAAAGATCAAACTGAACACCGCACCGTCGGCAGTGATCAATGCCACACACATGAAACCCGGACGTCTGAATTTGACCTTCAGACAGTTTTAAGCCTTGTATAATTATGTGATAAACAGTATGTATTAAGGATGTTGTAAGTGTGAATCATGGCGACGGTATAAGCCAATGAATGTTGTAAAAAAAGAGTGTGTTGATGAATAAAGTGGAGTTGTTTGAATCATATCAACCGTGTTGTTACCCAATACTTATTAGTTTGCCAATGAATTAGGATGTGCACTCGGAACGGGAGGTATACTAAGTGTCTGCAATAAGGCAGAAGCCGGCAAGAGCGGCACAATCCTCACCGGTACCTTTCCAGTGAATGGCGTGGATGCATCGATCTTGTTCGACTCTGGAGCCTCACACACATTCATTTCGCTATCATTTGCGAAGAGGCTGGGGTTAGATGGTGAAGAGATGCCAGACTTCGTGGTTACTCTCCCGTCGAAAGAGCGGATCCGATGTACCCGCTACTACCGAGGTGCTATTGTACGAATCAGGGGTGAAGAGTTTCCGATCGACTTGATAGAGTTCGACGGACTAGGCTTTGATGTGATTGTCGGGATGAACTGGTTGGAGCGGCACAAGGGCAGAATCCTGTGTGCCGAGCATCGACTGCTTCTTCGGAGTCCATCTGGGGTTACCATATCTTACCGCCAGAGGCCCAGAGCCTTCGACACAGATCATCACCGCCATGGCTATGTATCACGAGTTACGACGAGGGAGTGATGTATACCTCTGCTATGTCCAGGACATAGAGAGAGACCCTGAGTTTAGCCCAGATGTGCCGGTAGTGTCGGAGTTTCCTGATGTATTTCCTAAGGAACTGCCGGGCATGCCGCCAGCACGAGAGGTTGAGTTTGAGATTGATCTAGTTTCGGGCACCGGACCCATTGCAAAGCACCTTATCGTATGGCTCCAGCAGAAATGACAGAGCTCAAGCAGCTGAGAGACCTACTCGACAAGGGCTTTATCCGCCCTAGTGTTTCACCATGGGGAGCGCCGGTCCTCTTCGTGAAGAAGAAGGACGGTAGCCTCCGCCTCTGTATTGATTATCGGGAGCTGAATGCTGTTACGGTGAAGAACCGTTACCCCTTACCACGCATCGACGATCTATTTGATCAGCTGAGGGGAGCATCAGTATTCTCCAAGATAGACTTACGTTCCGGATACCACCAAATTGCCATCCGAGACAGTGATATAGAAAAGACAGCCTTCAGAACTAGGTATGGGCATTATGAGTTCACAGTTATGCCGTTTGGCTTGTCGAATGCACCAGCTAAGTTCATGGACTTAATGAACCGTTTGTTCCAAGATCAGTTGGACAAATCAGTGGTAGTCTTCATCGATGACATACTTGTGTATTCGAAATCCAGAGGTGAGCATGAAAGCCACCTGAGGGATGTGTTGCAAACATTGAGAAAGAACCAGTTGTATGCTAAATTTTCTAAGTGTGAATTTTGGTTGAACCAAGTATCTTTCCTTGGGCATGTGATTTCTGAGGCCGGGATCGCTGTTGATCCGGCAAAGATAGATGCAGTGCGCACCTGGCCTAGGCCGAAGACAGTTACCGATATCAGGAGCTTCCTCGGTCTGGCAGGTTACTATAGGAGATTTGTGAAGGACTTCTCCAGTGTCTCGAAGCCGATGACTTCCTTGATGAAAAGGATGCACCATTCGAGTGGACAGTCGACTGTGAGAGAGCTTTCACGAGTCTCAAGGATGCTCTGACATCTGCACCGGTTCTGACATTACCAGACGGTCCAGATGGTTCTGAGGTCTACTGCGATGCATCAGGCAGAGGTATGGGTTGTGTGTTGATGCAACACGGGAAGGTCGTAGCTTACGCCTCCCGACAGCTGAGAAAGCATGAGGAGAACTACCCTACCCACGACTTGGAATTGGGGGCCATTGTCTTCGCACTGAAGATATGGCGACATCACTTGTATGGGGTAAGTGTGACGATCTATTCTGACCACAAGAGTTTAAAGTACTTGTTCACTCAGAAGGAGTTGAACATGAGACAGAGAAGATGGGTTGAATTCCTGAATGATTATGACATCAATTTACAGTACAAGGAGGGTAAGGCAAATGTGGTAGCTGACGCATTGAGTCGCCGAGCACACTCTCTCCATTCGCTAGTCTCTCATACTGGCTTGGTTGAAGAGGTGCGGAGTGCTCAGATGACGGATCAGTACATGATGGAGATTAGGCAGAAGCTTATTGATGGCACATTCGAGGGTCAGAAGTATGACTTCAGACTCCACGATGATGACCTGATTAGGCTTAATGGCCGGTTGTGTATACCCAGGGGTAGCGCTGAGTTGAAGGAGCGCATATTGCGTGAATCCCACTGTTCTACTACTTCGATTCACCCCGGAGCTTCAAAGATGTATAAAGGTATGAAAAGATACTTCTGGTGGGCTGGAATGAAAAAGGATGTAAATGACTATGTGTTGAGGTGTCTCACTTGTCAGAAGGTCAAGTTTGAGCACCGACGGCCTGGTGGTATGGTGCAGCCAATGCCAGTGCCGGAGTGGAAGTTCCACGACATATCTATGGACTTCGTAGTAGGGCTTCCGCCTACAAGGGGAGGTCTAAATATGATTTGGGTTGTGGTAGACCGACTGACCAAGGTGTCCCGATTCATTCCGATGAAGGACACCTGGAAAGTGGCAAGATTGGCAGAACTATTCGACAAAGAGATTGTTAGACATCATGGTGTACCAAAGACGATTGTATCCGACAGAGATACCAGATTCTTATCCAGATATTGGAAGTCTACACGAGAGGCACTTGGTACTGAACTGAAATTGAGTACAGCGTTTCACCCACAGACCGATGGTCAGAGTGAGCGCACCATTCAGACACTTGAGGATATGCTTCGTGCATGTGCACTTGATTTTCAGACCAGCTGGATTGATAAGTTACATCTGATCGAGTTTAGCTACAACAATAGTTATCATGCATCGATCAAGATGTCTCCCTTCCAGGCATTGTACGGTAAACCATGCCGCACGCCATTATGCTGGGATGAGTCGAGTGAGACGGTCATTATAGGACCAGAGTATCTTGAGCAAGTTCAGGCAGAAGTTCGCCAGATCAGGGCTAATATGAAAGCAGCTCAGGATAGACAGAAGTCGTACGCAGATGTGCGCCGACGTGACCTGGAGTTCGCCGTGGGCGATCGGGTATTTTTGAGAGTATCCCCCATGAAGGGAGTGTTTCGTTTTGGCCAGAAAGGCAAGTTGAGCCCAAAATATGTGGGGCCTTATGTTGTGACGGAGCGGATCGGCCCGGTAGCTTATAGACTTGACTTACCCGCCGAGCTGGGCAAGGTACATGATGTATTTCATGTGTCCCAGTTGAAGAAGTATATGTCTCATCCGTCTCATGTGCTTCAGCCTGAAAGGCTAACTTTAGAGCCGACCATGCGATCAGTGGAGACTCCGGTACGGATTCTGGACACTAAGACTCGAGACACTCGCCATAAGTCTGTGAGACTGGTAAAGGTTCTCTGGTCTAACCAGGACGTTGAGGAGGCCACTTGGGAGCTGGAAGAAAATGAAGGCGAAGTACCCATCGTTGTTTACTTCTTAGTATTTGTATGTATAGGGTACGGGGCGTACCCCTATTTAAGGGGGGTAGAGCCGTTTCGGTTATGTGTATGACATGTATTTGAATACATTGTCTGTGTTGTATTGTCATGTTATTAATATTACAGACCGCTGAGTCTGAATGATGTTGTGATGTTTTGTTGTTTGGACCATGTGTCCGATATGATGTAAGATGTTGTTAATGTGATATAGAAGTGTTGTTAATATGTTCTCATGTTCTAATGTTTAAGTTATGTGGAAGTATGAACTTTGGGGACAAAGTTCTTTTAAGGGGGGTAGATTGAAATACCCCAAACCTAGTTATGTTGTTTAAACACCTAAATAGGGTGTAATAAGACTAAAAAGAGTCTTAGAAACCTTAGTAAACAAATTTAAACAAAAGGAAACACAAATGTGCTTTAAAGTCAATAAGAGCTAAAATGTGCTCTAAGCTTGGGATAAACTTGAGTAAGGCCTAATGAGCTTACCAAGACCTCATTTATACACTAATGAACATATTAAACCAATTACCAAAGAAAACCAAGCTTGAAAACAAGTTAAAACACAAAATGTGCTTTAAGAAGTCTTAAAGCACGTTTTTGAAAAATTGTCTTGTAAATGAGTTTTGAATGGCTAAATGTCCATCATTACTCTTAAATATACATGTGTATATAGTATCACATTTGGGTGGCTATATTAGTGGGAAATCAAAAATTTCACTTCTAAGTGCCTTGTTTAGGTGAATAGTACTTTTTATAAGCTAGTTTATAACATATGTTGTATTAAGTAATTAAATTGACAAACAAAGACTAAAACACCCTCACACTAATAAAGGGGGCCGGTTTTTATAAGTGTGTGACTCACCACTCTCTAGTTGATATTATAAGTAAGTAAAGAAAACTAAGTAAACTTACTTTTTACTTTATAAACATAAATATCTCCTAAAAGCAAGTTCTATCTTCATTCTCATTTCTTTCCTTCATTCCCACGGTTTGCAAACACCTCTCTTCTTCCTTCTTCCTTGTTCTCTCTCGGTAATACCACTATCACCATGGAAACTCCAACTTTGACCACTTGTTAAATCTAGCTCACTTGTCCAAATCAAAAACAAAGACCACCAATCTCTTCCTCTCATCAAGCTCTTCATTCCTATCTTCTCAAAACTCCAAGAGCTCCATTTCGGTGCCAAGGTGTTCCACCATTGAAGGAGCTTGAGCTTATATTTTGACATATTATTACTCTCCTTTGCTTCTAGGTAAGGAATCTCAAACAAAAATCAAGTTTCCTCCTTGTTTTTGTCATGTCCGAAAATACACATTGATATAGCTCCTTGTGTGACTTTGTTCTAGCTTCATTGCAACTCTTCATGGACTAGGTGGAGTCCTCTCTTGTTATATATCCAAACTCTCTTCAAAGATCAAGGTAAAACAACTACATTAATGTTTTTGAAACAATGTCAAATTAGGGTTTACAATGAGATGAAGCCTATAGCTTGATTACTCATTATGATGTTTGTACATTGTCTAGAACTTGACAAGGAATCAAAATACCATACGGTTTTGTAAGGAAACAAGAAGGAAGTGTGTTGGAAAAAGAGGTAAATCTACTAACTTAATGTTGTTTAATGCCTTAGGAGAAATGAGCTTATAAATGCTTATTAAAACTACCTAAAGAGCAAATGGTGAATGACTTAGTAAAGTGTTCTCAAGAGACTAGTAAAGGGCATATGTGTGTGTTGTATGTAATCGCAGGTTAAAGGCATATATATTGTGGAAATTCAGTGTTTATGATTAAAGCACTTTAAGGGCCTAAGAGCCATGCATTTTAAGGGCCTAAGTGCCATGCAATTTAAGTTATGCACTATATTGTGATGTGGTGTGAATTTGGTGAAGTTGTATAAGAAAGGTGTTCTTGGTGTTCTTAGTGTTCTAGGATGTTTAATGATGAAAGTAATGTGCTAAGGTGTAACAAAATGCTAGGAGAAACTATGGCGAAATTTAGAAAATGCATAAGGAGTTCAAGATGTTGTAAAGGAATTTTGATGAACTAGGAAGTGTTCTAGAGTGTAATAAGGACTTAGGCATGATCTTGAGGTTTTAGTATGTACCAAAGTCATTTTGGACTTAGGTAAGACTTAGGCAAACTTTGGTAAAATAAAGAGAAAGTGTAAACTTGGAAAAGAATTTCAAGAAGGATAAAGGAGTTAGTTGTGAGAGATAATGCTTAAAAGATGATGTTAAGAGGAGGAGAAAGCATTTTGGGATAGTAGTTATCATAGGTATGAAACACCACTTGGAAACTAGGAGAAAACATTGTAAGTGTTAGGAATTTTGTAAAGAAAGGAGTAAAGGCTTAAGGAATTAGAAAATGAGTTTTATGAGTGTTTAAGGATGTCTTAAGGTGTGTTTAAAGTGCCCAAATGAGGTTAGGGGGTACTAGGTTATATGGGGTGAAGTTTGGAGTTGAATGTGAAAAGGAAAACAAAGGTCTGGGGCAGACCGAACTTGCGACCGAACTTGCAAGTTCGGTCGAGCCCAGTTTACCCTGCGAGAATTGGCTTCTGGAAAAGACCGACCTTGGGGACCGGACTTGCAAGGTCGGTCGGGCCTGTATTTTGAGTACGGATTGAGTTACTGGAAAAGACCGAACATAGGACCGGACTTGGTAAGTTCGGTCGGGCTAAATTTACAAAGGGAGAAACTCTCGGGAAAAGACCGAACATAGGACCGGACTTGGTAAGTTCGGTCGGAGTAGGAAATTTTGACGGAAATGTGCTCTGGAATCGACCGAACTTGGATAAGTTCGGTCGGCAAGGTCGGTCGGACCAAAACTTGTAAAAAAAAAAAAAAAAAACAGAAAAGAATGTGATTTATGTAGTTAACCCTAGGGTGTATAATGAAGGTAACCTAGGGTAAGATAGGCATTAAAACATGTCATACAACCATGTAAATACTTAGTAAGTTTGAAGTTAAATAAATAATTAACCGACATTTCTAATGTGTTTAGGATTCTCTCAAGGTGGAAATCAGTCGAGGCAAGGACCAAGGTATGGTTTTCTTGCAGTCTGTTGCCTACCGGTTTACACCGGCTTGTGTGTTGTTTGTTTTTCTGTGTGTTTATGACCTTGTAAGATTAAACCATGTAAAGAGTTTACCGTTGTTAAATATCATATTTGTTGAGTATGACTCTCTCTTCCCTTGTGTGTGTCTAACAAGACCTGACCTATGATTGTGAAGTGTTTGTTGTGTTCAATGATGATCTACTAACAAGGGCTAACGGGGAAGTGAGGAGTCCGGTCTGTTCCGGCCACGCTGTGAGTATGGGAGTCGATGTCATAACCGGTTCGATTCTCTCTGTATGTTATGGTTAAGTTTCCAATTTGGTTTCTAACCTTCCCTTTAGCTTAACCAAGGCTATTTTACTGACTCACGTCGGGCCACAGGGGCATGCTATGTGTTTTGTTTCGGTGTGCTTGGATCACTATATCCGAGGCACCTTGTGTTAAGTTAACCGTTCAACTAACCGACGGTAACAAGTTATGTAACGAGCTAAGTATGAGCATGGCAACATTCTCTAAGCTCTCAATGGGGACTAACTGTGTTGGTTCTCTTCCTAAAAGGAATTGTATGTTTGTGATGTGTGTTATGTGGTGTACAATACCTGTGTTATGTTATATATGTATGTGTTGTGTGTTTTAAAATAAATACCATGTCATCATGACAATTGGTTGCGCGTATCCCGTAGCCGATGGGCTGCGCGTTAGCCATACCAGCAAAGGTGCTGACCCCCTCGGGGGCTCCATATTTTTTTATTGCAGGATGAGGATCGAAGAAGCAGAGTGGCTCTAGATCCTAGAGAGTAGTTTACTTTTGGAGTACTTTTGGATGTTGCCCGGGTTGCGCCTGTGCTCCCGTGGCGTATTATATACTTGTTATGATGGTTTACAGTGGAGTATACGGTGAAAGGATTTTGTAAACACTCGTATCACGTTGGTGTATATATATGGTTGTTAGTTCTATGCTCGGGAGTCTGATCATCAGACCGGTACAATTGTATTTATTCAGCCTTGTTAGCCACGTGGGTGGTTGACGGCATTGTAGCACCAATCGTTTGTTACCGTTTAGTTGTTTATTTTCCGCTGCGATTCCAAGTATAGTTACGTGCGTAGTAGGGGTGTTACAACAATGTAGAATTCTTACCGCTCGAGCATCAAATATCAACCTCTTGATTTGATCATCAATCATGTTGTCGACTGATACGTCTTGTCCTTGAGTATCTTGGAAGGTGTACTCACCACGTGATATAACCCTCCACATCCTTGGATCATCAGACTTGATGTGAAACTCCATTTTAATTTTCCAGTGAGTGTAGTTGTCTCCATTCAAGAGTGGTTGTCGATTAGGTGCAGAACCTTCTTCTGACGCTAGTAGGTTTGAATGAAACATTTCGATCGTCTTCCAAAGCAGTTAGCTTTCTAGAAGAGACCCGCTTTGATACCAATTGATACAGGAGGATGCCCCCCAGATACATCCCTGACCGGTCATAAACATGTCTCTTATGTTGTTTGGAACTATTTGATAATTTGGAAGAGGCGAGATAGACTCAAACTGGAAACCTTATTTGATTGAGAATTTACACATATAAATTCACTCAATCTCTCTAACCCTACCTAAGGACTCCGGGACAGTTTAGGACTTTTATCCCCTAAGTCCTCTACCCTCTCCTGACAGTCGGCTTACAGCTCCTGAAATACCCCTAAATTAATTTAAATTAATTTAGGGGATTTCTTTTATTAAACCTTTAATAATACTATTAAGTATTAAATTATTATATGGAATCATGAATGTTAAATTAGTATAAGGAATTATGAATATTAAATTATTGTATGGAATTATGAGTATTAATATTATATGGAATTATGGAAATTATTTTAGGGGATTCCTCCTATTTAACTCTAAAGAATACAATTAAATATTTAATTATTATATATTATTATATAGTATTATGAATTTAATAATAAGATTTATAAGTCAACAAATCTTGGGAAAATTTATAAACACTCCAACTATATTATAAAGATTTTAGGAAGTGTTGGAACATTGTTTTGAAACATAAAAGTCAATATAAAATTCTAGAAACCCCTAAAGCCTTTTAAGCCTTGCTAGGGTTGATTTTTTGAGAATGGTCAAACCAGGCCATGAAACCTATACCAATAAATAGGTTATGGAAAACCATGAAGATCGATAAAAAAACGTCAAAAACGGATCATCCTAGCCAAAGTTATGATCAAATGAAGTTTAGAGCCAAAATTTGAAAAAAAGGGCTGATGTGGCACGTATACTGAGTCAGAGCGCGCCTCGGGATTCGCGCCCCAGCACTTAGACGAATTTTATCTCCTATAATCTCGGTAATAGAAACCGGTTTTGCCCTATCTTGTGACCTTCATAACTTTCTCATCTTATGGAATTTTTGAGTGACGTCTTCTTTGTTGCCTTCTCCTACATTTCCTCTAAACAACCATAACTCACATTAACCCTAAATCATCCTAAATCAACCGGAAAATCGAATCAAAGTAGCCACCATGCAAAACCGTAACTGTAGTTTCCAGTTTTTCCTTCAAATCAGGTAACTTTGTCTAGCCATAACTTCTTCGTTTCTCAGCCAAATTTCATGTTCTTTATCTCGTTTTGAAGAGCTCTAATCCCTCTAAAACTTTCATGTTGATGGTCTAAGCCAATTCTCAACCGTTTGGAAGAACACGGTGTCTAAAGTTTCGGTTTCATCACAACATAAAATCACAATTTTCTTTCCAGAAAACGCAAGGTAAACTCGCAACTTCCAGGTTCGATTTCTTTCTGTGTAGTGCGATTTAGGGTGATTTCTTGATATCATTGTGTAGAGCTAAGTTTCTTCTTTAGATTAAGCCCAAGAACTAGTTCTAACTCCCTCTGTACTGTAAATTATAGTGTTGCAAAGTAGGCTACTCAATCGAGTTGTAAAGGGGGCGTTTTTCCAGAAACCGAAAACTAATCCCTTCGATTCGAGCAATTCTGGTAAGTTTTCTTCAAATTCCTTCAACCTTGCTAAACTATGTTACATTATCGGTCAAAACCATGATTCAATTGCATCAATTACGCTTTAGATTGAGTAAATTTGACAGATTTGGTTTCGGAAACCCGTATGAACCCTAACCTCGAAATCAAATTCGAAATCCATTGAATACTGCATTATAATTGGGGAAATCGGTGTCATTAGAACCGTAATTTAATTTCGAAACCATAGAAACAAGAATCACTCGATTTCGTTCTGTAGATTGGGAGATATTGAGGATTTAGTACTCGGGTTCGACTGTTTTTTCGCTGATGAACTCGCGGCTTCTCAGCCGTCCGATATCAGTTAAGAGATTTGGACAGCCGAGATTAAAACGTTTTGGATTAGGTTTTCATAAATTCCAGTAAATAACCCTAACTTGCTGAATTAATTTAAATACCTTCCCGAATGTATTTTGACTTGAATTTTAACCATAGATTCCTTATTTATTCTAGTTTATTTTGATGTAAATTAATATGGTTTTGGAGTTTTTAAACGTAAGTTATGATTTTTACAAGTTACGGGTTTTCTGGAATTATTTAGATAAATTAAAAAGATATTTATATGAAATAAAAATTTCATAATATGTCTAAAATGTTATAGTTACTGTATATTAAATTTGGGAATTTTTGGGCAATGGTAAATGGTTTTAAAAATTGTGTTTGTGAGTTTTTCATAAGAATAACCCATAATATATAGTTTTTAATGTAACCAAAAATTAAAGTATGGTTTGTTAATAAACTTTTAAGCTGAGAAAAATATGGAACACTAAATTAACATTTTATAACAGTAAGTTTATAAATGTTTTGGTATTAGCTTTTAAGGGAAGTGAAATTATTTACATATATGTATATATATATATATATACTTATTTAAGTAGGAACTTATGTAAATCAAGGAATTTAATTATTTTTACATTTTATTTATTATATTATATGGGAGTTAATATTTTTAATTAAACAAAGGAATAAATATATATATTTTACGCATATATAAAAAGGGAATAAAGTAGTAACTTAGGGTAAAACAGGGAGCTAATAAATTAACACTTATAATAACTAAATATTATAAGAGCTAGAATCCTAAGATATAGTAAAAGAAATACTTTATGAAACATACTTGGAATACAGTTAAAGGTTGTAGTAATAAGATAGTTTAAATATAATGGGTTACATAGGGGATGTCTTAATTAAATTCTAATACAGGTATACGTATATATGTATTAAATAAATAAAGGGAAACACTTTATTTTATAAACCGTATATCGGTTGTAGTTATGCCTAAAAGTTATTAAACATAATTAAATACAATAAAACTACATAAATAATGTTTTGAACAAATCCTAGTATATATAAATATATACACATTAAACATAATAAAATTAAATACCTTATAGGAAATATAATACGAAGGAATTAATAAGTTAAACTAAACCTCTACATAATACTAATAGGAGAATATTATATGAGGTGGTATTAAATTATAGTTATGTATTAGGCTTAAAGAGTTACCTTTGAATTTCCAAGGTTTATATATAAACCATATTAAAATACATGTATAGTATTATTTGTCAATGATCAGAATGTAAATCTAAAATTGGGATTAAGTAATTAATAAGTTAAAACTTAGGAAAAATTGTGATTAGATTACATAAAATGTTGCACAAATAGATCTTATTCTATAATTAATGATAAACAAATGTAATACGTTTACATCTAAATATTCTTGATATATAAACCATAATAAAATAAGTAAAATACTTTTACATCTAAATGTGAGGTGGATTAGTAAGTCTAGATTTAATTATTTCTTAACATTTATGGTATTGAAATATAACTTAATGTTTTAAGATAGAATCATTAAAAGGATTATGATATAATCTATATTAAACGATGATTTGGAAATTTATCTAAATAATTATCCTTAAGGTTCTTAGAATTAGATAAGCCATATAAAATACATTTATTACCACTATTTAGGATGTGAGTTTACAATTAAGTGAGGTATTTAGTAGTGAGAATTTATAGGAAGATTTATAAATAGGAATTTGATACTTAAAACCTTTGAACCTTTTATTAGATAAAACTAAGTTACATAAGATATTATATTGATATACTTTACGGTAATGGGAAGTAATGATAGGTTATTTGAATATAAAATATGAGAATTTTCATAATAGATTATCTTATTAAATAATTAACAATTTCACTTATGAACCAGAATTTAATTCTCTGATAAATTCTACTCTATGTAGATATATTGTCCATCCTAAATACAATAAAGGAAATTAATTTATTAGGTTATTCCTTTGAAACCTTAGGTTTTGTAAAACAATTTAAAACGTATTTAAGGCTTAAGTTTAATGAAGTTTAGTACAAAGGATTATACATAGTCTATAGAGATAATGTGTGTAAAAATAAAACATTTAGGAAATTAAATGTAGGTAGGGATACATAAAAGGTTGTACTAAACACCTTATTGTATAGGTAATAATAAAACATATAATATACCTTGTGAATACTAAATGCAAGATTTATTCGTTAAATCTAAGTTAACTATAGTATAGTTATTCAGGATGAGAAGCAATTCAACATCTTATGACACGATTATTTGACGGTTACAATAGGAAGTCATTCTGAACTAGGGATGTGATAATTGAGTTTAGTGGCTCAATTAAGATATAATAAATGTATCTACAACATTATGGTTCCAATGTACAAGATGTAGATCTTAATTAAGTTAAGGGAAAGACTTAATCATAATGGGTTATCTAGTAGATATTGTTTAAATGCATAATCTTTACATTGTGAGATAATAGTATAGTATTCTGAGAGGAATCCATCATAAGTCATAATACAATGTTTATTCTAAGTTAAGAATAAAGGTATTGTGCTTAAGATTATTATTGAAATTCTTAGATTTAATTATGTAATATAAACACATTTATGTTATAAAGGTCTCAAAAGTCTTGAATGTGAGGATTGTGGTTAAATATGAATAAAGTGGGTAGGAGTGGACAGTTAGCAGGTGTTAATAAAATACATTCCTTGATCTTACAACCTTGGGCTATACAACCTTCTAAAATAAGTCAAAGGTTATACATAACATTTAAGCGAGGGCTTATAAGATAACTGAGATTTGGTAATAAGAGAGAGGAATTTATTTAAGTTTTACCTAGGGTACGGGTTATTGATAGTAAGTTATCTTCAATGTTCCTCAGAGAATTGTTGAATGTTTGCACGAGTTTACTAGAACTGCTACAGCGTTGACCAGGTATGATTTCTCGTACTCCGTTACTTTCGCTGATTGACTTATAAGACGTTTTCGAGAAAAAACGCTAACTGACTTTAAGAGGAATTTCTAAAAAGGAAATGGTTGTGTGACTAACTCAGCTTGTGTGACTAACTGAGCCTTGAATGCGAAACTGACTTGGGTATTGGTTCCTTCTATTTGGTGCCCCGTTAGACATTGACTGCTTAGGGTTTAGGCTTCTGAACTCTGTAGGACTGAGTGTTTTGGTATTGCTCTGGGTAGTTAGTGATCTAGTGGGAATTTGGAAAAAGGTCAATCTTGGAAATTCTTCTTTCGACTCTGGATATCGTTTCATCCATGAGCTGGTTCTTGAGGTTTCGACGTGCACGCGTCTTCAATGGTAACAGTGAGGGGCTGTATATCCCCTGTCCCAAAAAGGGACGTGATAGACAGTGAGGGACTGTATATCCCCTGTCCTAAAAGGGACGTTGTAGACAGTGAGGGGCTGTATATCCCCTGTCCTAAAAGGACATACTTGGCGGTGGGGGCCATCTCTCCCAGTTGAATTATTCCACTCTTGAGTTATTGGTTCTTGGATCTATCTCTTCATTCCTAGTCCTTTGTGACTATCTGAGTCTTTCTACTCCTAACAGGAATTGGGTTTAACTAAGGCAATGGAAGTTCACTAACACGTGATGTGGTTTTGCTTCACTAACTTTACTTTTCTATTATTAACCCTTATTCTTATTTTGTTATCTTGATTTGGTGATTTGTGAAATGCCTTGTTCCTTTGTGTGGTTTAAGTGGTTGTTTTTCCTGCTATTATTTATTTAAGAGTTGTATTATGAGTTTGTTTTTGGAGGATCGTACCAGTTCCATTCCAGGGAACTGACCCACCCCTCTTGGGGTGGGCTGCTTGGTTTTATCTTGCAGGTACGAGTTATTTTACAGGTGGCCACGAAGAGAAAGAGTGATTGGGATGGGATTAGGCTTTGAGAGTTTATGTGTTAATTTCTGTTTTATTTCTGTTAAGTTTTCTCGAGGTTCAGGCCGTGACAATTGTAATCTTTAAGTTGTGTTTGGTGAGGTTTGGTGTCGGGTGTTGGAACCCGATGGTCTGTACGCCTTTAGTATCATATTTCCGCTATAAATATGTTAAATAGGGGCGTTACAGAAATTGGTATCAGAGCGTAGTTACGCTCTGAACCCGAGAAATCAAGCCGAGTGAAATACTTAGATTATAGGTGCACTTAAAACTGGGGAATTGGGGTAGAATTGGGAAGTGAGGATTCCAGTAAGGCACAACTCCTAACCCTTCTTAGATTAGTGAATGATTCCCTTACACACTTTTCTTTTATGAATGTTTGTTGAGTGTGATGTGTTGTTATACCGTTCCAACAATAAACTACAGAAATATATATATATATATAAGTTTGGAACATCCTATATTAAGTACGATAAGATGTTGGTTGAGATAAATCATATATTAAGCTATTTTCACAAGCATACTTATGGAGAATACATGGCTAAGAATACAATTCCTTAAGAGCAAGTACACATGCTCCTAGTAATTTTAAAGAATACTTTTGGTTGAAAACAGTATACGAATAGAACTTTAAATAACTAAATTAGTATTGATATTAGGTGTAACACCCCCGAATAACGACCAACAATCAAACGACACGCCTAACGGTAATACGAGATGTCTACGCAGTGGTTCCTACTCTATTCGGGTGCTACAGACGCCAACCACCCACGTGGTTGACAGTCCTCATTACCAACTCCAAGTTACGGTCTGAATGACTGGAATCTAAACCTTAACCAAATCCAAGTACGAACAGGAATTACGAACCAAGTACCGAGAGTCTACAACATAAGTTCTTAATCCAACAACATAAACCGAAAGTACAACCCATACATTAAAAGCATACTACTACAAGTCTTGCCATGTGGACTACCCCTATGGTAGTCACCCTTGCCTACTCTCCGTTATCGTCTGGCACAAGACCTGAAAAAAATTGGGTGTAAAGGACTCAGCAAACTACGCTGAGTATGAACGTGTGAAGCCCGTATGTTACCGGGCCACACGACTAATTGGTCGAATATTATTAAGTCAATTTTACATGCTATGATAAAGCAGTAAAGCACACAGGGACATCATGATATCATACACACTCATCGGGCATAGCAATATCAGCAAGCAACCAAGCACATCTTGCAAGTAGCACAGCAATATCAATAAGCAACCAAGCACAACTTGCCAGTAGCATACAATGTCAAACACGCAGTCCAGCACAATAAGCTGCCAGTGTAGCAACAACAGACATGTAATTATAGGACGTGTGCGTAGGTACATTATACCATCGATCCTCGCTATGGGATCATTCAAGAGATTGCGTATTGTTTTCTTGTTCTCATTACATATGTTTTCCTTTCTTCTCTTGCACCGAGTCAGGGGATATAGATTAGATCCCGAGACTTTGTTATGTAGGTGCGATTCATTCCTTGTTTTCTTAAAGGATCACATTTGTGACTTTCTCTTGTTTGCTTGGTCTCATTACACAAGTTTTCCTTTATTCTCTGGCACCGAATCAGGGGATATGGATTAGATCCCGAGACCTCATTATGTAGATGCTAATCGTTCCTTGTTTCTTTAAGGATTATTTGTGAATTCTTTTATCACCGCACGTTGGAGGTCGTCTCCTCCATAGCTAATCCCTCATTCCCGGCGTCATGCGCCGAGAAAGCGGAGTCGCCTCTTGACTCCAGGATAAGCTCCCCCAATTTGTCACTCCCCCATTCCCGACGTCATGCGCCGAGAAAGCGGAGTCGCCTCTAGACTCCAGGATGTGCTCCACATAGAAGGGCGAAGGATCTGATGCAGATACCGACTCCCGAATAATCCATACCGCGCGGCCCGAGATGTTATCTTCCCGGGTGGTTCTCGTATTTCACCAGTTGGTACTTTTCATTTCATTATCATTATAATCTCGACACCATAGTGGGTGTCATTAGCGGTCCTCTAAAGTTAGGAGGATTTGTCTCTCTGTATAGTTCTGTTTTGTCTACGTGGTTCGTCATGTCTCACCAAAGGAGACTTGCTCTTCATTATGATAATGAATAGACACCATAGTGGGTGTCATGGTAGTCCTCAATGGTTTAGAGAGGAGTTCCCCTTATAGAGTTTTCTTTGTTTTCATAATTCGCAGTAGTTCGTCTCAAGTTCCATAAACGAGAAAGGGACTAAACTACTGTGTGCGCGCAAGTAATAGGCCACAAGGATATATAACAAGCATATAAGCAAGCCACAAGAAGCAATCCAATTTCATGCTATAGTCTTAGAGTCATTATCAAACAGCACACACACAAGCCGTGTAACACGGCAACATACGAACCACACATGTCCATACCTGGATCAGAAGCAAGTAGTCTCACACACGGAGTCCTGGTCGGGGTTCGCTACGGCCCTAGCGTTAATTACAAACAATGTGTCAGTTTATGATTTCATGTGACAACCTTTGTGACACTCCCCGAATTTATTAAATTCTTAACGGGTGTTATTTCCTAGATAAATCTTCGTTGAGTGTTCAACCTTTATTAACCCTTAGGACTTCCCACGTGTTAGACTTTAGGTTACTCCTAGGGCATTCACACCCTTACTTTACATGTTAACTAAGTCATTTGTCCTAGCTAATGTTTTAGAGCATTTAAGCGTCAACCGTGTAACATGTTTCTATAAGATAGATTTAACTTGTCTAAATGTATTCTCTCCTGGCTAAGTAGGTGGGTAATGTTTTAACCCCTGGTTTAATGATAAATAGATCATAGATTACTCCTAAACCCACTTACACAGCAGTCCAAAAGTTTCAAAATCTGAAACACAAGTCACTTGTAATACCTTATCTAACTCCACTTTTAATAGTAATTGGTGTAACTCTCTCCATATGCTTCGGTATCTTAGTTATGTTCATTAGCTATTATTTGAGTTCATTATTAAGCTAGAATCACACTTATAACACCCTAGTAATTCCGTTATACAGAAGCTACTTATTATCGAAAATCTGAAACCACAATGTATATATTTCTTCTTGCCTCTTGTGTTTAGTTAGCTCAACTGATGTTTTAATCTTCACAAAACGTTTTGCTAGTCTAGCTGCAGTTATTAGCTATGGTTTGGGTTTACTTTTAAAAACAACACCCCACTCTTAGCACCTTGGAAAGCTACCCATACTGAAACATAAGTTTCAGAAAACTGAATAACAACTCCATGCACACTTTCTCCTAGTTTCTCTTGTTACTGCATTACTTTGTTTTCTAACTTCCCCAATATGTCCCTATCCTCATCTAGGGTATTAGCAAGGTTTTAAGCTCATTTACAGACCAATCAAAACTCTTATTCCCGGCTGTAAATCAGTTATACAGAAGCAACTGGGTATCGACATTTTCTGAAAATAAGACTGGTGCATCTCCTCTCTATTTAATCTGTTAGATTATGAAACTGGCCCCTAGGTTTTCCCTAGGTAGTTACAACTTAACCACGTGGGTTGGAGAGGTGTTTAGTTCACTAGCAACTCAGTTCAACCCTTTCTAACCATTCTGTAAGATGTTATACAGAACTGAAAATAAGTGAAAACCGGAAATCTAAGACTATGCAACTGATGTGTTTTTTTTTCCTTTGTCTTTCTTTTCTGATCTGAATCTATTTTCTGTTTTCCCCCTAAGCATTTGTACTTACTTTAGTGTGTTAGGTGTGTCGAGGTCCATTAACTACTTAATGCAACATTTAAACCTTCTGCCCATAGTTGTACAGAAAACATAAGTTTTCAGAAGGAACTGAAAACTGAAATCTAAAGCCTGTTATCTTCTCTCATATTCTTTTTGTTTGTTCACATATTGGCTTAACACTTTCCCTCATTACCAACTCACGTAGCTTAGTGTGTGACAGTTATTTTTTGTTCCACCAGACCCAGAATGACATAGATACAGCAAGACAGAAGAACTGAAAATTAAAACTTGACAGAATCTGAAACTGAGAAAACACTGTCACATCTTCCTCTCTTTATTTTCCTTGTTACAGACTGACTTCCCATTTACCCCAACTTGTTTTAGTTGCTTAGTTATGTTTTAACTCAAGTTTGAATTCGAACAGATTCCAAGTTACCTAGACAACCTCCCTAAGAACTTTTGATAAGGAAACTCAAATCTGAAAACAAACTGTGACATTTCCTTTTTTGTCGCTACTGATATTGTCTTCAAGTTCGTTTCCCAAATTACCTAATTCCTTAGTTGGGTGTTCTAATGTATTTTTAAACTCTAACCTAGCCCAACACTACCAAGCCAACATCCCTCAAGCAAAAATCTCAAAACTGCAACAGAAACTTGTAAACCTGAAACCGTAAAACTGCTGTATATTTTGTTTTCTGTTTTAATATGGCAACTGACTCCCCTAGGTTGTCTAGCCATCTAACTACGTGTCTTAGCATAGTTTTAAATTTAAACAACCCCAAGCAAACTTGCAATGTTACAGTATCATCCTCCTGCTGAAATTCGAAAACTGGAAAAAACTGATATATGCGAACTGGTGGTTTTCTTCTAGCCTTATTTTGTTCATTGATCTGGTATAGTTTTATTTTCTTCTTATCTTTCTGTTTAGTTACTAACCTGCCTCTTAACTCCTCCCTAAACACCCATAGACAGGCTTAAGTATGTTAGTAGTGTTTTATGATCACTAACAGCTCAGCATGGCTCCCTCTACTCCCACTGTGCACCGTTATACAGATAAGGAAAGTTACCGAGTTCAAAATGCATAACAGAAGCAGCTGGACAGATTATTTAGTGTGTTTTAACAGGGTTTTAAGCTTATTTTTCAGACCCATTAAATACCCTTACACTATCTGTATTACCATTATCCAGAAACCTCATTTATACGTTTTAATAACTCACCAGCTCCAAGACAACCCAAGACAGCAAAGTAATGCTACTGAAATTGCAGCAGAAACAGAAGACATAAATTGATGCATTTGTTTTTCTGTTTTTCCAAGTTACTAATTGTTTCCTACTTAGTTAAATGGTTTGGTCATATCTTAAACTCAAACAACAGTCCCATCACTGTTGTTAAACCAACTGATTCGCCAGTACACAGCAACAAGAAAAACTGCCACCTGAAAACTAAAAGCAGAAACTGAAATATATGGTTGGTATCTTTTCTTCTGTTTTAATAAGCCAACCGATGTATTTCTTCTTTAGCCTTCTTATTTTCCCCAAATTGTCTAGCTGCTTATTCAGGTGTTTATCAAGATGTTAAATCCAAAACAGACCCAAACAATACCATTAACTCTTCCGAAAGTTCATTATACAGGGCTGTTGCACTAAGTTATTAGTTGCAGGTTTTAGACTCCTTCTGCACTAGTTTTCATTGGCTGCTTGTACAAAATTTCTGAACCAGTTTACTTACTGATTAACTCTAAGGTAGTTGGTACACTAGTTACCTAATGCTTCCAAATTCATTAGTTATTACCCTTAAGTAATACCATACCCTCTGTTTTTGCAACCCTTAAACACGTTTAGCTTATTAGAAACCTGGTGCTTAGACTACCGTTTAGCCATTTCATTACCATTATAATACCTAGTGTTTCCCAGCCCTCTGTTACAGGTTTATCAGAACAACTTCAAACAGAACTTTAATACAAGTTCAAGATCAGTTTTAGAGTAGGAGTTCGGTTACAACCTTGGGTTTTGAAGTTGTTTTTCCTAGGTAGCCCTTGATACTCCTGGGTCTATTTTCGCACCTAGACAGAAACAAAGGCCAAGCTTAGTTTGTTGTTCACTTCGATTTTAAACAGCAAGTGTTAGTTGATAACGTTCCCGGTAGTATTTACCTTGGTTGGGATTTAGCCTCTCCTCGAATTCCTTTCTAGTTTGTCTGGTGATTTAGCAAGGAAAACTTGGCTCTGCAATCGGTTATGCACAAGGAGGAGTTTCCAGATAAGTTGGTGCCTTTAGTGGCGTAAAAACAGAAACAAGGGTAAGGAACATGGTAGTTTTGTGGCCTCACCTTAGGCCCGATTTCCGGACAATAGGAGGATGAACCTCTGGACGATTTTTAGTGCAACCCAAGGAGGTTTCCCAGAGAATCTCATGCATGCAAGAGGTCAAACAACCACGGGAGTTAGTACTCACGTTTCGGACATCAAACCGAGGGAAATGAAGAAAAAGTTCCAAACGGCCAGAGTTCTAGTTTTTTTTGTCCTGCTCTTACCTTCGAGAGCTCAAGGAGAAGATTATGTTTACGGATTTCCAGAGGTCCAAATCAGGCGGTTGCATGCAAGGTCCCTTTTGTGACTTCAAGGAGTTGTGAGTCTCCCAATTTTTTTTGGACAGTAGATAACCGGGAGAGAAGAACAGGAGGAAAAAAAAAAGAGTGTTACGATTCAAGAGTCTCGGACAACAACAAGGGAAGAATGACAAGGGAGATTCAAGTATGATTTACCTTGTGAAGGAGAAGATCCTCAACACATTTCGTAAGAGCATATTCAGAAGGTTGCCGGTTTGCCTCAGTGGGTCTTGCATGCCTGGGAATTGAAGCAGTTGACTGTTTTTTTTTTCTCTGGTTTTGCACAAGGCAAGGGACAACGAGAGAGCAATCCAAAACTGGGTGGGTTTCCTCAGTTATATCGATTCGAGAAGGGAAGCAGGGACGACAGTTGGACAACAGGGAAAAGTGATTTGCATGTAGAGAGAGTGGGTTTCAGTTTTTTTGTTATCTTAAATTGGTGGGACTTGCAGAATTCTTAGGTAGTTAAGTTGTGGTTAGTAAAACTGTAAGGTTTCCGGACATTACAGGAGTGGGCTGATTTCATTATAGTCTATCGGGTCTCATTACTCTTGTACCCTGGAGTGTGATTTGTTACTGAATACGAGCTCAGCTTAATCAGTTAAGGCATCCGGGGGAGGTACGTGAGGTCTCGGGTTCGAGCCTCAGCGGGAGCGTCTTTGCTCCTTTTTCTTTCTCTTTTTTTTTGTATAAGTTATACTTGCTTATTTATATATGTAATATCATATAATATACCCCGTTATATTTATTTATTTATTTGTTACAAGGTTACGCGACGTTATCATTTTTATTACAACGTTACGATATCGTAACGTTACGCTCATGTAGTTTTCGTATTAGTACATATTTAAGTACGCGACTTTATTAGTATGTAACGTCGTCACGCGTTCGGACATATGTATATACTAGATTTAATTTTTTTTGTACGTTATTTTATGTCCGAATTATAAACGCGTTATGATTTTATGCGTTTAATGTTCAGGGGTATTTCAACTTACCCCCCTTAAAAGAGACTTCGTCCCGAAGTTTTACTTTCTTAACCTATATTTTCCACTCTTGGTAATCTTAGGGATCCAGTCACGCATTCATTATCGATACCCAAAAGATTAAGTCCATAATTATAATGCTCGGTGCTTCTAAGCACCGTGCCACATCAGTGGCTTCACACAAGTTCTCATAGTAGACCAAGAAGCTAACAATGTGTATACATGCTAAAGTGCAACCCAAGGCACACGACATTCATTCATACATAGCGTACATAACATTTTCACACACAATCCAAACACACAAACCTACCAACCAACCACAGGTGGTTGTAGGAATACATCATAATGAATCAACACACATACAAAACAAAACGCGCTTACCCCCCTTAAAAGAGGGGTACGCCCCCGTACCCTACACTAAGCCGAAACATCGATGAAAAGATAGGGGTACCTAGTTTTCCTTACCGGATTGATTATATGCCATTGTGTAAACGCCAGATCGGGTTTTCCCGAGTGTGAGGAGACTTTCTACCTCTCCAGCGTTTTCCTACGGACTGAAATGGACCCTAGCTAACGAGCCTCACAAACTAACCCGTAACCCCGTTTTTCAAATTTAGGTTTTCCTATACTCGGTACTCCTCTGTTCCAGTAATCAGAGCGCAACTACGCTCTGATACCACTTTCTGTAACACCCCCGAATAACGACCAACAATCAAACGACGCGCCTAACGGTAATACGAGATGTCTACGCAGCGGTTCCTACTCTATTCGGGTGCTACAGACGCCAACCACCCACGTGGTTGACAATCCTCATTACCAACTCCAAGTTACGGTCTGAATGACTGGAATCTAAACCTTAACCAAATCCAAGTACGAACAGGAATTACGAACCAAGTATTGAGAGTCTACAACATAAGTTCTTAATCCAACAACATAAACCGAAAGTACAACCCATACATTAAAAGCATACTACTACAAGTCTTGCCATGTGGACTACCCCTATGGTAGTCACCCTTGCCTACTCTCCGTTATCGTCTGGCACAAGACCTGAAAAAAATTGGGTGTAAAGGACTCAGCAAACTACGCTGAGTATGAACGTGTGAAGCCCGTATGTTACCGGGCCACACGACTAATTGGTCGAATATTATTAAGTCAATTTTACATGCTATGATAAAGTAGTAAAGCACACATCAGTACATTATGATATCATACACACTCATCGGTAGCATAGCAATATCAGCAAGCAACCAAGCACATCTTGCAAGTAGCACAGCAATATCAATAAGCAACCAAGCACAACTTGCCAGTAGCATACAATGTCAAACACGCAGTCCAGCACAATAAGTTGCCAGTGTAGCAACAACAGACATGTAATTATAGGACGTGTGCGTAGGTACATTATACCATCAATCCTCGCTATGGGATCATTCAAGAGATTGCGTATTGTTTTCTTGTTCTCATTAGATATGTTTTCCTTTCTTCTCTTGCACCGAGTGAGGGGATATAGATTAGATCCCAAGACTTTGTTATGTAGGTGCTATTCATTCCTTGTTTCCTTAAAGGATCACATTTGTGACTTTCTCTTGTTTGCTTGGTCTCATTACACAAGTTTTCCTTTATTCTCTGGCACCGAATCAGGGGATATAGATTAGATCCCGAGACCTCATTATGTAGGTGCTAATCGTTCCTTGTTTCTTTAAGGATTATTTGTGAATTCTTTTATCACCGCACGTTGGAGGTCGTCTCCTCCATAGCTAATCCCTCATTCCCGGCGTCATGCGCCGAGAAAGCGGAGTCGCCTCTTGACTCCAGGATAAGCTCCCCCAATTTGTCACTCCCCCATTCCCGACGTCATGCGCCGAGAAAGCGGAGTCGCCTCTAGACTCCAGGATGTGCTCCACACAGAAGGGCGAAGGATCTGATGCAGATACCGACTCCCGAATAATCCATACCGCGCGGCCCGAGATGTTATCTTCCCGGGTGGTTCTCGTTTTTCACCAGTTGGTACTTTTCATTTCATTATCATTATAATCTCGACACCATAGTGGGTGTCATTAGCGGTCCTCTAAAGTTAGAGAGGATTTGTCTCTCTGTATAGTTCTGTTGTTTTGTCTACGTGGTTCGTCATGTCTCACCAAAGGAGACTTGCTCTTCATTATGATTAATGAATAGACACCATAGTGGGTGTCATGGTAGTCCTCAATGGTTTAGAGAGGAGTTCCCCTTATAGAGTTTTCTTTGTTTTCATAATTCGCAGTAGTTCGTCTCAAGTTCCATAAACGAGAAAGGGACTAAACTACTGTGTGCGCGCAAGTAATAGGCCACAAGGATATATAACAAGCATATAAGCAAGCCACAAGAAGCAATCCAATTTCATGCTATAGTCTTAGAGTCATTATCAAACAAGCACACAGCACACAAGCCGTGTAACACGGCAACATACGAACCACACATGTCCATACCTGGATCAGAAGCAAGTAGTCTCACACACGGAGTCCTGGTCGGGGTTCGCTATGGCCCTAGCGTTAATTACAAACAATGTGTCAGTTTATGATTTCTTGTGACAACCTTTGTGACACTCCCCGAATTTATTAAATTCTTAACGGGTGTTATTTCCTAGATAAATCTTCGTTGAATGTTCAACCTTTATTAACCCTTAGGACTTCCCACGTGTTAGACTTTAGGTTACTCCTAGGGCATTCACACCCTTACTTTACATGTTAACTAAGTCCTTTGTCCTAGCTAATGTTTTAGAGCATTTAAGCGTCAACCGTGTAACATGTTTCTATAAGATAGATTTAACTTGTCTAAATGTATTCTCTCCTGGCTAAGTAGGTGGGTAATGTTTTAACCCCTGGTTTAATGATAATATAGATCATAGATTACTCCTAAACCCACTTACACAGCAGTCCAAAAGTTTCAAAATCTGAAACACAAGTCACTTGTAATACCTTATCTAACTCCACTTTTAATGTAGTAATTGGTGTGTAACTCTCTCCATATGCTTCGGTATCTTAGTTATGTTCATTAGCTATTATTTGAGTTCATTATTAAGCTATAATCACACTTATAACACCCTAGTAATACCGTTATACAGAAGCTACTTATTATCGAAAATCTGAAACCACAATGTATATTTCTTCTTGCCTCTTGTGTTTAGTTAGCTCAACTGATGTTTTAATCTTCACAAAACGTTTTGCTAGTCTAGCTGCAGTTATTAGCTATGGTTTGGGTTTACTTTTAAAAACAACACCCCACTCTTAGCACCTTGGAAAGCTACCCATACTGAAACATAAGTTTCAGAAAACTGAATAACAACTCCATGCACACTTTCTCCTAGTTTCTCTTGTTACTGCATTACTTTGTTTTCTAACTTCCCCAATATGTCCCTATCCTTAACTAGGGTATTAGCAAGGTTTTAAGCTCATTTACAGACCAATCAAAACTCTTATTCCCGGCTGTAACTCAGTTATACAGAAGCAACTGGGTATCGACATTTTCTGAAAATAAGACTGGTGCATCTCCTCTCTATTTAATCTGTTAGATTATGAAACTGGCCCCTAGGTTTTCCCTAGGTAGTTACAACTTAACCACGTGGGTTGGAGAGGTGTTTAGTTCACTAGCAACTCAGTTCAACCCTTTCTAACCATTCTGTAAGATGTTATACAGAACTGAAAAGAAGTGAAAACTGGAAATCTAAGACTATGCAACTGATGTGTTTTTTTTTCCCTTTGTCTTTCTTTTCTGATCTGAATCTATTTTCTGTTTTCCCCCTAAGCATTTGTACTTACTTTAGTGTGTTAGGTGTGTCGAGGTCCATTAACTACTTAATGCAACATTTAAACCTTCTGCCCATAGTTGTACAGAAAACATAAGTTTTCAGAAGGAACTGAAAACTGAAATCTAAAGCCTGTTATCTTCTCTCATATTCTTTTTGTTTGTTCACATATTGGCTTAACACTTTCCCTCATTACCAACTCACTAGCTTAGTGTGTGACAGTTATTTTTGTTCCACCAGACCCAGAATGACATAGATACCAGCAAGACAGAAGAACTGAAAATTAAAACTTGACAGAATCTGAAACTGAGAAAACACTGTCACATCTTCCTCTCTTTATTTTCCTTGTTACAGACTGACTTCCCATTTACCCCAACTTGTTTTAGTTGCTTAGTTATGTTTTAACTCAAGTTTGAATTCGAACAGATTCCAAGTTACCTAGACAACCTCCCTAAGAACTTTTGATAAGGAAACTCAAATCTGAAAACAAACTGTGACATTTCCTTTTTCTGTCGCTACTGATATTGTCTTCAAGTTTCGTTTCCCAAATTACCTAATTCCTTAGTTGGGTGTTCTAATGTATTTTTAAACTCTAACCTAGCCCAACACCACCAAGCCAACATCCCTCAAGCAAAAATCTCAAAACTGCAACAGAAACTTGTAAACCTGAAACCGTAAAACTGCTGTATATTTTGTTTTCTGTTTTAATATGGCAACTGACTCCCCTAGGTTGTCTAGCCATCTAACTACGTGTCTTAGCATAGTTTTAAATTTAAAACAACCCCAAGCAAACTTGCAATGTTACAGTCCCATCTTAAACTCAAACAACAGTCCCATCACTGCTGTTAAACCAACTGATTCGCCAGTACACAGCAACAAGAAAAACTGCCACCTGAAAACTAAAAGCAGAAACTGAAATATATGGTTGGTATCTTTTCTTCTGTTTTAATAAGCCAACCGATGTATTTCTTCTTTAGCCTTCTTATTTTCCCCAAATTGTCTAGCTGCTTATTCAGGTGTTTATCAAGATGTTAAATCCAAAACAGACCCAAACAATACCATTAACTCTTCCGAAAGTTCATTATACAGGGCTGTTGCACTAAGTTATTAGTTGTAGGTTTTAGACTCCTTCTGCACTAGTTTTCATTGGCTGCTTGTACAAAATTTCTGAACCAGTTTACTTACTGATTAACTCTAAGGTAGTTGGTACACTAGTTACCTAATGCTTCCAAATTCATTAGTTATTACCCTTAAGTAATACCATACCCTCTGTTTTTGCAACCCTTAAACACGTTTTAGCTTATTAGAAACCTGGTGCTTAGACTACCGTTTAGCCATTTCATTACCATTATAATACCTAGTGTTTCCCAGCCCTCTGTTACAAGTTTATCAGAACAACTTCAAACAGAACTTTAATACAAGTTCAAGATCAGTTTTAGAGTAGGAGTTCGGTTACAACCTTGGGTTTTGAAGTTGTTTTTCCTAGGTAGCCCTTGATACTCCTGGGTCTATTTTTGCACCTAGACAGAAACAAAGGCCAAGCTTAGTTTGTTGTTCACTTCGATTTTAAACAGCAAGTGTTAGTTGATAACGTTCCCGGTAGTATTTACCTTGGTTGGGATTTAGCCTCTCCTCGAATTCCTTTCTAGTTTGTCTGGTGATTTAGCAAGGAAAACTTGGCTCTGCAATCGGTTATGCACAAGGAGGAGTTTCCAGATAAGTTGGTGCCTTTAGTGGCGTAAAAACAGAAACAGAGGGTGAGGAACATGGTAGTTTTGTGGCCTCACCTTAGGCCCGATTTCCGGACAGTAGGAGGATGAACCTCTGGACGATTTTTAGTGCAACCCAAGGAGGTTTCCCAGAGAATCTCATGCATGCAAGAGGTTAAACAACCAAGGGAGTTAGTACTCACGTTTCGGACATCAAACCGAGGGAAATGAAGAAAAAGTTCCAAACGGCCAGAGTTCTAGTTTTTTTTGTCCTGCTCTTACCTTCGAGAGCTCAAGGAGAAGATTATGTTTACGGATTTCCAGAGGTCCAAATCAGGCGGTTGCATGCAAGGTCCCTTTTGTGACTTCAAGGAGTTATGAGTCTCCCAATTTTTTTTGGACAGTAGATAACCGGGAGAGAAGAACAGGAGGAAAAAAAAAGAGAGTTACGATTCAAGAGTCTCGGACAACAACAAGGGAAGAATGACAAGGGAGATTCAAGTATGATTTACCTTGTGAAGGAGAAGATCCTCAACACATTTCGTAAGAGCATATTCAAAAGGTTGCCGGTTTGCCTCAGTGGGTCTTGCATGCCTGGGAATTGAAGCGGTTGACTGTTTTTTTTTCTCTGGTTTTGCACAAGGCAAGGGACAACGAGAGAGCAATCCAAAACTGGGTGGGTTTCCTCAGTTATATCGATTCGAGAAGGGAAGCAGGGACGACAGTTGGACAACAGGGAAAAGTGATTTGCATGTAGAGAGAGTGGGTTTCAGTTTTTTTTGTTATCTTAAATTGGTGGGGCTTGCAGAATTCTTAGGTAGTTAAGTTGTGGTTAGTAAAACTGTAAGGTTTCCGGACATTACAGGAGTGGGCTGATTTCATTATAGTCTATCGGGTCTCATTACTCTTGTATCCTGGAGTGTGATTTGTTACTGAATACGAGCTCAGCTTAATCGGTTAAGGCATCCGGGGGAGGTACGTGAGGTCTCGGGTTCGAGCCTCAGCGGGAGCGTCTTTGCTCCTTTTTCTTTCTCTTTTTTTTTGTATAAGTTATACTTGCTTATTTATATATGTAATATCATATAATATACCCCGTTATATTTATTTATTTATTTGTTACAAGGTTACGCGACGTTATCATTTTTATTACAACGTTACGATATCGTAACGTTACGCCCATGTAGTTTTCGTATTAGTACATATTTAAGTACGCGACTTTATTAGTATGTAACGTCGTCACGCGTTCGGACATATGTATATACTAGATTTAATTTTTTTTTGTACGTTATTTTATGTCCGAATTATAAACGCGTTATGATTTTATGCGTTTAATGTTCAGGGGTATTTCAACTTACCCCCCTTAAAAGAGACTTCGTCCCGAAGTTTTACTTTCTTAACCTATATTTTCCACTCCTGGTAATCTTAGGGATCCAGTCACGCATTCTTATATATATATATATATAGTTGGGATTAAATTATAAGTTTGGAATTATTGGAGGATTGATATAATGTTATAATATCAATAACAATTATAAGAACAAGTGTGCCTATAAAGACACACCAAGGTTAAGTAGATAAAGGTCGTAAAGCGTGACATTTAATTCGAATGAAGTATATATATAGATATACATATATATGTGGATATAAGTATATAACTGAAAGATCGGAACTCTGCAACAATTAATTAGAGGTTGTAATGGTACAATTAATACAATTATTAAAGTTGGAACGTATTTGTAGAGTTGATATGATGTCGTAAATATTTTTATATATATATACTTGGACTTGTGAGGGGTTATGTATAAATATATGCATGTGTATATAGTTGGAAGTTTAATTAAGAGAGTTACGTATGGTAACAGAATGTTTAGGAGATAATTAAGTTATTAACCTACCCGGCTACTATGTTATAGGATCTAGATAGTCGGAGGTGTTCGACGGATTGGGCGAGTATCGTTTTAAGAGCTAGCCAATCTCCAGGTGTACAGTATGGTTTTCTTGTGACCTGCTTGCTAACGAGGTGTCCCTCGGCTTGTGTGCTATTTGTTTTTGTGTGCCCACTAAACAAGATAAAGCATACTACCGGAATATTATGTTTATTGTATTGTTGTGTGATGTTTGAAAACTAACACAACTTACCGTGAGAACTTACTAACTAAAGTTTAGTAAAGAATTGTGTGAGATTAAGGAACACTCCCAAATATTGTTTTCTTAGTAACCGAAAGAGGTTAACTAACAAACATTAACTTGAGACCTTCTACTAACTAGAACTTGGGGGGAGTGAGGAATCCGGAATGGTACCGGCACATGTGTGTTGGGGGAAGTCGGTATCCTTATCAAATACCGTCTTCCAAATATGACTTGTCTTTGGACTCGTCGCCTAGAGTCGACATAAAGACTCGGTCACCTTGATTTCTGTTCAAGGTGGGAGGCACTACTGAGGAGGTGTGGTGGGATCTACCTAAATCCCAACTAATTCTAACAAATATTGTTTATGTAAACCAATGGAGCTGATAACTCATTGGTTAGGGTTACTCGACCCGACAAGATAAACAATGAATTAAGGAACTACCATTCTAATTAAAGAACGGTTGACTTAATTAAGATAAGAACTGAGATAAGATTGAGGTAAGGTTTGAGATAAGTTGCAACCATTTCTATTTAAAGAATGGTTTGTTTTCTAAGACTAAGATATAAGGACTAAGATTGAGGTAAGATAAGGTTGGATTGAGAATAAGAGGAAACATAATTTAAGGAGTTAAATAATTGACTCATTAATTAAGGGAACGCATTTAAGACGTTCATTGTGTTTGAACTTTGATTGTTCATATTTGGCTTGTTGTTTACTGCACTTTCTATTATGTTGTGCATCTAATCAACCTCCATGCTATCGACAATTAGTCGTCGTAGCCACGTTAGCTTGGGGGCCATGAGAGGATCGTACCAGCAATTTTGCTGACCCCCTTTGGGGGCTGTTTTTATTTCGCAGGTGAATGACAGAAGGCGATCGTCCTGAGAGTAAGATGGGGTAGACGTACTATGGGTTTAAGTGTGACCTACGAGTTGTGCATGTACTCTCGTATGGTAATTTGAGTTAGTAAGTTGTATAGAAGGTGAGGAGATTGTAAGATTGTTATGTATTTGGTTAAGGCTTGTAAGTACTAATGTTCGGTATATTCGGGTCCATCAGACCGTAGCTAGATCTTGGAGATTTTAGTATGCCTAGTTGTTCACGTGGGTAACTAACGGCGGTAACACCAAATATTGTAAGAAATCCGCTGCAGAGTTAATATAAGTGAATGGAGGTTTATGAGATAAGTATGGCTTTATGAGTTGGGATGTTACAAAAATCAACCGGAAAATCAAATCAAAGTAGCCACCCTGCAAAACCGTAACTGTAGTTTCCAGTTTTTCCTTCGAATCAGGTAACTTCGTCTAGCCATAACTTCTTCGTTTCTCAGCCAAATTTCTTGTTCTTTAGCTCGTTTTGAAGATCTCTAATCCCTCTAAAACTTTCATGTTGATTGCCTAAGCCAATTCTCAACCATTTGGAAGAACACGGTGTCTAAAGTTTCGGTTTCATCACAACATAAAATCACAGTTTTCTTTCCAGAAAACGCAAGGTAAACTCGCAACTTCCAGCTTTGATTTCTTTCTATGTAGTGCAATTTAGGGTGAGTTCTTGCTATCATTGTGTAGAGCTAAGTTTCTTCTTTAGATTAAGCCCAAGAACTAGTTTTAACTCCCTCTGTACTGTAAATTATAGTGTTGCAAAGTAGGCTACTCAATCGAGTTGTAAAGGGGGCGTTTTTCCAGAAACCGAAAACTAATCCCTTCGATTCGAGCAATTCTGGTAAGTTTTCTTCAAATTCCTTCAACCTTGCTAAACTATGTTACATTATCGGTCAAAACCATGATTCAATTGCATCAATTACGCTTTAGATTGAGTAAATTTGACAGATTTGGTTTTGGAAACCCATATGAACCCTAACCTCGAAATCGTATTCGAAATCCATTGAATACTGCATTATAATTGGGGAAATCGGTGTCATTAGAACCGTAATTTAATTTCGAAACCATAGAAACAAGAATCACTCGATTTTCGTTCTGTAGATTGGGAGATATTGAGGATTTAGTACTCGGGTTCGACTGTTCTTTCGCTGATGAACTCGCGGCTTCTCAGCCGTCCTATATCAGTTAAGAGATTTGGACGGCCGAGATTAAAACGTTTCGGATTAGGTTTTCATAAATTCCAGTAAATAACCCTAACTTGCTGAATTAATTTAAATACCTTCCCGAATGTATTTTGACTTGAAATTTTAACCATAGATTCCTTATTTAATCCAGTTTATTGTGATGTAAATTAATATGGTTTTGGAGTTTTTAAACGTAAGTTATGATTTTTACAAGTTAAGGGTTTTCTGGAATTATTTGGCTAAATTAAAAAGATATTTATATGAAATAAAAATTTCATAATATGTCTAATATGTTATAGTTACTGTATATTAAATTTGGGAATTTTTGGGCAATGGTAAATGGTTTTAAAAAATTGTGTTTGTGAGTTTTTCATAAGAATAACCCATAATAATAGTTTTTAATGTAACCAAAATTAAAGTATGGTTTGTTAATAAACTTTTAAGCTGGGAAAAATATGGAACACTAAATTAACATTTTATAACAGTAAGTTTATAAATGTTTTGGTATTAGCTTTTAAGGGAAGTGAAATTATTTACATATATGTATATATATATACTTATTTAAGTAGGAACTTATGTAAATCAAGGAATTTAATTATTTTTACATTTTATTTATTATATTATATGGGAGTTAATATTTTTAATTAAACTAAGGAATAATATATTATATATTATATACGCATATATAAAAGGGAATAAGTAGTAACTTAGGTAAAACAGGGAGCTAATAATTAACACTTATAATACTAAATATTATAAGAGCTAGAATCCTAAGATATAGTAAAGAAATACTTTATGAAACATACTTGGAATACAGTTAAAGGTTGTAGTAATAAATAGTTAAATATAATGGGTTATATAGGGGATGTCTTAATTAAATTCTAATACAGGTATACGTATATATGTATTAAATAAATAAAGGGAAACACTTTATTTTATAAACCGTATATCGGTTTAGTTATGCCTAAAAGTTATTAAACATAATTAAATACAATAAAACTACATAAATAATGTTTTTGAACAAATCCTAGTATATATAAATATCTACTCATTAAACATATAAAATTAAATACCTTATAGGAAATATAATACGAATAATTAACTAAACCTCTACATAATCTAATAGGAGAATATATGAGGTGGTATTAAATTATAGTTATGTATTAGGCTTAAGAGTTACCTTTGAATTTCCAAGGTTTATATATAAACCATATTAAAATACATGTATAGAATTATTTGTCATGATCAGAATGTAAATCTAAAATTGGGATTAAGTAATTAATAAGTTAAAACTTAGGAAAAATTATGATTAGATTACATAAAATGTTTGCACAAATAGATCTTATTCTATAATTAATGATAAACAAATGTAATACGTTTACATCTAAATATTCTTGATATATAAACCATAATAAAATAAGTAAAATACTTTTACATCTAAATGTGAGGTGGATTAGTAAGTCTAGATTTAATCATTTCTTAACATTTATGGTATTGAATATAACTTAATGTTTTAAGATATAATCATTAAAAGGATTATGATATAATCTATATTAAACGATGATTGGAAATTTATCTAAATAATTATCCTTAAGGTTCTTAGAATTAGATAACCATATAAAATACATTTATTACCACTATTCAGGATGTGAGTTTACAATTAAGTGAGGTATTTAGTAGTGAGAATTTATAGGAAGATTTATAAATAGGAATTTGATACTTAAAACCTTTGAACCTTTATTAGATAAAACTAAGTTACATAAGATATTATATTGATATACTTTACGGTAATGGGAAGTAATGATAGGTTATTTGAATATAAAATATGAGAATTTTCATATATATTATCTTATTAAATAATTAACAATTTCACTTATGAAACCAGAATTTAATTCTCTGATAAATTCTACTCTATGTAGATGTATTGTCCTCCTAAATACATAAAGGAAATTAATTTATTAGGTTATTCCTTTGAAACCTTAGGTTTTGTAAAAATTTATGTAACCCCCCAAACACTGGCCTAGGAGTTAGGGGTATTACACGCCGCGTATTATTACATAATAACGCAAGGCCTCAATAAACGAACTTAAACAGATAGTCAAATAAGGCCCAAACGGAATACTCAAATAAAGTATAAAACAAGAGATGTTAAAACATCCCCAAAAGTCATTACAGAACCCACCAAACAGATGTCAAAAACGGAAGCTTAACAAAATATGCCCAAAGGCCCAAATTCAATACAAAGGTCTCAAAAGAAGCTAAATACAAAGCAGCTAAACTCCAGAAGCTGAGGGGAGACGATCCTCGCTAATCAATCTGCAAAAGCGTTAGAAGTAGGGGAATGAGCACACAACTATGCCCAGTAGATGACCAACTTCATCAACCAGCATGCTCAAAACATTTACAGAATATTGACAAATCAGAAGGAGTCAAGAATCCACAAATATATCAGAAACCAGAAACAGAAGTCCATCATTAAGGGACTAAACAGAGCAGAAGCAGACAGAAGCAGAAAACAGAGTGGGACACTAGCGATCACAGCATACAGACAGAACGAGCAACCAGCTCGTGAACAGAACGAGGAAACCTCACTCGTAAACAGAACAGGTGTAAACACCCGTGAACAGAACGGAGAACATCACCCGTGAACAGAAGGATCCTACATAGCGCGCTACGAGACAGCGAACCAGCCATCCAAAGGCTCAGACACAGAGATAACTAGGTCCCAAAACAGAAGCTTAAATACAGATAAGCATATGTGCACCAAAGGCACCAGAAAGCTCATAGATAGCTTGGAAATCAGAAGGGAATCCAACCCCGTAAACAGAAGTCAAAACGGAGCTCAAACGAGCAAGTTATGGTCAAACAGTAGCCTGTCCGAACTTGTCCGGACATCAATGTTCGGACACAAGTCGAGACTCAGAAGGCGAAATCAGACAGATGTCCGAACTTGTGTCCGGACATCAAAGTTCGGACACAAGTCGAACCTTAAAACAGATGGAGAGTCAGATGTGTCCGAACATCCAAGTTCGGACGGATGTTCGGACATCCTTCGGAAAACAGAACGTGGAGAGTCCGAACTTGTGTCCGGACATCCAATGTTCGGACACAAGTCGAAGCCAAAATCAGAGAATGCAGAAGGCTGTGTCCGAACTTCAAAGCTCGGACGGAAGTTCGGACACAGCGAAGATTTTCAAAAGATTAAGCGCAGAAGGCATGTCCGAACTTCAAAGCTCGGACGGAAGTTCGGACATGCCGAAAACCTCAGAAATCAGAAGCGAATTCAAACGAACAGAGGCACAAAACCAATCCAAATCAACACACACATTTACAAAACAACCTTGGGGGTTTAATCCATTGAAAAGGCATCAAACAGACATAAGACACACACCAACACAGGATCGAATCATTGAATTAACTGGTAGAATCCAACTCCCCAAGGCTGAACACACGATCGAATCCGAAAGCCACCTACCTCGAATACAGCAGAGAAGTTTCTGAATCCGAATAGCAGACGATCCAACCCCGACACAGCAGTACCGTAGACCCGAAATGCAATCCAAACAGCCACTGAACTCTCATAACAATGCAGAATACCAACCCTCAATCAGAAACTGATACACCACACCGATGCTGAAACTGAAACGAAGAACAAGATTGAACCCCTCACCTGAATCGGTCTACAATTGCAGAGCACGTCAACAGTAGATGAACCCGATGAAGGAGTCGAGAAGAATCGCTGAATCATAATCAGATTGCAGAGAACGAATCAGAACGTGAAATCAACGCAACTGTAGAACTGAGAGAGGGCGAACACATACCTTGAACAGAATGCGAATTGCGACGGAGACGATGAATTCACAGCAGAAACTCGAATTCCCAAACAGTAGCACTTGGATAGATGGAGAAGAACAAAGCGTGAAGAGAAAATTGAGAGAGAAGAGAGAAGGGTTGAGGGTTTCCAACTGAGCGAGAAGAGGAACGTAAATGATCGTGAGAACGTGATTAGAAGTGAGGGTAATTAAGAAGGAAAGAAATAAAATAATAAGAGGTTACTAGGTTAATCTCACCAGAAAAAAAAAAGACGGACGGGGGGAAAGACCTCCTTGTCCCCGGCTTCTTTAATAAGGACTTCCATGTCCTAAATTCAGAAAAGACCATCTTAATGAACCATAGTAACGAAATAATAAAAAAAATAACCAAATCTTGGGTTATAACAATTTAAAACGTATTTAAGGCTTAAGTTTAATGAAGTTTAGTACAAAGGATTATACATAGTCTATAGAGAGAATGTGTGTAAAGATAAAACATTTAGGAAATTAAATGTAGGTAGGGATACATAAAAGGTTGTACTAAACACCTTATTGTATAGGTAATAATAAAACATATAATATACCTTGTGAATACTAAATGTAAGATTTATTCGTTAAATCTAAGTTAACTATAGTATAGTTTATTCAGATGAGAAGCAATTCAACATCTTATGACACGATTATTTGACAGTTACAATAGGAAGTAATTCTGAACTAGGGATGTGATAATTGAGTTTTAGTGGCTCAATTAAGATATAATGTATCTACAACATTATGGTTCCAATGTACAAGATGTAGATCTTAATTAATTAAGGGAAAGACTTAATCATAATGGGTTATCTAGTAGATATTGTTTAAATGCATAATCTTTACATTGTGAGATATAGTATAGTATTCTGAGAGGAATCCATCATAAGTCATAATACAATGTTTATTCTAAGTTAAGAATAAAGGTATTGTGCTTAAGATTATTATTGAAATTCTTAGATTTAATTATATAATATAAACACATTTATGTTATAAAGGTCTCAAAAGTCTTGAATGTGAGGATTGTGGTTAAATATGAATAAGTGGTAGGGTGGTGGACAGTTAGCAGGTGTTAATAAAATACATTCCTTGATCCTACAACCTTGGGTTATACAACCTTCTAAATAAGTCAAAGGTTATACATACATTTAAGCGAGGGCTTATAAGATAATTGAGATTTGGAAATAAGAGAGAGGAATTTATTTAAGTTTTACCTAGGGTACAGGTTATTGATAGTAAGTTATCTTCAATGTTTCTCAGAGAATTGTTGAATGTTTGCACGAGTTTACTAGAACTGCTACAGCGTTGACCAGGTACGATTTCTCGTACTCCGTTACTTTCGCTGATTGACTTATGAGACGTTTTCGAGAAAAAACGCTAACTGACTTTAAGAGGAATTTCTAAAAAGGAAATGGTTGTGTGACTAACTCAGCTTGTGTGACTAACTGAGCCTTGAATGCGAAACTCACTTGGGTATTGGTTCCTTCTATTTGGTGCCCCGTTAGACATTGACTGCTTAGGGTTTACGCTTCTGCACTCTGTAGGACTGAGTGTTTTGGTATTGCTCTGGGTAGTTAGTGATCTAGTGGGAATTTGGAAAAAGGTCAGTCTTGGAAATTCTTCTTTCGACTCTGGATATCGTTTCATCCATGAGCTGGTTCTTGAGGTTTCGACGTACGCGCGTCTTCAATGGTAACAGTGAGGGGTTGTATATCCCCTGTCCCAAAAAGGGATGTGATAGACAGTGAGGGGCTGTATATCCCCTGTCCCAAAAGGGACGTTGTAGACAGTGAGGGGCTGTATATCCCTTGTCCTAAAAGGACGTACTTGGTGGTGGGGGCCATCTCTCCCAGTTGAATTATTCCACTCTTGAGTTATTGGTTCTTGGATCTATCTCTTCATTCCTAGTCCTTTGTGACTATCTGAGTCTTTCTACTCCAAACAGGAATTGAGTTTAACTAAGGCAATGGAAGTTCACTAACACGTGATGTGGTTTTGCTTCACTAACTTTACTTTTCTGTTATTAACCCTTATTCTTATTTGGTTATCTTGATTTGGTGATTTGTGAAATGCCTTGTTCCTTTGTGTGGTTTAAGTGGTTGTTTTTCCTGCTATTATTTATTTAAGAGTTGTATTATGAGTTTGTGTAACACCCCTACCATTAATACAATGCTTACCCTCCAATCTCCTTACACACCAGATACACGCAGCGGATACATACTTACATAATGAGGGTGATACAATGCCGTTAGTCACCCACGTGACTAACAAGGCTACTGCTACTACATACGGCATCGGTCTGATGGACCGGAATCCCGAGTGTTACATATCTACCATACACACTCCATATACCAATACATGCTACAATCTTCCATTCGATACAATACTTCAAATACAATACAATATAATCCACATACCGAGTTTACTAAGATCCTTATACAAGTATACTACCTCTTCCAAGTTCATACGTACTCACTACGAGATTACTTACTACCCGTTCCTCACAAACTACTTGCTTCTAATTACAAGGGTGTGCCTCCGGTCTCTTATCTTGACCATATTCGCTTCGGTACCTGCACACTAAAAACGTTCCCCCAAAGGGGTCAGCTTTCACCGAGCATGATAACCGCATACCCCGCGTACTAGTGAGGGTACGCCGACCACTTGGTCGAATACATGCGGTTGATTTCATTCAAACATACATGCATACATGCTCTTATGCATAATATTACAATACATTACGCAATACATACACACATACATACACTTCATTGCATACACGGAGTACAACATAAACCATTCAATACATACTTACCCTTTTCCGAATTACACATACACATTACATACACAATATACAATACTTGTTAGCTTCATTGGTCCACCCGGGTTAATCGGGTGGAGATTACTCTTTTACTCGTTACTCATACATTCGCATACATACTCATACTCATACATACTTACGGATCCATACTTACTTACTCTTACTCTTACTCATGTTAAGTCGTCGGGACCTCCGGCCCTGGGGACTACTCCGTCCCACCTCCGGGATTTACTTGACTCACCAATCCGGGATGCTACCCATTTAAGGGATTTGGGCCGCGGACCAGTTTAAGAGTCAGGAATTGCAGCCAACCTCTTGTGACTCCGCATCCTCACGCGTGGCCGAAGCTATATCAGACTTCTACTCATTCCGGTTTACTCACTTAAGTTAGGAGTTAGGTAGTTAGGAATTAGCAGAAGTCATTCATACAAGCCACATACACAATTTCTATGCTCAATACCCATTTATACAAAATACAATACAATACTTAAGTACAATACAAGATTCGAATACAAGTCATCATCATTCATACATTTCATGAATTATACAAACTAGTGCTCAAGACAATAAATATCAAGAACAACATAAGTCAAGCACAGGTAAGTGCAATATAGTCCGATTCATGCATTTATCTTATTTAGGTGGTCAAATAAGCACACAAATCGGGGCCAGATTAGGATACAGGGCATGAAGAAATCATACCTTTCACCGTTGTACTTGTATCCCAACGTTCCTCCGGTGTTCACAAATCAAATCCTATTATATACATACAACCGAATAATTAATCTAACTATCATTAATTTAATTCGGTTACCCTTACGCTTCCTAACTCATACTTACTAAGTCTTCACATTCTTATACTTACATTTTATTTACTTACATTTAATTACTTAACAATGGTTTACTTACATATATATGCACATATGTATAGGTGGGTATACACATATATATATACAATTATTATTTGATTTAATTAATTTTTTTTTGTATGACTCGGCCGAACTTGCAAGTCCGGTCGTAAGTTCGGTCCAAGTCAGTAAGGATTTACGCTGGAGAATTACAGGGTCGACCGACCTTGCAAGTCTGGTCCCAAGGTCGGTCCATTCCAGTAAGTTTCGTATGTGAAAATTTTAGGCCGACCGACCTTGCAAGTCCGGTCGCAAGGTCGGTCCATTACAGTAGCTTACTCGACGGAAATTTTTTCTGGCTGACCGAACTTGCAAGTCCGGTCGCAAGTTCGGTCCATTCCAGAAGGTTACTGACGGGAGAATTTTCTGGTCCGACTGAACTTGCAAGTCCGGTCGCAAGTTCGGTCCATTCCAGAAGCATTCCCGTCTTTGTAAATCTGGGCTCGACCGAACTTGCAAATCCGGTCGCAAGTTCGGTCCGGCCCAGTATTTGCATTTTTATTTCTGTTTTCAGTTCTATATTTTGCCCATTGTTTCTCCAATCTTCCTACATGTAATCCCACATGTTTAAACACTACCTAGGCCCTTCAAATTGCCTTGGTTCATCCACCAAACTCCTTACCAAATTCATCAATCAACTCACACAAATTCCTCACTTCTTTTCCCACCAATGTAACAGTTTTTATTTTACTTATGCTACAGATTTCTAACCAACTTCTACCATCCAATACTTCCTCTACCAATGTCGCTCCTAGCATCCCAAATACCTCCTCTTACCATGCCAATTCATTTCCAAGCAATTTCACCATCTATACCCAAGTCCAACACTCATTTTACCAATTCCTACACACTAGTTTTTCCTAACTTCTCCAAGGCATTTTTACACACTTTGCTACAGATTTTTACACTTCTTGTTTCTCATACTACAACTTCCTCTTCATCACTACTAAACATATCTACTCAGTCTAATATACACCTTGGTTCTCCCATTCACCAAGTCATTCTTAGATACATAATTCTTACCAAAATTTCGCCATAGTTCACCTACTTTCCTTACTTCTCCATACTCACATTTTTCATCAAATTCATTCCTAATCTAGCCACACCCATACAAGGGTCCTACCAGCACACAAAGCTATTCAAACCATCACAATACATCAATACTCCATCATGCATCAATACCAATACTCATACACAATATACTTGGCTCTAAGGCCTACAACTTACTTACTAGTTCCCTAATACTCAAAACTTCATAAACTCCAATACTAATACCATAGTTTAGGTTCTTTTAAATTGATTACCCATTCCCATTACTCTAATACATTAAATCTTAACCTTAGGAAGGAGCTCTTACCTTGAGCTTTTAATTCCTTCTTTCTTTCTCATCTCTCCTCCTTCTTCCTTTCTTGCCCAAATCGGCCATGTGGGGAATGGAGTCGCCAACTCCATTCCCATCACCCAATGAACACAAAACACTACAATTAATATACTAACCCTTAAATTAATGTCAATTCATTGAAGTGTTTGAAATGAAATTTTTAGGGTTTACCTTTGGAGAGTTTTTGAAGGGGTTTTAGCCCTTGGTTCAAGAAGGTGAATCCACCACCATTGCAAGGTTGATATTATGCTCCAAGGAGAGAGAAAAATAGAGTATTACAAATGGGGTAAAAATCGGTTATGAAGGAAGGTGAAGAAAACATGAGTTTTTCATGTAGATTTTTACCTTAATGGAGAGAGAAGACTCCAAGCTTTACATTGGTGCCATTTTCTCTTTGAATGGGGAAAACCCATGGAGATGAAGTTCTTCCTTTTCGAATTTTGAAAAGATAGAATTGTAGAGAATGTTGAGGGGAGTTCAAATATGTAATTTGTTTTGCATTTGGAGCTCACATGGAGGTGGAGCATGAAGAAGAAGATGGTGTAGCCATGGGAGGAGGAAGAAATCGGCAGCCAACAGAGAAGAGAAAGAAAACGATGGAGGAAGAAGAAAGAGAGGAAAGAGAAGGAAGAAAAGAGAAATGAGAGAGGAGAGAGAGGGTGGGGTTGCTTTTCTACTTTTCTTTCTTTCTTTCCTTTATTTCTTTCTAGCTTATTAGGTATGTGAGAGGGCTGTCTCACAATTAAAAACCGGCCCATATAACTGTTACAAGCTGGAGCGGTTTTCGTCTTTTACAGAAAACGCTCGTTATTTTACCCGGTTTAGGCACTGTTCACTAACCGGGTCCGTTTTCCGGAATTTTCTCGTTTCTTTATTTTTATTGGATATTAAGCTTCCATAAATGCTTAATAATATTTATTTAATGATTTATAATTTTTTACGGGTTCGTTTGACCACTTAAAATCACGTTTTCGGGTTTTCTCGAAAAACGTGCGTTAAAGCTCTATTAGCGTTTTAATACATTATTTGGATCCGTTTTCTTCGGGAGTTGTTCCCATATATTATTTAGGTATTATTAAACCTTTGGAATCCATATAATACGCTAACTGAGGTCTCATACCTCCTATGGTTATTTAACGCCTATTTAGCGTTTTTCGCCTTTTAAGCGTTTCCTTATTTCTTTTGGATTTATTTTTCCTTACTAGTATTAATTAGGCACCATTAGGCCCTTAGATACGTATTAGATTAATTTTAATCCCTATATTTAAGTTCGGGGTATTTCAGTTTGTTTTTGGAGGATCGTACCAGTTCCATTCCAGGGAACTGACCCACCCCTCTTGGGGTGGGCTGCTTGGTTTTATCTTGCTGGTACGAGTTATTTTACAGGTGGCCACGAAGAGAAAGAGTGATTGGGATGGGATTAGGCTTTGAGAGTTTATGTGTTAATTTCTGTTTTATTTCTGTTAAGTTTTCTCGAGGTTCAGGCCGTGACAATTGTAATCTTTAAGTTGTGTTTGGTGAGGTTTGGTGCCGGGTGTTTGGAACCCGATGGTCTGTACGCCTTTAGTATTTTATTTCCGCTATAAATATGTTAAATAGGGGCGTTACAGCTCCTCAACCGTTCCCTGACCGATCAGTCTATCAAATACACCAAGTATTAACTTTTCAGCCCAGTCCTACCCTGCTCACCAACTTCCTAGTATATTACACACACTTAGTCTGACTCACCCTTGCTCTAAGTATCTTTCCCTCTTTTTCGTGTATCTATCTCCTGTATTAACGATGGAAGTTTATACACATAAGACTTGTAATAAACGTCCTATGACCTCCTATACTTTAGGGGTCGTTTGCCTCTTCATCCTCAGTAGAGTAGCCAAGTCCAAGTGTAGGCTGAGCCTCAACTTGACTTGGAATCGTTAAAACACGTGTCACCATGTGATTGGACACGTCGACGGTAAATACTCAAGCGATCGGTCACCACTAGCACTCTCCACTTGCTAGATCTTGTCTGGTTCATTAATGCTCATAAATGCTCTCTTTTAGACTTTATTATTGCTATGTAATAAATGCTTATTAATAGCCCTTGACTTATCTTGTTATCTTGCCCATTAATGAGCTATCCTTTTGTCGTGAGCTAGTTGCTTGTGTGGATGTGAGAGTCTGCATGAGTTTGTCGTTCTAATTGAACTGTTTTGTCCTTGTATTATTTCTGATGCATGAGAGATGTGGTTGTGTGGTACTTGACTTCTTGTGTGCACTAGAAGTTCTAACGGAGCTCTCCTCGACAGGTGTCTGACTGGTTGGGCACAAGTCATGAATGTAGCGTGCTTGAAACCTTGCGTGCTAAGCCACTCCTCTACCTGTTTAACTGTGTCTCAAAGCTTAACAAACATATTAGATAAACAACACAGGTGTGTTATCATCAAAAATAAAGGATCTTGACTTAACAAGCAAAGCTAACAGACGGAAGCAGAGACCTTCTGCCCAAAATGCTAAAACCTGCAAATCAGATGGCGAAAGAGGTGAACAAACCACAGCTCAGCAGGTGATAAACTTCATAGCATGAGCATGCTTAAAACAGTTTACAAAACATAACTATCGGTATACACTTAGCATAAAAAGAGGCGTCTGAAACCCTGTTTGGACAGCACAAAAGCTGCAAAATTCGGAGACGAAGCAAACAGAAAACCAGAGCCAAAATCACCATGAATATACATAATCCTTCCATATCAAAGTAGTCAATCGAAACACATTCCCATAGGGTTTTAACAGAACAAAAATGTAATTCTAAATCAAGTCAGATTCACAACAAAATCAGAGAATTAATCAGACACATTCGGAAACAAAAATAAAATCTAGAATTCATATGGGTGAACACACCCAAACTGTTCATCTACCACCTACCTCAAATCTGAAGCATCACATGACTCTACGGACTCCACAGAACACACTCCTCGAATCTCCACTTGAAGCTGAACGAACTCCCGACTGCATTGAAGAGAGGTCAAAACCAAAATCAGAACAAGGAATCTAAACAAAGAACAATTACTCACAATCCCATGATCTACAAACCCAAAATACGACAGATGACAGATCGGAAGTCTCGCAAGCAGAACCAGCCCGACAATCGATCAATGAAGTAGCAAAGTAGAGGAAGAAGAAGAAGGAGACGAGAAGAAGAGTGAAGGAGAAGAAGAGCGAGAGGGGGTGCAGAGAGCTTTTGAACGGGAATCGGATAATTAAGGCAAAAGGGAGCAAAAGAAAATAACATGATTAAGAATAATGAAGAGGAAGCTAGGAACTCTTTTCTTAAATTAATAAACAACAAACAAAATTCCCTTTTACCCCTTCTTCCTTAAAAACTAGCAAAATTAACCACGAATGACAAAACCCTCAATTAAAATGAGATAGAAAACGACATATGCTCCCTTTGTGAATTAGATTACAATTAAAAAACTGGGGCACAACATTATACCCCTCTTAAAAAGAATTTCATCCTCGAAATTCGACAAAACCAAAGCTCCAAAACTATGCACCTCAAGTGCCAGAATTATACACATACTAACACACACGGAAAGAAACCTCACATCCCAAAAGCTCAAACTTCAATACTAGCTACCACTCAGAACTCACTGCTAAGACACTGACATGTGAACACAACAGAAGATTAATGACCACCTAACCCACAACACAGCAAACAAAGCCCAAGGACACCCAACAGTATCACATCTAAGCTCACGGAAGGCATCCTTTCCCAAAAGATCCAACACTCACAAAACTTACACACAGAACTCAACATACACTATGCTTCCGCTGTGCCACTTTGATGGCAAACAACCACAAAGCAGACACACACTATAGACATCAGATAGCAAACAAATCAAGCAACAGGTAACAAACAACAGATAACAGATAGATGACACAGATATGTAGACATGCAAACACCAAACAAATCCAGCAAAAGTCAAGCCTGGCTCTAATACCACTAAATGTAATGAAACTAAAACCACCCTGATTCTGAGACCATCACATAATGCGCGCTTATTACCTAAGTTACTCAAGGCTGCACTCACGAAACCCAAAACTGAACAAAAGACTCATATATTAAGTAAGCAGAGTTTACAAACTGTTCAAACATCTTACAGAGCGGAAGCTACAAATACAAATGGGTCACAAGACCAACAACTCAAATACAAAATGAAACTAAAGCTAACAGGTGGAAGTAGAGACCTCCTACCCAAAATGCTAAAACCTAAAAATCAGGTGAAGATAGGGGTGAGCAAACCACGGCACAACAGATGATAAACTTTATCAGCTGAGCATGCTCAAAATAGTTTACAGAGCGGATCTAAGTAGAAGTCAAAACAGATAGTTAAAAGAGAAAGGAATTCAGAAGTCAGAAGTCTTTTAGAAATCATAAGTCATAAGCAGAATGTTAGAAGATTAGAAACAGAAGTAGAACAGAATAAAGACGGAAACCACGGTTCATAGCGTTCACAAAACAGAATGTTCTCAAATCAGAGAGGAAGTCAGACAGAATGGTTCATAACATATCACTTTACAAACATAAGCGGGGCTCTAGACTCACATATAGGAGGGCAAAGGCCCTATGGATGAAAGGATCCCATAAGAGAATAGATAGAGATCCTTGGAAGCCTCGTCGGTACCTAATCATCCCAGGAAGACATGAGGATTAGAAAATAGAAGAACGTCCTGCGCAGCATACTACGGGATAACTCGACCTAGTCATCCACGGCTCAAAAGGATTACTAGCTAGGTCCCAAAACAGAGGTTCACTTTCGGAACAGAAGTACATAACGGGACTGATGTTTTTGCCAAAACAGAAGCTTAGTCGTTTAGAATAGAAGGTGTTGTGAAATACACACCGAAGCACAATAGCTTTACAAACAAAATAGAAGTCATGGCCAAAACATAAGTCATATACCAAGACTAGCAAAATACAGAAACCAAATAGAAGCTAGAGACTGAAACACATTATCATAAACGGAATAGAGATCAGAAACAGAACGAATAATTTCAGAACAAAAATACAAGTAAACACATACTAAAACATGTCAAAATAGCTTATACATACTTAGGGGATCATAACCCCACAAACGAAAGTCAAAATAGAGCTTAAACAAACATTTTAGGCATTCGGAGATGTGTCCCACAAAGCACACGGGGAGACGTCCGGACTTGTATCCGGGCTTGCAAGTCCTGACGCAATTTGAACTACAAACTAAGGCACCGTCCTTGCGCCCCGTCTAGACATGTCCGGACGGAATTCCGGATAAATAGAAAATCGCCACAAAACAGAGGCGTCTGAAGCCCTATCCGGACATATAAGTCTTGACATACAAGTTCGAACAGAAGTCCGGATAGCACAAAAACTACAAAATTCAAAGACGAAGTAGACACAAAACCAGAGCCAAAATCACCATGAATATACATAATCCTTCCATATCAAAGTAGTCAACTCAAACATATTCCCACAGGGTTTTAACAGAGCGAAAACACAATTATAAATCAAGTGAGATTCATAACAAAATCAGAGAATTAATGAGACACATTTAGAAACAAAAATGAAACCTAGAATCCCCATGGGTGAACACACCCAAACTGAATCTATCTACCACCTTTCTCAAATCCGAAGTATCGCATGACTCTACGGACTCCACACAACACACTCCATGAAACTCTACTCGAAACTGAATGAACCCTCGATTGAATTGAATTGAGGTCGAAATCATAATCAGAACGAGGAAACTAAACAAAGAACAACTACTCACAATCCCATAATCTACAAACCTGAAATACGACAGACGACAGACCGGAACTCTTGTGAGCAGAACCAACCTGCAATCAATCACTAAAGTAGCAAAGTAGAGGAAGAATAAGAAAGAGACGAGAAAAAGAGCGAAGGAGAAAAAGAGCAAGAGGAAACACAGAGAGCATTTGAACGGGAATATGAAGGGAGCAAAAGAAATAACATGATTAAGTATAATAAGAGTTAATAAACAACAGACAAAATTCCCTTTTTACTCCTTCTTCCTTCAAAACTAGCAAAATTAACTACGAATGACAAAACCCTTAATAAAATGAGACAGTAAAAAAATTGGGGCACTATTTTGTAGTAACTTATCCTGAATGGTGTTATGCGGGTGAGGAATAACAGCAATATGATTTATAAAATAATTAATTAAAAGTCATTCTCAAGTGGAGTACAATGCTCTATCAGCATTTCTCTATAATTTGTACGATAAATTACAATAATTGAGATTATTCTCGCTTTTATGAAAATTTCCAAACAAACTAAAGTCTAATGTTCTCTATGTCTTGCTATTTATCATCAAAAACTTGTACAACACTATCCATTGTCAACATAAAGAAAATGACTAAAAGTCTACAAGTCCTATCTACAGAGGTTAGGATATTACAACCCTCCCAAAAACATTAACCGGTTTAGCTATTATACAAGCATGTAGAAAAAGAAAGTTAGAATTCCTTAAAGTACTATGAACAGAGATTTGAACCACATTAAGCTAAGAGAATACCTTCTTAAACATAACTAAATGCACAGCCCAAAGGACTTGCAAACGACATTATTTTTCTTCATAAAAAATGATAATAATATCTAAGGACAAATTAACATAACTAGCATCAACATCCCAATTTATTCCAACCTGGATGGCTTGTAACTGAAGTAGATCATCATCACTATCCACGTTCATATGTTTGTTGTAAGCTAGTACAACTTGGCCATGTTCATCCCTGATCGAGCCTCCCACACCAACAGTCTTTTTTTTATGTTACAGTTTATTTTGGAAACCCCGATCAGAGACAATCATCATTTGTCCTATCAAAAAGAGCAGCAGAACAAAAATCCATTCGGAGTTGAAAAGCATCCATGAAAGCATTATTGGCTTCAATAGAAACTAGGATAGAAAAACTCGGATGAGTTTTACAATCAATTTTTTAGTTTATGCAGTCATTATGAAAAATATGTAGTCGGTTTTTTGAATACACAGACACAATTTTTGTATTTTATTTTTTCAGTTTTTGGGTGTCCCCCAAGCTAAGTATTTTTGACAGTTTAAAAAATATTATTGAATTTGTCTTCAATTTGTTATGTTACCACCTCGTGAGACTAGTCAAATGGTGGTCTCCCTTAGGCTTTTTCGACAACGAGCATTTAGTAAACTATCTTAGTTTTCATTTTTTTTAATATTTCTTTCAGCCGGATTTCATTTTTTGTGTTTAATGTAACATTTTTTATTCCAACTTCATTGTTTTACGTTAAAGTATGATTATGAATAGTTTTAAGAATAATTTAGATCAAACAGAATTCGAGCTTAAAATAAAAAAATTGGGTGTGACTCTTTATCTTTTTTAACGAGCTAAAAAAAGAACAATCCAATGTCCGGCTCATTTTTTATACATTCATTCTAGATGATAAAAAAAATTGGACGTTGAAGCGTCCTTTTTTTTGTCCGCACAGGTCAGAGCTTCAAAGTCGTTTGTTTTTTACCTGTCTATTCTCGACGGGTCCAAAACGGACGTGGCACCCGTCCATTTTTTCTGTCCGCACGGGACAAAGCTTCAGAGTCGTCCGTTTATAACCTTTCCATTCCGGACAAGTTCACTGTCCATTCTGGGCAAGTTCAAAACAGACGTGGCTGAAATACCCCAAACCTTAATATATTAATGAACTGTCTAATTAGGATATACTAAGGCTAGAAACGTGCCTTAGATACATTAGAAGAAGTGTTTAAAACACAATTTATACCAAAACATGCTTTAAGAACAATTAGAGAAAAAGGTGCTTAAAGAGTATAAATAATTAGAGGTAACTACCAATAAGTTTCCCAAGAGATTTCAAATGTGAATACCTCTAAGATTAGTAATACCACATTAAGTGGAATTAGCGTTTAAACCGAAACGCACCTTAGAGCATAAAAATGTGCTTTAAAGAAAAATGTGCTTTAAGCATGTATACATGGAACTAAAAGGATAATGAGCCTAAATACCAATAAGGAACAAGGGAACAACAATAAAATGGTCATAGGAACCATTACGCATACACACAAATTAAGTATACAAGTCCACCAAAAAACCGGTACTAACTGACGAAAGTCAAGGAGAAACCACTAAACGACTTGGTTTAAATTAGAATTAGCAACATGCTATTTCATGAAAAAAGTTTCTAAAGGTTGTAAATATATTAAGGACACATTTAAACTAGCCAAAACAAATTGCATAATCAATGTGAACCCGGAAGCACATAAAATGGTGTTTTAAGGCATTTTTGGCTATGTAACATACCTAACACATGGTATAAGTCCTTATGAACGAAATTAATTCATCAAATATTACATAAATACAAGGTAAAACAAAAAAAATCAGATCAATGAGGTATAGGGCTGCCGACCTCAAATGGTGACTCATTAAGGACAAAAATGCTTTAATTTTTACTATTACAACAACTAAGACTTTCTTTAATTGCCAAATCATCTTGTCCCCTTGGTGAATCATTAATCAGACTCTTACCTGTCATATGAGAGCTCCCAAGGTCGTAGCTCCTCCTCTCTTTGAAGAAACAAAACAAAACAATTCCAATGTTCTTAGTTTTGAGCCTTAAAGAACACCTTGCCTTGTAGAAATCATAACTTTCTCGTCCTAAATCCAAATCACAAGCTTGATAGCTCGTTGGAATCCTCTTTTCAAGATATTTACAACCATAGTTCATGAGCCCCCAGATTCTCAGGAAAAACTACGAAGAAGTGCCTTTGATTCTCAAGGTAAAACATTGCCTTCTTGGAAACTCTTCCTTCTTTGATTTTCATCAAGGCCGAGTGCCTAGGGTTACTAACCCTTCTTATTCTTCATCTTATTATATGATTTTGGAGCCAATTACTCTAGCAAATTGCTGTCAAAATTCCTAAGGAAAACAAGCTTAATATTAAGATAGAGGTTAATACAAGGTAAATCCTACTACTACCTATTTCAAGGTTCTAATTGTTGATCTATATATGATCTAACATATTGTTCATCTTATTATATATTGCCGAAATTTTGGTGATTAATATTCAGTTTTTAGCTTATTAAAAGTTATGTTTATTAAATCTAAGAATAGATTTATACTCCTTATGATATAAGCTTCAATATAAGCTATCATAATATACAAGAAAAATTAAACTATGGTTTATATTATGGCCAAAAATTAAGGGTATTAATTGAGTTAGAAAAAATATCTAACTTAGTTAAATTAAGGGAATTAGTATAATTAAGAGTAATATGTAAAATTTAAGAAGTTTTAGTACCTAATGGTGATTACCAAAAATATATGAGGTCAATATGGAATTTTTGAGAGTTTAGATGATGAGGAAATAATTGTAGAATTAAGTTTACAATTTATAAAGAGTTTATAAGTGTTATAAGGAATTTATAAGGTTTTTGGTATTTAAGGTTAATAAATGATGGTATATATATACTATAACATTAGATAATTAAATCTGGTGACTTAGAGATGTTTAAAATGATTTTTGATGTTCAAAAATCTGTAGGTAAATTAGTAACGAAAATTAGAAATTAATTAGAGTTAAATTGGTTAATAAATGAGTTAGGATAAAAGAAAAGACCACAAGGGTAAAATGGTAATTTCCCTGGTCAAACGTGATCAAACGTGGTCAAACATGGTCAAACTTGGTCAATGACAGTTTGTGAAATGTTTAGAGGAGCTAGAATAAAATTTGTAGCAAAAGATTAGATATTAAAAGGATAAAGGAATAAAAAGTTAAGTTAAATTAACTTTAGTGGTAATATTGTAAATTATGAAAAGTTAGGGGGTTTGACCATAAAAGACTGGTCAAACTTGGGTATATTTTGGTAATTGACCAAAAGTATAAAGAAATTAATTAAGTAAGACTTTAAAAGAAATTAGGAATAAAAATAACAAGTTTAGAACTTATTATGAGTAAGATTGAAATACCCCAAACCTAGGTATGTTGTTTAAACATTAAAACATGATTTATTAAGACAAGAAAATGTCTTAGAAACATTAGTAAACAAATTTAAACAAAAGAAAACACAAAATGTGCTTTAAAGTCAATAAGTGCCAAAATGTGCTCTAAGCTTGGGATAAGCTTGGTTAAGACCTAATGAACTTACCAAGACCTCATTTATATACTAATGAACATATTAAACCAATTACCAAAGAAAACCAAGCTTGAAAACAAGTTAAACATAAAATGTGCTTTAAGGAGTCTTAAAGCACATTTTTGAAAAATTGTCTTGTAAATGAGTTTTGAGTGGCTAAATGTCCATCATTACTCTTAAATATATATGTGTACTATATAGTATCACATTTGGGTGGCTATATTAATGGGAAATCAAAAATTTCACTTCTAAGTGCCTTGTTTTGGTGAATAGTGATTTTTATAAGCTAGTTTGTAACATATGTTGTCATAAGTAATTAAATTGACAAACAAAGACAAAAATACCCTCATTATATTATAGGGGGCCGGTTTTCTAAGTGTGGTGACTCACCACTCTCTAGTTAATATGATAAGTAAATAAATAAGATGACTAATTAATGTACTATTTGCTTTATTAGTACAAATATCTTCTAAAAAGCAAGTCTATCTTCATTCTCTTATTTCCTTCTCATTTCACACGGTCCCAACCTTCTTCTTCCTTCCTTCTTGCTGTTCTCTCACGGTAATATCACCACCACCATGAAAACTCCATCTTTGACCTCTTGCTAAATCAAGCTCACTTGTCCAAATCAAATTCTAAGACCACCAATCTCTTCCTCTCATCAAGCTCTTCATTTCTATCTTCTCAAAACTTCAAGAGCCCCATTTCGGTGCCATGGAGTTCCACCATTGAAGGAGCTTGAGCTTGTCTTTTACATATTGTTGATCTCCTTTGCTTCTATTTAAGGAATCTCAAAGAAAAATCATGTTTCCTCCATGTTTTGTTGTTGACCGAAAATACACATTGATGTAGCTCTTTGTGTGACCTTGTTCTAGCTTCATTCCAACTCTTCATGGACTAGGTGGAGTCCTCTCTTGTTATATATTCAAACTCCCTTCAAAGACCAAGGTAAAACAACTACATTAATGTTTTTGAAACAATGTAAAATTAGGGTTTACAATGAGATGAAGCTTATAGCTTGAATACTCATTATAATGTTTGTATATTGTTTAGAACTTGACAAGGAATCAAATACCTTACCGGTTTTATAAGGAAACAAGAAAGAAGTTGTTGGGAAAAGAGGTAAATATACTAACCTAATGTTGTTTTAATGCCTTAGGAGAAATGAGCTTATAACGCTTGTTAAAACTACCTAAAGAGCAAAAGGTGAATGACCTAGTAAATGTTCTCAAGGAGACTAGTAAAAGAACATATGTCTTTTGTGTATTTTGCAGGTCAAAGGCTTAGATATTATGAAATTCAGTGTTTATGATTTAACACTTTAAGGGCCTAAGAGCCATGCATTTTAAGGGCCTAAGTGCCATGCAAATTAAGTTATGTATTACATTTCAGTATAGTGAGATTTGAGTGAAGTGTTGTGTATGAGAGTGTTCTTGGTGTTCTTAGTGTTCTTGGGTGTTTATGATGAAAACAATGTGTAAGGTGTTTAACAAAATGCTAGGAGAACCTATGTCGAAATTTAGGAAATGCATAAGGAGTTCAAGATGTTATAAAGGAATTTTGATGAACTAGGAATGTTCTATAGTGTAATAAGGACTTAGGCATGATCTTGAGATTTAGTAGGTACCAAAGTCATTTTGGACTAGGTAAAGACTTAGGCAAACTTGGTAAAATAAGGAGGAATTGTAAGCTAGAAAAAGGGATTTCAAGGATGACATAAGGAGTTTAGTTTGTAAGAAATGATGTTTAAGTAATGATGTTGTGTGGAAGAAATATCTTGATATAATGATTAGAATAGGCAAGGGATACCACTTAGAAACTTAAGGAGAAGATACTATAAGTGTTGGAGGCTTTGGGGAAATTTGGTTAGTGTTTAAAGGCTTAGAAATTTGAGTAAATGCCTTGTCCGAACTTCCGTCCGGATTGTGGAAGTTCGGACAGGCTCTGTTGGGTAAATATATTCTCACTCGCGAGCAGTGTCCGAACTTGGGAAGTCCGGACACTAGTTCGGACGTACCCACTCTTCCTTAGGATATCCTCGAACTGTGTCCGAACTTGGGAAGTCCGGACACATGTTCGGACGCACGGATTTCTGTCTAGACTTTTTCTCGGCTCACGTCCGAACTTCCGAAGTCCGGACATAAGTTCGGACGTGGTGCTGTTTTCTGTCTAAAGTCACGGCTTGCGTCCGAACTTGGAGGTTCGGACATAAGTTCGGACGGGCCACTGTATGGACCAAAAATTGTTGTTTTTAGAGGGGAAATGTTATCTAAAAATGGTAATAAGTTAGTAATGATGTTATAAGGTTATATAGGCATGTTAGGAGTGTTATAATGTAATTAAAATGGTGAAGAGTTATAACAAGTGTGAAAATAAGTAAATAGATATGTGACGTAACAAGTTAATATGGACTAGTGCGTTAATTAACCGACGTTACTAATGTGTTTAGGATTCTCTCAAGGTGGAAATGAAACGAGGCAAGGACCAAGGTATGGTTTTCTTGCAGTCTGTTGTCTACCGGTTACACCGGCTTGGGTGTTGTTTTGCTTTTCTGTGTGTTACGACCTTATAAGATTAAGGCATGAAAAGAGTTTACAGTTGTTTACATTAAGATGTTGCAATGTTGTGACTCCTTTCCCTTGGTTGTCTAACAAGACCTAATATTTGCTTGTATGTGACTTAACAAAATATTGTGTGATCACTAACAAGTGCTAATCGGGGGGAGTGAGGAGTCCGGTATGTTCCGGCCACGCGTGTGAGGACGGGAGTCGATGTCATATCCGGTTCGGCTCCCTTGGTGTATGTATAGGTTGTATTCCAATTTGGTTTTACCTTCCCTTAGCTTATCCAAAGCTAGTTACTGACTCACGTCGGGCCACAGGGGCATACGAATGTTATTTCGGTGTGCTTGGGATTACTATATCCGACACACCTTGGGTATAAGTTAACCGTTCGATAAACTGGACGGTAATGAGGTTGGTAACGAGCTTAACATGGGATTGGCAATAATCTCTAGGCTCACTACGTATACTAACTATGGTGGAAGGTTCCTTGTGAGAACCGATCTTATGGTGTTATGTATTGTTATTGTGCTATGCAATTTCCCTTGCTATGCTATGGTATATATGCTGGATGTTTAAAATGAATGCCATGTTATCATGACAATTGGTTGCGCGTATCCCGGTAGCCGATGGGCGCGCGTTAACCATATCAGCAAAGGTTGCTGACCCCCTTGGGGGCTCCATATTTTATTGCAGGATGAGGATCGAAGAAGCAGAGTGGCTCTAGATCCTAGGTCGTTGATGTACTTTTGGTTATTTTGGTTGTTGAGCCCGGGATGCGCCTGTGCTCCCGAGGCATTACATTTTGGTACCGTTTGTTAAACAGTGGTGGATGTTTACAGTTGGTAGTTGGGATGTAAATTAAATACTCGGTATTGTTGGCTATGTATATATGTGGATGTTAGGATCTATGCTCGGGAGTCTGATCATCAGACCGATACACTTGTATTTATTCGGCCTAGTTAACCACGTGGGTGGTTAATGGCGTTGTAACACCAAAGCGTTAAATTATTGTTGGTTGGTTAATCCGCTGCGATTTCAGTAGATGATAGGGGCGTTGTAGGGGTGTTACAAAAAGATAGAAATTAAAGGAAAACTATGGGTAAGGAATGTAAATAACACATTTTTATGTGTTTAGAAGGTTAAGGAAATCAAATAAAGAATTTAGAAACAAGTTGTAAAAGAAACAGAGTTAAGACAGGGTTAACAATACCGAGTGGCTAACAAGGCTAACATTTACACACAACAACATACTTAACATTAAACTGCAGCGGAAAATACACAGCATCACATAACTTAACTCATCGGTGTTACACGCCGTTAACCACCCACGTGGCTAACAAGGCTAACATTTACACAACTGTATCGGTCTGATGGACTAGATCCCCGAGCAGCTATACAATACCGTCTCCTTTATTACTACCAACATTCATTATACAAATACCTTCCAACTGTACCGAGTATTTACAACTAATGCCGAGAACAATTTCGGTCTTACTACACCTACAGGTTACAAGTGATTACACCAATTACCCGTACGCAACAACTACCCCGTCCTACTCTCGAACGGCTCCAGCTCCTTGTACCTGAAATAGAAAAGGAAAGAAAGGGTGGCCCCCCAGGGGCTCAGCACCTTTGCTGGTATGGTAATCCCGCAGCCCACATGCTACCGGGCCACGCACAACTATTTGTCGTCTTAGCATGCAGTTGATTACATTTAAATCAAGCATGTGAAACATAAACTCACAACACGATACATTTCACCCCAATGGGCTTAACAAATACAACTCATTTATACGTAACCAATCATCCTTTGAGTTCTTCAACCCTATAGTATTTCTCCTCTAACGGAGCTATTACCTTAATAGACGACATTTACCCACTATCGGGTTTCCACAAACGTCTCTTTTACATACTAGGAATCATATCCATGATCCTCATATTTCACTTCTAATCACATATAACATCACATCGCAATAACTTTGCAACATATCAACAACACATACATAACGGGTACGGATCTCTTAGGAACCGGCCCAAACATAGTTACACACTGGTGAGCCTAGGGAAAGATATCACCCCCATGTTAAGCTCGTTATAACAAAACTCATTACCGCCCTAATAGTCGGACGAGTAACTTTCCTAAAGATGGATCGGATTTAGTGACCCGAACTCACCACACAAACACATGTTCCCCCTAAACCGATCGTAAGTCAGAATAGCTAAGCTTTGGGATAAGCTAATGGGAGATCATAACCCGTGAGGGAAACAACCATAACAGAGAGAAGGGTAAAGCTAAAAAGGATACCCACTCCCAAACAACGCGCGACCGGCCAAACCGGATTCCTCACTACTGTTAGTACATACTTACTTTTAATTTTTCGTTAGAACTCCACTACGGAGTCTATCGTACTTACACACCATACAGTATTACAACTGGGTTAAACACACAAGGGAGATCCCTACATTCACATACACAAATCACACAATTAACTCACGCATAGCCGTGGTTAGAACGCCCCATGGTTCGGGTCGTTTAATCCGAATACCAAACTCTCATGTGATCCTAGACTCAGTTAGTTAAGGTTTAACACTTTCGAGGTTAAATGGTATCGGGAACTAAACACGCCACATATATGAATTACTGTAAACTCATTACATGTTTTATCTTACAAGGTGGCAAACACACAGAAAAACACATTGGCATACAAGCCGGTGTAATCCGGTAGGACACAGGTTGCAAGAAAACCATACCTGTCACCGGAGTCCACTTTATCATGTCCATTTATATTCCTCGAGCAATTCTCGAACAACTGACAACATCACATGTACTTTTATTAACATCGGGGTAACATGTTTGTTTAAAGTCTAATGCTTATAACTTACCCTCGTTAACTAGTTAAACAACTTGACATTTTTAACTTGTTTTACTTTCACATTTTATTACAACTTTCCACCCCCTTGGTTGTCTTTATATCACATCTAACATGTCCTTAACATCCTTACAACATCATTACTTATCAATTCCCATCTTTACACATCATTTTTATACCTTAAACAACATCTTTAGAGTGGTCCGGGACTTGGTCCTTACCTTAAGTCCCGGATCAACACTTACACAAACTCACGGTATGTTTTGATAGGGTGGTCCGGGACCTTGTACTCACCCTAAGTCCCGGACCAAGGCAGTCTTGTATCTCGGCTACATTTAACAGGGTGGTCCGGGACCTCATACAGGTCCTAAGTCCCGGACCATTCTAGGCAAAACTCTCGGGTAATTTGAGGGTTGGTCCGGGTCCTTGTATAAGACCCAAGTCCCGGACCCAAATCTGTGTATAACTCTCGGCCTATTTTGCACCTCTGGTCCGGGACATGACCCACGACCTAGGTCCCGGACCCAACCTACAGAATCGACGTACAGCATTTTTTTTCAGTCCTGCTGCTTAAGCTCTTTACGCCCAGCATATGTATAAACTTCCCAGTACACTCTTATACTCAAAACTTCACCAAATATACACCACATAACAACATAGTGCACAATTTAAATTGCATAGCACTTAGGCTCTTAAAATGCATAATTCTTAAACACTGAATTTCCACAATATATTTGCCTTTGACCTGCAAATACACACAACAATACGTATGTCCTTTACTAGTCTCTTTGAGAACATTTTTCTAAGTCATTTACCATTGGCTCTTTAGGTAGTTTCAATAGACAACGTAAGTTTATTTTCCAAAGGAATTTCAAGCTATTTTTGGTTAACATAAAACATGGAGGAAACATCATTTTTCTTTGAGTTTCCTTACCTTGAAGCAAAGGAGAACAATAATACGTGAAAAGATGAGCTCAAGCTCCTTCCATGGAGATTCCTCTTGGCACCAAAATGGAGCTCTTGAAGATTTGAAAGGACTAGGTCGAAGAGCTTGACGAGACTAAGAGATCGGTGGTCTTAGTTCTTAATTTGGACAAGTGAGCTAGAAGTTACAAGGATTTGAAGATGGCATATGGTGCTGGTGCTGTATTATCGTGAAAGAGAGCAAGGAAGGGGATAGTCTACGTGAGACAGCAAGGAGGAAATGAAGGAATGAAGAGAATTCACTGATTGCAAATGCTTTTGAAGATATTATTTGTTTACATAAAGCAAATAGTGCTCTCTCTTATTTACTCATTTATTTGTTCAATCAGCTAGCAAGGGTGACGACTCACCACATGCAAAACCGGCCCCCATTTAAATATAAGGGGTTACCTAGTCATTATTGATCAATTAAATTACTTATATTGACATAAGTTACAAACTAGCTTATTTTAGTTACTATTTACTAAAACAAGACACGTAGAAACGCAATTTTTACTTTCCCATTAATTTAAACTTCCAAATGTGATACTAGATAGTACACAGTTAATTAAAGAGTAATGATGGACATCTAGCCATTCAAAACTCATTTACAAGACAATTTTTCAAAAATGTGCTTTAAGACTCCTTTAAGCACATTTTGTGTTTTAACTTGTTTTCAAGCTCGGTTTTCTTTGGTAATTGATTTAATAGGCTCATTAATATATAAGTAAGGTCTTGGTAAGTTCATCAAGCCTTAATCAAGATTATCCCAAGCTTATAGCATACTTTGTCCTTATTGCCTTTTAGGCAATTAATTGTATTTATTATTTATTAAATTGTTTACTAATGTTTCTGAGACTCTTTTTAGTCTTAATAATTTATTATTTAATGTTTAAACAACTTATTAAGGTTTAGGGTATTTCAATCTACCCCCCTTAAAAGAACTTCGTCCCCGAAGTTCACACTTCCCACATATCATTGGTTTAGAATACGGGAATTACTTGTATAATAAAACACTTCCATAACCAAACATACTTTACATCACAGTCCCGGACTTGACGGTCCGAGTAACATATCCACATCCATACATCACATAACATACTTACATAGTAACCTCGGACTTGCTGGTCCGGGTACCTTAACAACATTTGCACATACATAACAACCCTTAGACTCTCTGGTCTTGGGTAACATAACAACATTTAGACACATAGGTCTTGATAACATAACAGCCTTTAGACACATAGGTCTATGTAACACAACACATTTAGACTCATAGGTCTTAATAGCATACACTTTAGGAACTCTAGGTCAAAATAATATTTATTACACATACCACACAACATGTCATAGCATGTATAACAATCAAAAATATCTTTGATATACAATGTGATCCCGCAGAACCCGGTCGCGATGGACACCTTCCGTCCCCGTGCCTTTGGGAGATCAAAACAATCACTTAAATTTAAAATTTTCCTTGTGAGGTTAAGTAAGAGAACTTTAATTATGTAAAGCATCTATCGACGTTTTATAAATACCAATCCAAAATCCTTTTTGAAAACACATACAACTCCAAGTCCAACTTATGCTCTTTATTCGCTTTTTTTTTTCCAGCGTGGTTATTTGTGACCACTTGTAGGGAGCTTCAAGAATCATCCAACCCTGATGTGATCAGCATCAATGTTGAACTATCCTTCCACTCCAATTTGTGTTCGGCTTCCCTTGATCGCATGCAAATCAAGTTCCACCTCCCACTTCATTTTCAAGCATCAAGTAAATCACTCATTTCTAATTTTCTATCTTTTTAATCATTCTAATCATGATCATACATCTCCAAGGGATAGAACTTCGTCTATCAGTTATTTCCATTCACTTTAATGTTGTTACCTAGGGAATCTTATTCTCACTAGGTTCTATGTTGGTTTCATACCCTTTCATGCATCACTATATAGTATATATATACACATATATTTTATCAAAATACCACACACAGTTTCACATTTATACACTGTCGGGGTTTTTTTTTGTTCCCCGGGAGTTTCTCTACTCCCCATACTTGTACTATCACACACAATTGTTAACAAACAAACACACTTATCACAATGGTATTCGCATCTTCTGTGCGCAATTACCACAATTAAACCATGAATGAATGTGTATGTTTATGTAACACACACACCACTCATCAAAACAAATTATTTTGTGCTATGCACACCATAGTTCACGTTCACTTGTACGGTAATAGACACTAAGTGGTTTTGCGCTCTACCCCCCTTAAAAGGGATTACGCCCACGTAATCAATCACTTACTCACTGTGCTATAACATTCTACCGTCGTGAAGTGTTTAATCCCCACGCGGTTTATTATACAATGTGTTCTGGTTGAGGATCTTAGCCATATTGGCGGTTTAGTCCCTAACCAAGAATTCTCTTTAGAGTTTATTTAATTCATAACCAGTTTCGATTCTGGCCTGTGAAACTTCTAGGCGTTTTTAATTAGCCATTCACTCATATTCACAACGCACATCCAACACTTGGATCGCTGGCTCACTAGTTTCTGCTATGCGATTCCTGATAATTTAGAACTTAGTTGTTCATACATTATTCCTACTGTATTGTACATTCCTGATTATTACCTTTATTTTGGCAATAACGGTTTCTCAACCGACGCGTGGTATTTTTACCGTGAGTGAACTCGGTGAGTTTCAACTTTCTATCCATTTCCATGATAACTTACTGTATTCCACAATGATTTACTTGATTTCTTCCGACGTACTGTCGGTTGAATTTGAGCTACTACCGAATATGTAGTATTCTCTCAGTCATTTTCAACAACTGTGGTATATTCCATACCAATATTTAACACACTGTGTAACTATAGTCACTTATTGTGAATCAAGTATCCTTTCATTGATACGACCTTGCATTTCCTATGCTTCGGTCTTTATCCTGTATAATTCTCTTTATACTTCTACCACAATTGACATTTCCCAAATTTCTAACTATCCCACTCGATCATTACTGCACAAAAGCAATACCAAAACGCTCAGTCATACAGAGTGCAGAGGCGTAAACTCTTAGCAGTAAATCTCTTATGCGATTCGCCATGGAATTCACACTGAGTTTCTCATCACATAGTACCTACCACTGGCTTATTGCCCAGTCTGTTTAACATCGCTTATCTTACATCTCTACTGAGTTTAACTCATAACTGGTCTTATCTGCCACATCATTATTTAACAACACTTATACAACGGTCGCTTACTGCGCACCGTGCTTATTGTATAACACTAACTTACATCGTATTTACTGTCACATTAACTTCCACGCATATACTTACATCACTCGTATTATGGTTTGTCATTCTTTTGGATGACTACTGAATACTCTTTGAGCGTTGATCACTCGAGTCACAAACCGGCGTTATTTAGCTCGGTGCTTCACTTTATACACACATACTACTAAACTAACTGCTCTCAAATAATAATAATATTGTCCATCCTTAACATATTTCTTGAGCTTGGTTCACATAACTACCGCTCCAGCGGTTTCACAGCATCGAGAGGTATCCCCACTCTTAGTGCAGTGGTTCGTTCTCCACTTTATTCACTTATATAACATAAACTTCTGCAATCAATCTAATTTACATAATACATTTTATTTGTGGCCTATAAGCCTTATTTGCCTTGAGCTGCGCTCATTGTAGGCTATCCACACACATGTACTTCTCTGTACAACATTACATGGTTTGGATATTATATTGAGCTCCATGACAAGGTCGTTGCATCACGTCTCCTTTCACGGGATGCCCCTTAGGATTGCCAGTCCGTCTCCTGACAACTTATGTCTAAACTGGGTGTTAGTTTCAACCCTTGTGTTTCTGTCACGTCATTTCGTGCAACAATTATTGATGCGAACACCCTTTAAGGATTGCTCCTGGGTGTTACTAAGTTATGCCTTTACATCTGGTTCACACTTATTGGTATATTCCATTAGCCACGCTGTTTGCGTTCTTAACTGGCTTATTATCTCCTTCTGTGAAGATCAACATTTCCTGGTAGTGTAGGTACTCATTCTGGGAGTTTCATCCCGTTCATTGCACATTAATGTGTCCACATTAGGCATCTGCCTCACCATCTGTAGGCTGGGTGCTTACTCCAGCTATTACATTCATCCCTCAGGATTCTTAAGGCATATTCCATGTTCTTATTTACCAACTAGTGCACTTCGCACTTGTTCACCTTTAGACATTTCCTTAAAATAAATTCACTGATTCTTGTAGTCTTATTAACCTTACTGGTTTCTTTACTTCTACCATTCTTGGTAATTTTTACTTTGTCTGACTTTTACTTCGGACCGTGGTATGGAGTCGACTACTTCCCGTGTTTCAGACTCCACTCGTATACATATGTGGGGTATCCTGTTGATACATTGCTACTTACCCGGTTAACCTATAAGAAGGTCTGCCAGGCCCACAAGCTCCTAACGGAGTGCGGTCGTCCCACAATTCAGTTGGTACACTCGTAGTGTCCGTCACACGCCTAGGTGAAGTATTCTGTTGTCAACTCCCTAATATTATCCTGTGATAATATGCATTCTGTCACTCGGGTTGTTACCCTTGGGTTTACCGGTTTCCATCCGGTTATTTAAAAGTCACTGGGTATAACTTACCTACCATGTGGCACTGAGGCTGGTGTAGGTCTTCTAGTTCGGTTTCAAAGAAAGTTGGAAATAAATTGGGTTTGAAAGAAAATTTGGTTTGGAAAAAGGTTTTGAAATGAACTTAAGTCTAAAAGAATAACTCTCATGGTTTCGCAACATTTCCTCACTTTAACCCAGTCTAGCTTCTTGCTGACTGGTGTACTTCCAATTACAGAGGTTAGGCTGCTAAGCCCTTCCACAACTATGTTGATCTCACTTAACTTCACGGTACCTTACTAAGTACCTGTAGTTGTTTAAAGTTTCTCGTACAGCCTTGTTATAGCAGCACTTGCCATGGCAAGTGCGCCATACTGACTGGCTGTCAGTTCGACACACATCGGTTGGGTACTGCTTTCACCTGCACTGACATCAGTGGCCTTGTTGGCCCTTGCTTTATCTTACAGCCTTAACGATAGATCTTCTGGGTACTTCTCACTATTTTCACATGGTGACCATTAACTAGGGTGTTTCCCATTCTGGGAGACCCCTTTTCTTGGTATTACATCCTCCTCATACTACGTTGTAGTTCCTTATTCGGTCGATATACTGTTGGTGTATTAGTTAACATTGTAGTCCCGTAGACACTTGTCTCGGGTTTCATTTTCTCACTTCTTGCCTGTTGCACGCTTGCTGCCTTGCAAGCTGGTTGCTCTCGACTGCTCAGCATGTCGATCCAGGTTGCTGGAAATTCTATTCTCTTTTACACAAGATTCTTCACTTTTTGCTATCTTATGCGGCAGACATTGTTAAAATGGGAACCGTCTTCGGGATTCACACCTTTCGGAATCTACCGTATGACAGGCTCTCCGTACTTATAAGGACATTTAAATACAGCCAGATCGGGTATTCCCGAGTACAAGAGGACTTCCATCTCTCTGGCGTTCTTTCCCAGTTATAATCAGGGATTGTGGAGGGTGGGATGTATATGGTAGGTTTCCAATATTCACTGGTCCTCCTAACTAGCGTATCTCTCACGCTATCACTCATCCCTTAACCCACAAGTACTGAAATCCTAACTCGGTACTTCCTAAGCTCGGTAATTCAGTCATCAGAGCGACACTTCGCTCTGATACCACTTTTTGTAACACCCCAACACACAACAACATACTTAACATTAAACTGCAGCGGAAAATACACATCATCACATAACTTAACTCATCGGTGTTACACGCCGTTAACCACCCACGTGGCTAACAAGGCTAACATTTACACAACTGTATCGGTCTGATGGACTAGATCCCCGAGCAGCTATACAATACCGTCTCCTTTATTACTACCAACATTCATTATACAAATACCTTCCAACTGTACCGAGTATTTACAACTAATGCCGAGAACAATTTCGGTCTTACTACACCTACAGGTTACAAGTGATTACACCAATTACCCGTACGCAACAACTACCCCGTCCTACTCTCGAACGGCTCCAGCTCCTTGTACCTGAAATAGAAAAGGAAAGAAAGGGTGGCCCCCCAGGGGCTCAGCACCTTTGCTGGTATGGTAATCCCGCAGCCCACATGCTACCGGGCCACGCACAACTATTTGTCGTCTTAGCATGCAGTTGATTACATTTAAATCAAGCATGTGAAACATAAACTCACAACACATACATTTCACCCCAATGGGCTTAACAAATACAACTCATTTATACTAACCAATCATCCTTTGAGTTCTTCACCCTATAGTATTTCTCCTCTAACGGAGCTATTTCCAATAGACGACTTACCCACTATCGGGTTTCCACAAACGTCTCTTTTACATACTAGGAATCATATCCATGATCCTCATATTTCACTTCTAAGCACATATAACATCACATCACAATAACTTTGCAACATATCAAACACATACATAACGGGTACGGATCTCTTAGGAACCGGCCCAAACATAGTTAATACACTGGTGAGCCTAGGGAATGATATCACCCCCATGTTAAGCTCGTTATAACAAAACTCATTACCCCCTAATAGTCGGACGAGTAACTTACCTAAAGATGGATCGGATTTAGTGACCCGAACTCACCACACAAACACATGTTCCCCCTAAACCGATCGTAAGTCAGAATAGCTAAGCTTTGGGATAAGCTAATGGGAGATCATAACCCGTGAGGGAAACAACCATAACAGAGAGAAGGGTAAAGCTAAAAAGGATACCCACTCCCAAACAACGCGCGACCGGCCAAACCGGATTCCTCACTACTGTTAGTACATACTTACTTTTAATTTTTCGTTAGAACTCCACTACGGAGTCTATCGTACTTACACACCATACAGTATTACAACTGGGTTAAACACACAAGGGAGATCCCTACATTCACATACACAAATCACACAATTAACTCACGCATAGCCGTGGTTAGAACGCCCCATGGTTCGGGTCGTTTAATCCGAATACCAACTCTCATGTGACCTAGACTCAGTTAGTTAAGGTTTAACACTTGTTACGAGGTTAAATGGTATCGGGAACTAAACACGCCACGTATATTAATTACTGTAAACTCATTCATGTTTTATCTTACAAGGTGGCAAACACACAGAAAAAACCATTGGCATACAAGCCGGTGTAATCCGTAGGACACTGTTGCAAGAAAACCATACCTGTCACCGGGTCCACTTTTCATGTCCATTTTCTTCCTCGAGCAATTCTCGAACAACTGACACATCGTACTTTTATTAACATCGGGTAACATGTTTGTTTAAGACTAATGCTTATAACTTACCCTCGTAAAGTTAAACAACTTGACATTTTTTAACTGTTTTAACTTTCACATTTTATTACAACTTTCCACCCCCTTGGTTGTCTTTATATCACATCTCCCTTCCTTAACATCCTTAAACATCATTACTTATCAATTCCATCTTTACACACATTTTTATACCTTAAACAACATCTTTAGAGTGGTCCGGGACTTGTCCTTACCTTAAGTCCCGGATCAACCTTACACAACTCACGTATGTTTGATAGGGTGGTCCGGACCTTGTACTCACCCTAAGTCCCGGACCCAAGGCAGTCTTGTATATCGGCTACATTTAACAGGTGGTCCGGGACCTCATACCGGTCCCTAAGTCCCGGACCATTCTAGTAAAACTCTCGGGTAATTTGAGGGTTGGTCCTGGTCCTTGTATAAGACCCAAGTCCCGACCCAAATCTGTGTATACTCTCGGCCTATTTTGCACCTCTGGTCCGGACATGACCCACGACCTAGGTCCCGGACCCAACCTACAGAATCGACGTACAGCATTTTTTTTCAGTCCTGCTGCTTAAGCTCTTTACGCCCAGCATATGTATAAACTTCCCAGTACACTCTTATATCAAAACTTCACCACATATACACCACATAACAACATAGTGCACAATTTAAATTGCATAGCACTAGGCTCTTAAAATGCATAATTCTTAAAACACTGAATTTCCACAATTATTTGCCTTTGACCTGCAAATACACCACAATCGTATGTCCTTTACCTAGTCTCTTTGAGAACATTTTTCTAAGTCATTTACCATTGGCTCTTTAGGTAGTTTCAATAGACAAACGTAAGTTTATTTTCCAAAGGAATTTCAGCTATTTTGGTTAACAAACATGGAGGGAACATCATTTTTCTTTGAGTTTCCTTACCTTGAAGCAAGGAAACAATAATACGTGAAAAGATGAGCTCAAGCTCCTTTCCATGGAGATTCCTCTTGGCACAAAATGGAGCTCTTGAAGATTTGAAAGTGAAATACCCCAAACCTTAATAAGTGGTTTAATATTAAATAATTTTAAGACTAAAAAGAGTCTTAGAAACATTAGTAAACAATTTAATAAATAGTAAATACAATTAATTGCCAAAAGGCAATATGGGCAAAAATATGCTCTAAGCTTGGGATAGTCTTGATTAAGACTTAATAAACTTACCAAGACCTTACTTATATATTAATGAGCTTGTTAAATCAATTACTAAAGAAAACCGACTTGAAAACAAGTTAAAACACAAAATGTGCTTAAAGGAGTCGTGAAGCACGTTTTTAAGAAACTGTTTCGTAAATGAGTTTTGAATGGCTAAATGACCATCATTACTCTTTAATTAATATGTGTACTAATTAGTATCATATTTGGAAGTTTAAATCAATGGGAAATCAAGAATTTCGCTTCAAAGTGCCTTGTTATTATGAATAGTAACTAAAATAAGCTAGTTTGTAACATATGTTAACATATGTAATTTAATTGGGCAATAAAGACTAATTAACCCCTTGTATTTAAATGGGGGTCGGTTTGCATGTGGTGAGTCGTCACCTTGCTAGCTGATTGAACAATAGTGAGTAAATAAGTGAGTGATTGAAAAAGCACTATTTGCTTTACGTAATTAATATCTTCAAAAGCAACTACAATCAGTGATTCTCTTCATTCTTCATTTGCTCTTGCTGTCTCACGTAGCCATCTCCTTCCTTTCTCTCTCTTCACGATCGACCAGCACACCACCAACATACAACTTCAAATCCTTAACTTCTAGCTCACTTGTCCAAATCAAAAACTAAGACCACCGATCTCTTAGTTTCTCAAGCTCTTCGACTTAGTCCTTTCAAATCTTCAAGAGCTCCATTTGGTGCCAAGAGGAATCTCCATGGAAGGAGCTTGAGTTCATCTTTTTACGTATTATTGTTCTCCTTTGCTTCAAGGTAAGGAAACTCAAAGAAAAATGGTGTTTCCTCCATGTTTTATGTTAACCAAAAATAGCTTAAAATTCCTTTGGAAAATGAACGTACGTTGTCTACTGAAACTACCTAAAGAGCCAATGGTAAATGACTTAGAAAAATGCTCTCAAAGAGGCTAGTAAAACATACGTATTGCTGTTTGTATTTGCAGGTGAAAGGCAAATATATTGTGGAAATTCAGTGTTTAAGATTTATGCATTTTAAGAGCCTAAGAGCTATGCAATTTAAATTGTGCACTATGTTGTTATGTGGTGTATATTTGGTGAAGTTTTGAGTATAAGAGTGTACTGGGAAGTTTATACAAGTGATGTGTAAAACTTACGCAGCAGGACATGAAAAATGCAGTACGTCGATTCTGTAGGTTGGGTCCGGGACCTAGGTCATGGGTCATGTCCCGGACCATGAGTGCAAATTAGGCCGAGAGTTCTACGTGGTATTAGGTCCGGGACTTGGGTCTTGTACAAGGACCCGGACCAACCCCTTAAAATTAACCGAGAGATTTGCCTAGAATGGTCCGGGACTTAGGACCTGTATGAAGTCCCGGACCACCCCATTAAAAGAGACCGAGAGAGTTGTTAAGTGTAGGTCCGGGACCTAAGTTAGGGACCAAGTCCCGGACCACTATAAAACTTGGTTTCTAGGTTTTAAACGATGTCTAAATGGGGATAAGTTAGTAATGATATTATAAGGTTATACAAGACATGTTAGGAGTGTTATAATGACATTTTAAAAGATGAGAAGTTAAAAAAAATGTGGAAATGAGATAACTAGAAATGTGAAGTAGTAATGTTAAGTGGACTAGTGCGTTAATTGACCGACGTTACTAAATGTGTTTAGGATTCTCTCAAGGTGGGAACCAGTCGAGGCAAGGGACCGAGGTATGGTTTTCTTGCAGTCTGTTGCCTACCGGTTTACACCGGCTTGTGTGTTGTTTGTTTTCTGTGTGTTTATGACTTTGTAAGACTTAAGTCATGTAACGAGTTTACAGTTGTTCATATTATTATGTTGTTGAGATGACTCATTTCCCTTGTGTGTGTCTAACAAGACTTAAACACTTGATTGTGATCTGTGTATTGTGTTGCAATGTTGTGCTTCTAACAAGTGCTAACGGGGAAGTGAGGAGTCCGGTAGTTCCGGCCACGCGTGTGAGTATGGGAGTCGATGTCATTTACCGGTTCGATTCTCTTTGTATGTTTAGGTTGTTTTCCAATTTGGTTTCAATCTTCCCTTTAGCTTATCCAAGGCTATTTTACTGACTCACGTCGGGCCACAGGGGCATACTATGTTTATTCGGTGTGCTTGGGATCACTATATCCGACACGCCTGGTGTTTAAGTTATCCGTTCAGTTCTAAATGACGGTGACGAGTTATGTAACGAGCTTAGTATGAGTATGGCAACATCCTCTATGCTCTCAATGTGATCTAACTTGTTGGTTCGTTTCCTAAAAGGATTCGTTCTTGTGTGTTTTTGTGAAGTTATTTGCTATGCAATATTCTTGCTATGCTATTGTATATATGATGTTATTGTGTAAAATGAATGCCATGTCATCATGACAATTGGTTGCGCGTATCCCGGTAGCCGATGGGCTGCGCGTTAGCCATACCAGCCAAGGGTTGCTGACCCCCTCGGGGGATCCATATTTCTTTTACTGCAGGATGAGGATCGAAGAAGCGGAGTGGCTCTAGATCCCAGGATGTAGTTTACTTTTGAGTACCTTTGGATGTTGGCCCGGGATGCGCCTGTGCTCCCGTGGCAATATGTATTTCAGTTATCGACAGTGCACAATGGAAGGTTACAGTGACAGTGTATAATTATGGGTTGTAAGTTAAATACTCGGTTATGTGTGTATGTACTTATGGTTTTAGTTCTATGCTCGGGAGTCTGATCATCAGACCGGTACACTTGTATCTATTCAGCCTTGTTAACCACGTGGGTGGTTGACGGCGTTGTAGCACCAATCGTTTAGTTACTGTTTAGTTGTTTATTTCCGCTGCGATTCCAGTTATTATTAAGTACGTAGTAGGGGTGTTACAAAAAGTGGTATCAGAGCGAAGTATCGCTCTGATGACTAGAATACCGAGCTTAGGTAAATACCGAGTTAGGAAATCTAGCAATAGTTACTAAAGTGAACAGTTATGGATAGGTTAAACACTAACTAAGTGTGGAAATACCTTGGAATCGGGAAGACACTACAACCGTTGGACCGATAAGTGTGTAAGCATGTTGCTAATAAATGTTTGTGTGAATTCAGATGTCAGGTAGACCACGTGGTAGAGGCCGCGGACGCGGTACTGATGAAACTGGGGACCAGGGAGAAACCCTACGGCGCAAGTTATGGCCGATGCTGTTGCGGCCGCCGTAACCCAGATGGTCCCACAGTTAGTAGCTGCGGTGCAGCAGGGGCAACAGCCCGGAGTTCAACCACCACCGCCACCGCCAAGAGAGACCAACTGGGTCAAGGCGTTGGCTGATTTGAGACCACCGTCATTCGGAGGGGAGACCGACCCTAGTAAGCTGGAGGCGTACATCTCTGAGATGGAGACCGCCTACGAGACCTTGAATGTACCTGAGGAGGTCAAGGTTCGTCTTGCCGCTTACTACCTGAAGGGTTCGGCACAGACCTGGTGGAAGCTAGTAAGGGAAGGCAGAGTTGCTGACCCGACCTTTCAGTGGAGGGAGTACACGGCTCTGCTGCGAGCGAAGTACTACCCGATACATGTGCAAGAGGCTAAGCGCCTAGAGCTGGACAATCTGAGGCAAGGGGATAAGATGTCGGTAGATGAGTACTACTCAGCCTTCATCGGACTTATCCACCTGTTACCGGATCTGGGTTACTCAGACCGAATCCTAGTGAACCGTTTCTACAACGGATTGAGCTACCGCCTACGCTATGGCATGGGGCCAAGTGGATATACTACTTTGCAGGTAATAGAACAACAGTGTGATGTGAATAAGTATGTACAGTGTTAACGTGATTGTGAGTTTATTTTTGCGGGGCATAACTAACACCCTAAATGATAGGAGTGCTATCATGCCGCTGCAATAGTTGAGATCACCGTCCGTCTTAGGGACGAGGAAAATGCGCTTAAGCGCAAGGCCACGAGCGAGGGTCAAAGCACGCAAGGGTTTGGGGGTGGAAAGAAGAAAAAGCCATACCCTCAACCCCAGAAAGGACAGCAACAGGGTGGCAAGGGCCAGGCCCAGACCACCACTGCTGAGGAGCCATTGCAGCTCACCACTTATGCCTATGCGGCTAAGCCCCTGCGCTCTCAGCCATTCAAGGGTAACTAGTTAATTCTGAACAATGAGTTTAAGTGTGTGATGTTATAATGAAAAGTGTGTACTGAATGTGTGATGTGTTAGCAGCTAGCACGGGCTCTGGACCGGAGCGCCACTATTACTGTAAGTGGTGCAACGGTGACCACCCCGGCAAGGACTGCAAGGGAAATGATGTAGTGCAGATTCTGCAAGAAGATGGGGCATCGTGACTACGAGTGCTTCCAGAACCCGAATGGTAGAAATTACAAGCCTAGGGGACAGTGGAAGGGTAAGGCCGTTGCGATTACCGAGGCCCGAAGCCGGCTAATCAGCCACCTACCGACCAGAGGTATACTGATGCCCAGAAGGGGAAGGGATCGGGATCCAACAAGGCCGCCCTGAATGTGGTGGACCGGTCTGAGGCAGCAGAACCCTCTTCTAGACCAGGTACCGCCTAAACCATTAAATGAAATGAGTGATTGTATACCGCATTACATACATGCGTGTTAGTGAGTCTAAATGTATTACTATGTGAGTAAAAATTAAAGTATGATGTGAAAGTCACCTAAACTAGGTAATTTAAACCTAGGAACCTTCAATATTTGCTATCCAATCCCGCCCACACCAAGCCCTGAAGAAACCGCCATCAACATCACCGACTTTCCAATGGAGCAATGTCAGGTCATCCAGCCAGGTATGATACTTTTAAATGGATACCTGACACCGGAAGCACAAATCCACATCATCCGACGATGCGACGAACTGGGAACAGCACCAGGAGGTTTCTACACACCCGAATACCCGAGTGGGTCAAAAATGAAATTGAAGATGATGTGCATGGGTAAGGACTGGAATCCTTACACCAAGTCATATCAAAACAAGCGAGCTGAGGATGGAGCAACTGTACCAAGTATACCTGAGGAGTTCCTCGCGGTCGTTAACCACGCCGTGGGAATTGCTCAGCAAGTTGAATCTGATTCAATACCAAGTGTAAAGGCAGATTTGTGTTTGTGAACTTCTACCAGAGGTGGACGTTAGGTTTACACCAAGATAAGGACGAGTCACCCGAGTCTCTACGTAAGGGAGTACCCGTGGTGTCTTGGTCCATTGGTGATACCGCAGTTTTTATGTACGGCGAGCAGAAGCGTGGTGACCTCGCAAAGAAGTGATACTGAAATCAGGAGATGTGTTAATCATGGGTGGGCAGTCAAGGATGTTATACCACGGTATCAAGAAGATCAAACTGAATACCGCACCTTCGACAGTGATCAATGCCACACACATGAAACCCGGACGTTTGAATTTGACCTTCAGACAGTTTTAGCCCTGTGTAATATTGTAATGTGTTAAACCAGTGTATGTTGGGGATGTATTAGTGTTAATTATGTCAGCAGTGTAAACCAACTTATGTGTAAAGAGAATGTTAATAAATAAGTGGAGTTGTTTTGAAATATGTGAACCGTGTTGTTACTGTATACTTATGAGTTTGCCAATAATCAGGCTGTGCACTCGGAACGGGAGGTACTGAGTGTCTGCAATGAAGCAGAAGCCGGCAAAAGCGGCACAATCCTCACCGGTACCTTCCCAGTCAATGGCGTGGATGCATCGATCTTGTTCGACTCTGGAGCCTCACACATTTATTTCGCTGTCTTTTGCGAAGAGGCTGGGGTTAGACGGTGAAGAGATGCCTGACTTTCTAGTCACTCTCCCGTCGAAAGAGCGGATCAGGTGTGCCCGCTATCACCGAGGTGTTGTTATACGAATCAGAGATGAGGAGTTTCCAATCGACTTGATAGAGTTCGATGGACTTGGTTTTGATGTGATTATCGGGATGAACTGGTTGGAGCGGTACAAGGGCAGAATCCTGTGCCGAGCATCGACTGCTTCTTCGGAGTCCGTCTGGGGTTACTATATCATACCGCCAGAGGCCCAGGGAGCCTTCGACTCAGATCATCACCGCCATGGCTATGTATCATGAACTACGACGAGGGAATGATGTATACCTCTGCTATGTCCAGGACATAGAGAGAGACCCAGAGTTTAGCCCAGATGTGCCGGTAGTGTCGGAGTTTCCTGATGTATTTCCTAAGGAACTGCCGGGCATGCCGCCAGCACGGGAAGTTGAGTTTGAGATTGATTTGGTTCCGGGCACCGGACCAATAGCGAAGGCGCCCTATCGTATGGCTCCAGCAGAGATGATTGAGCTCAAGGAGCAGCTGAGAGACTACTTGACAAGGGATTTATTCGCCCTAGCGTTTCACCATGGGGAGCGCCGGTCCTCTTCGTGAAGAAGAAGGACGGTAGCCTCCGCCTTTGTATTGACTATCGAGAGCTGAATGCAGTTACGGTGAAGAACCGTTATCCTTTACCACGCATCGACGACTTATTTGATCAGTTGAGAGGAGCATCAGTGTTCTCCAAGATAGATCTACGGTCTGGTTATCATCAGATTGCCGTTAAGGACAGTGATATTGAGAAAACAGCGTTCAGAACCAGATATGGACATTATGAGTTTACGGTTATGCCATTTGGTTTATCCAATGCACCAGCTAAGTTCATGGACCTAATGAACCGCTTGTTCCAAGATCAGTTGGACAAGTCAGTGGTAGTCTTCATCGATGACATACTTGTGTATTCGAAATCGAGAGGTGAGCATGAAAGCCACCTGAGAAATGTGTTACAGATACTGAGAAAGAATCAGTTGTATGCGAAATTTTCTAAGTGTGAATTTTGGTTGGACCAAGTTTCTTTTCTTGGCCATGTGATTTCTGAGGCCGGGATCGCTGTTGATCCGGCAAAGATAGATGCAGTACGCACCTGGCCTAGGCCGAAGATAGTTACCGATATCAGGAGCTTCCTCGGTCTGGCAGGATATTATAGGAGATTTGTGAGGGACTTCTCCAGTGTCTCAAAGCCGATGACTTCCTTGATGAAGAAGGATGCTCCATTCGAGTGGACAGAAGACTGTGAGATTTCTTTTCAGAAGCTTGAAGATGCTCTGACATCTGCACCAGTCCTGACTATACCAGACGGTCCAGATGGTTTTGAGGTCTATTGCGACGCATCAGGTAAGGGTATGGGTTGTGTGTTGATGCAACACGGGAAGGTCGTAGCATACGCCTCCCGACAGCTGAAGAAACACGAAGAGAACTACCCTACCCATGATTTAGAATTGGGTGCCATTGTCTTCGCACTGAAGATATGGCGACATCATTTGTATGGGGTAAGTGTGACAATCTATTCTGACCACAAGAGTTTAAAGTACTTGTTCACTCAGAAAGAGTTGAACATGAGACAAAGAAGGTGGGTTGAGTTCTTAAACGATTATGACATTAATTTGCAATACAAAGAGGGGAAAGCAAATGTGGTAGCTGACGCACTGAGTCGCCGAGCACACTCTCTCCATTCGCTGGTCTCTCATACTAGCTTGGTTGAAGAGGTGCGGAGTGCTCAGATGACGGATCAGTATATGTTGGAGATTAGACAGAAAATTATTGATGGGACATTCGAGGGTCAGAAGTACGACTTCAGACTCCATGACGATGACTTGATTAGGCTTAATGGCCGACTGTGTATTCCGAGGAGTAGCGCTGAGCTGAAGGAGCGCATACTGAGTGAATCCCATTGTTCTACGACATCGATTCACCCCGGAGCTTCAAAGATGTATAAGGGTATGAAACGTTATTTTTGGTGGGCTGGAATGAAAAAGGATGTGAATGATTATGTGTTAAGGTGTCTCACTTGTCAGAAAGTCAAGTTTGAGCACCGACGGCCTGGTGGTATGGTGCAGCCATGCCAAGTGCCTGAGTGGATCCATGACATTCTATGGACTTTGTAGTAGGGCTTCCGCCTACAAGGGAGGTCTGAATGATTTGGGTTGTTGTTGACCGACTGACCAAGGTGGCCCGATTCATACGATGAAGGACCTGGAAAGTGGCAAGACTGCAGAGCTCTTTGATAGAGAGATTGTTAGACATCATGGAGTACCGAAAACGATTGTATCGGACAGAGATACCAGATTCTTATCGAGGTATAGAGATCCACACGAGAAGCACTGGGTACCGAGCTGAAAATTGAGTACGGCGTTTCACCCACAGACAGATGGTCAGAGTGAGCGCACTATCCAGACACTTGAGGATATGTTACGTGCATGTGCACTTGACTTTCATACCAGCTGGATTGATAAGTTACATCTGATCGAGTTTAGTTACAACAATAGTTATCATGCTTCGATCAAGATGTCTCCCTTCCAGGCCTTATACGGTAGACCATGCCGCACGCCATTATGCTGGGATGAGTCGAGTGAGACGGTCATTATAGGACCAGAGTATCTGGAACAAGTTCAGGCAGAAGTTCGCCAGATCCGGGCTAACATGAAAGCAGCTCAGGATAGACAGAAGTCATACGCTGATGTGCGCAGACGTGACCTGGAGTTCGCCGTGGGCGATCAGGTATTCCTTAGAGTATCCCCCATGAAGGGAGTGTTTCGTTTTGGCCAGAAAGGCAAGTTGAGCCCAAAATATGTGGGGCCTTATGTTGTGACGGAGCGGATAGGACCAGTAGCTTATAGACTTGATTTACCTGCTGAGCTGGGCAAGGTACATGATGTATTTCATGTGTCCCAGTTGAAGAAATATATGTCTCATCCGTCTCATGTACTTCAGCCTGAGAGGCTAACCTTAGAGCCGACCATGCGAACAGTGGAGACTCCCGTACGGATTCTGGATACTAAGACTCGAGACACTCGCCATAAGTCTGTACGACTGGTGAAGGTCCTCTGGTCTAACCAGGACGTCGAGGAGGCCACTTGGGAGCTGGAAGATAAGATGAAGGCGAAGTACCCGTTGTTGTTTACTTCTTAGTGTTTATATGTATTGGGTACGGGGTGTACCCCTATTTTAAGGGGGGTAGAGCCATTTCGGTTATGAGTGTACGGCATGTATTTGAATACATTGTCTATGTTGTTGTTTATGTCATGTTGTTATATTGTTATGTTATAGACCGTTGTGTCTGAGTGATGTTATGTTGTTAGGACCTTGTGTCCGATATTATGTAAGTATGTTGTTGATGTTGTTATGGAAGTATTGTTTCATAAGTGATTCCCATGTTTTAGAATTTAAGATATGTGGGAAGTATAAACTTTGGGGACAAAGTTCTTTTAAGGGGGGTAGATTGAAATACCCCAAACCTTAATAAGTGGTTTAATTATTAAATAATAAATTATTAAGACTAAAAAGAGTCTTAGAAACATTAGTAAACAATTTAATAAATAGTAAATACAATTAATTGCCAAAAAGGCAATATGGGCAAAAATATGCTCTAAGCTTGGGATAGTCTTGATTAAGACTTAATAAACTTACCAAGACCTTACTTATATATTAATGAGCTTGTTAAATCAATTACTAAAGAAAACCGAACTTGAAAACAAGTTAAAACACAAAATGTGCTTAAAGGAGTCGTGAAGCACGTTTTTTAAGAAACTGTTTCGTAAATGAGTTTTGAATGGCTAAATGACCATCATTACTCTTTAATTAATATGTGTACTAATTAGTATCATATTTGGAAGTTTAAATCAATGGGAAATCAAGAATTTCGCTTCAAAGTGTCTTGTTATTATGAATAGTAACTAAAATAAGCTAGTTTGTAACATATGTTAACATATGTAATTTAATTGGGCAATAAAGACTAATTAACCCCTTGTATTTAAATGGGGGTCGGTTTGCATGTGGTGAGTCGTCACCTTGCTAGCTGATTGAACAAATAGGTGAGTAAATAAGTGAGTGATTGAAAAAGCACTATTTGCTTTACGTAATTAATATCTTCAAAAGCAACTACAATCAGTGATTCTCTTCATTCTTCATTTGCTCTTGCTGTCTCACGTAGCCCATCTCCTTCCTTTCTCTCTTTCACGATCGACCAGCACACTACCAACATACAACTTCAAATTCATGTAACTTCTAGCTCACTTGTCCAAATCAAAAACTAAGACCACCGATCTCTTAGTTTCTTCAAGCTCTTCGACTTAGTCCTTTCAAATCTTCAAGAGCTCTACTTTGGTGCCAAGAGGAATCTCCATGGAAGGAGCTTGAGTTCATCTTTTTACGTATTATTGTTCTTCTTGCTTCAAGGTAAGGAAACTCAAAGAAAAATGGTGTTTCCTTCATGTTTTATGTTAACCAAAAATAGCTTAAAATTCCTTTGAAAAATGAACGTACGTTGTCTACTGAAACTACCTAAAGAGCCAATGGTAAATGACTTAGAAAAATGCTCTCAAAGAGGCTAGTAAAAGACATACGTATTGCTGTTTGTATTTGCAGGTGAAAGGCAAATATATTGTGGAAATTCAGTGTTTAAGATTTATGCATTTTAAGAGCCTAAGAGCTATGCAAATTTAAATTGTGCACTATGTTGTTATGTGGTGTATATTTGGTGAAGTTTTGAGTATAAGAGTGTACTGGGAAGTTTATACAAGTGATGAGTGTAAAGAACTTACGCAGCAGGACATGAAAAATTGCAGTACGTCGATTCTGTAGGTTGGGTCCGGGACCTAGGTCATGGGTCATGTCCCGGACCATGAGTGCAAATTAGGCCGAGAGTTCTACGTGGTATTAGGTCCGGGACTTGGGTCTTGTACAAGGACCCGGACCAACCCCTTAAAATTAACCGAGAGATCTTGCCTAGAATGGTCCGGGACTTAGGACCTGTATGAAGTCCCGGACCACCCCATTAAAAGAGACCGAGAGAGTTGTTAAGTGTAGGTCCGGGACCTAAGTTAGGGACCAAGTCCCGGACCACTATAAAACTTGGTTTCTAGGTTATTAAACGATGTCTAAAGATGGGGATAAGTTAGTAATGATATTATAAGGTTATACAAGACATGTTAGGAGTGTTATAATGACATTTTAAAAGATGAGAAGTTAAAAAAAATGTGTGGAAATGAGATAACTAGAAATGTGAAGTAGTAATGTTAGCAGTGAACTAGTACGTTAATTGACCGACGTTACTAAATGTGTTTAGGATTCTCTCAAGGTGGGAACCAGTCGAGGCAGGGACCGAGGTATGGTTTTCTTGCAGTCTGTTGCCTACCGGTTTACACCGGCTTGTGTGTTGTTTGTTTCCTGTGTGTTTATGACTTTGTAAGACTTAAGTCATGTAACGAGTTTACGGTTGTTCATATTATGTTGTTGAGATGTGACTCATTTCCCTTGTGTGTGTCTAACAAGACTTAAACACTGGATTGTGAGCTGTGTATTGTGTTGCAATGTTGTGCTTCTAACAAGTGCTAACGGGGAAGTGAGGAGTCCGGTAGTTCCGGCCACGCGTGTGAGTATGGGAGTCGATGTCATTTACCGGTTCGATTCTCTTTGTATGTTTAGGTTGTTTTCCAATTTAGTTTCAATCTTCCCTTTAGCTTATCCAAGGCTATTTAACTGACTCACGTCGGGCCACAGGGGCATACTATGTTTATTCGGTGTGCTTGGGATCACTATATCCGACACGCCTGGTGTTTAAGTTATCCGTTCAGTTCTAAATGACGGTGACGAGTTATGTAACGAGCTTAGTATGAGTATGGCAACATCCTCTATGCTCGCAATGTGATATAACTTTGTTGGTTCGTTTCCTAAAAGGATTCGTTCTTGTGTGTTGTGTGAAGTTATTTGCTATGCAATATTCTTGCTATGCTATTGTATATATGATGTTATTGTGTAAAATGAATGCCATGTTATCGTGACAATTGGTTGCGCGTATCCCGGTAGCCGATGGGCTGCGCGTTAGCCATACCAGCCAAGGGTTGCTGACCCCCTCGGGGGATCCATATTTCTTTTACTGCAGGATGAGGATCGAAGAAGCGGAGTGGCTCTAGATCCCAGGATGTAGTTTACTTTTGAGTACCTTTGGATGTTGGCCCGGGGTGCGCCTGTGCTCCCGTGGCAATATGTATTTCAGTTATCGACAGTGCACAATGGAAGGTTACAGTGACAGTGTATAATTATGGGTTGTAAGTTAAATACTCGGTTATGTGTGTATGCACTTATGGTTTTAGTTCTATGCTCGGGAGTCTGATCATCAGACGGTACACTTGTATCTATTCAGCCTTGTTAACCACGTGGGTGGTTGACGGCGTTGTAGCACCAATCGTTTAGTTACTGTTTAGTTGTTTATATTCCGCTGCGATTCCAGTTATTATTAAGTACGTAGTAGGGGTGTTACAAAAGGACTAGGTCGAAGAGCTTGACGAGACTAAGAGATCGGTGGTCTTAGTTCTTAATTTGGACAAGTGAGCTAGAAGTTACAAGGATTTGAAGATGGCATATGGTGCTGGTGCTGTATTATCGTGAAAGAGAGCAAGGAAGGGGATAGTCTACGTGAGACAGCAAGGAGGAAATGAAGGAATGAAGAGAATTCACTGATTGCAAATGCTTTTGAAGATATTATTTGTTTACATAAAGCAAATAGTGCTCTCTCTTATTTACTCATTTATTTGTTCAATCAGCTAGCAAGGGTGACGACTCACCACATGCAAAACCGGCCCCCATTTAAATATAAGGGGTTACCTAGTCATTATTGATCAATTAAATTACTTATATTGACATAAGTTACAAACTAGCTTATTTTAGTTACTATTTACTAAAACAAGACACGTAGAAACGCAATTTTTACTTTCCCATTAATTTAAACTTCCAAATGTGATACTAGATAGTACACATGTTAATTAAAGAGTAATGATGGACATCTAGCCATTCAAAACTCATTTACAAGACAATTTTTCAAAAATGTGTTTTAAGACTCCTTTAAGCACATTTTGTGTTTTAACTTGTTTTCAAGCTCGGTTTTCTTTGGTAATTGATTTAATAGGCTCATTAATATATAAGTAAGGTCTTGGTAAGTTCATCAAGCCTTAATCAAGATTATCCCAAGCTTAGAGCATACTTTGTCCTTATTGCCTTTTAGGCAATTAATTGTATTTATTATTTATTAAATTGTTTACTAATGTTTCTGAGACTCTTTTTAGTCTTAATAATTTTTTATTTAATGTTTAAACAACTTATTAAGGTTTAGGGTATTTCAGGATGAATAGTGAAAAATACTAAAACCTAATACAAAGTCCATATAAGTCTAAAGTTGCTAACTATACAACTAAATAACAACTAACGACGTTAGTGTGTTAATGAATTAGAATTGAGCTCGAAAACGCTCCTAAATGAACGAACCCGTTTAACGGTATACTATTATACCCGGGTTAACCTAGGAAGAGGTTTAAGTTGAAAAGAGAACCAAATTAGTTCTAAGACACAGGATACTAATACTAGTTCTGGTTACAGATCTAGAGAACCAAATGGGTTACATAGGGGATGTCTTAATTAAATTCTAATACAGGTATACGTATATATGTATTAAATAAATAAAGGGAAACACTTTATTTTATAAACCGTATATCGGTTGTAGTTATGCCTAAAAGTTATTAAACATAATTAAATACAATAAAACTACATAAATAATGTTTTGAACAAATCCTAGTATATATAAATATATACTCATTAAACATAATAAAATTAAATACCTTATAGGAAATATAATACGAAGGAATTAATAAGTTAAACTAAACCTCTACATAATACTAATAGGAGAATATTATATGAGGTGGTATTAAATTATAGTTATGTATTAGGCTTAAAGAGTTACCTTTGAATTTCCAAGGTTTATATATAAACCATATTAAAATACATGTATAGAATTATTTGTCAATGATCAGAATGTAAATCTAAAATTGGGATTAAGTAATTAATAAGTTAAAACTTAGGAAAAATTGTGATTAGATTACATAAAATGTTGCACAAATAGATCTTATTCTATAATTAATGATAAACAAATGTAATACGTTACATCTAAATATTCTTGATATATAAACCATAATAAAATAAGTAAAATACTTTTACATCTAAATGTGAGGTGGATTAGTAAGTCTAGATTTAATCATTTCTTAACATTTATGGTATTGAAATATAACTTAATGTTTTAAGATATAATCATTAAAAGGATTATGATATAATCTATATTAAACGATGATTTGGAAATTTATCTAAATAATTATCCTTAAGGTTCTTAGAATTAGATAAGCCATATAAAATACATTTATTACCACTATTCAGGATGTGAGTTTACAATTAAGTGAGGTATTTAGTAGTGAGAATTTATAGGAAGATTTATAAATAGGAATTTGATACTTAAAACCTTTGAACCTTTTATTAGATAAAACTAAGTTACATAAGATATTATATTGATATACTTTACGGTAATGGGAAGTAATGATAGGTTATTTGAATATAAAATATGAGAATTTTCATAATAGATTATCTTATTAAATAATTAACAATTTCACTTATGAACCAGAATTTAATTCTCTGATAAATTCTACTCTATGTAGATGTATTGTCCATCCTAAATATAATAAAGGAAATTAATTTATTAGGTTATTCCTTTGAAACCTTAGGTTTTGTAAAACAATTTAAAACGTATTTAAGGCTTAAGTTTAATGAAGTTTAGTACAAAGGATTATACATAGTCTATAGAGAGAATGTGTGTAAAGATAAAACATTTAGGAAATTAAATGTAGGTAGGGATACATAAAAGGTTGTACTAAACACCTTATTGTATAGGTAATAATAAAACATATAATATACCTTGTGAATACTAAATGTAAGATTTATTCGTTAAATCTAAGTTAACTATAGTATAGTTATTCAGGATGAGAAGCAATTCAACATCTTATGACACGATTATTTGACAGTTACAATAGGAAGTAATTCTGAACTAGGGATGTGATAATTGAGTTTAGTGGCTCAATTAAGATATAATAAATGTATCACAACATTTATGGTTCCAATGTACAAGATGGTAATCTTAATTAAGTTAAGGGAAAGACTTAATCATAATGGGTTATCTAGTAGATATGTTTTAAATGCATAATCTTACATTGTGAGATAATAGTATGTATTCTGAGAGGAATCCATCATAAGTCATAATACAATGTTTATTCTAAGTTAAGAATAAAGGTATTGTGCTTAAGATTATTATTGAAATTCTAGATTAATTATATAATATAAACACATTTATGTTATAAAGATCTCAAAAGTCTTGAATGTGAGGATTGTGGTTAAATATGAATAAAGTGGGTAGGAGTGGACAGTTAGCAGGTGTTAATAAAATACATTCCTTGATCCTACAACCTTGGGTTATACAACCTTCTAAAATAAGTCAAATTTTATACATAACATTTAGCGAGTTCAAAACAGACGTGGCTGAAATACCCCAAACCTTAATATATTAATGAACTGTATAATTAGGATATACTAAGGCTAGAACGTGCCTTAGAAACATTAGAAGAAGTGTTAAACAACAATTTATACCAAAACATGCTTTAAGAACAATTAGAGAAAAAGGTGCTTTAAAGAGTATAAATAAATTAAGGAACTACCAATAAGTTCCCAAGAGATTTCAAATGTGAAATACCTCTAAGATTAGTAATACACATTAAGTGGAATTAGCGTTTAAACCGAAAACGCACCTTAGAGCATAAAAATGTGCTTTAAAGAAAAATGTGCTTTAAGCATGTATACATGGAACTAAAAGGATAATGAGCCTAAATACCAATAAGGAACAAGGGAACAACAATAAAATGGTCATAGGAACCATTACGCATACACACAAATTAAGTATACAAGTCCACACAAAAACCGGTACTAAACTGACGAAAGTCAAGGAGAAACCACTAAACGACTTGGTTTAAATTAGAATTAGCAACATGCTATTTCATGAAAAAAGTTTCTAAAGGTGTAAATATATTAAGGACACATTTAAAGTAGCCAAAACAAATTGCATAATCAATGTGAACCCGGAAGCACATAAAATGGTGTTTTAAGGCATTTTTGGCTATGTAACATACCTAACACATGGTATAAGTCCTTATGAACGAAATTAATTCATCAAATATTACATAAATACAAGGTAAAAAAAAAATCAGATCAATGAGGTATAGGGCTGCCGACCTCAAATGGTGACTCATTAAGGACAAAAATGCTTTAATTTTTACTATTACAACAACTAAGACTTTCTTTAATTGCCAAATCATCTTGTCCCCTTGGTGAATCATTAATCAGACTCTTACCTGTCATATGAGAGCTCCCAAGGTCGTAGCTCCTCCTCTCTTTGAAGAAACAAAACAAAACAATTCCAATGTTCTTAGTTTTGAGCCTTAAAGAACACCTTGCCTTGTAGAAATCATAACTTTCTCGTCCTAAATCCAAATCACAAGCTTGATAGCTCGTTGGAATCCTCTTTTCAAGATATTTACAACCATAGCTCATGAGCCCCCAGATTCTCAGGAAAAACTACGAAGAAGTGCCTTTGATTCTCAAGGTAAAACATTGCCTTCTTGGAAACTCTTCCTTCTTTGATTTTCATCAAGGCCGAGTGCCTAGGGTTACTAACCCTTCTTATTCTTCATCTTATTATATGATTTTGGAGCCAATTACTCTAGCAAATTGCTGTCAAAATTCCTAAGGAAAACAAGCTTAATATTAAGCTAGAGGTTAATATACAAGGTAAATCCTACTACTACCTATTTCAAGGTTCTAATTGTTGATCTATATATGATCTAACATATTGTTCATCTTATTATATATTGCCGAAATTTTGGTGATTAATATTCAGTTTTTAGCTTATTAAAAGTTAATGTTTATTAAATCTAAGAATAGATTTATACTCCTTATGATATAAGCTTCAATATAAGCTATCATAATATACAAGAAAAATTCATAAACTATGGTTTATATTATGGCCAAAAATTAAGGGTATTAATTGAGTTAGAAAAAAATATCTAACTTAGTTAAATTAAGGGAATTAGTATAATTAAGAGTAATATGTAAAATTTAAGAAGTTTTAGTACCTAATGGTGATTACCAAAAATATATGAGGTCAATATGGAATTTTTGAGAGTTTAGATGATGAGGAAATAATTGTAGAATTAAGTTTACAATTTATAAAGAGTTTATAAGTGTTATAAGGAATTTATAAGGTTTTTGGTATATTTAAGGTTAATAAATGATGGTATATATATACTATAACATTAGATAATTAAATCTGGTGACTTAGAGATGTTTAAAATGATTTTTGATGTTCAAAAATCTGTAGGTAAATTAGTTACGAAAATTAGAAATTAATTAGAGTTAAATTGGTTAATAAATGAGTTAGGATAAAAGAAAAGACCACAAGGGTAAAATGGTAATTTCCCTGGTCAAACGTGATCAAACGTGGTCAAACATGGTCAAACTTGGTCAATGACAGTTTGTGAAATGTTTAGAGGAGCTAGAATAAAATTTGTAGCAAAAGATTAGATATTAAAAGGATAAAGGAATAAAAAGTTAAGTTAAATTAACTTTAGTGGTAATATTGTAAATTATGAAAAGTTAGGGGGTTTGACCATAAAAGACTGGTCAAACTTGGGTATATTTTGGTAATTGACCAAAAGTATAAAGAAATTAATTAAGTGAAATACCCCAAACCTTGATATGTGGTTTAAATATCAAACTATGGTACGTAAAGGCTAAAAAGTGCCTTAGTAACATCAGTGAACAATTTAGACCATAGTAAATGCAATAAAGCATTAAGACACAGTTTGAGCAAAAACATGCTCTAAGCTATGAGTGAACTTGGTTAGGACCCAAAGAGCCTACCAAGACTTAATAATATTCAATTATGATTTAATAAGGCTAAATAAGTCCGTAGGAAACCTTGGTGGGCAGTTAAACCAAATAAAACACAAAAAAATACCTTAAAGTCAATATGAGCAAAAATGTGCTCTAAGCTTGGGATGAATTTGTATAAGACCTAATGGTCATGCTGATAAGTGTGGAATATATCTACTTTTAGGGTTATAATTATTTCTATATTTATAATAATTCTTGTCATATTTCTCACTTATCATATGTTTTTACTTAGATTTATATTTTGACATGAACTGATACATTTTATGTGTTTAATGCAGGAAAAGAACTCTTGAATTTACATGGGTTGTTTCATTACTAATCATTATTGCACGTGTATCACATATTAAATCATGACAATGGATTTAGTCATGCACTCACGTCACGTCTTTGATTAACAATTAATCATGATGGGCTGCTTACTCGCAACATTTTCGATCGATATAATATATTATTGTCAAGGCCATGTTTTGGTATACATGTACAGCACAAGCACGAGGAAAAACAGATGGGCCGACAAAACAATTCAATTGCATTTGGACTTCAGAGGCGCAGACATCTATGACGTACAACTTCTTCGGCATATAGATGATTGGGCCGGTATTTTGAATTAAACGAAGTCAACATCGTGAAGGGAAAATGATTTAATCGTTCTCATATTTGACTCACGGGGATAGTTTATTAAGGAGATAAAAGAAACGACACCGAATTTGGATGGAGACGTGGAGCTCAGAAAGAATATTGGGGCTGTTATTGGAGATAAAAAAATAAGATAAAACTCTTTGTTTTATCTTTTAACCGTTCCCAGCTCTATATATTGACAATGCAAGGGTACGAGAGGGGTATGCTTACACGCCCCCACAGGAGAGGCTTATGCCTCATACACTCTCACGCCTCTCTTCCGTTATCTTCATTCACGAGCTGCTACCATCACCATCATTCCATACCACCGTCATCATCATTCACCAACATCCACCAAATCCGTAGACCACTACCACCACGATTCATCCACCGCACCACCACACCATCGATCACCCGACCGGCACCATACCACTTCCACATATTATTTTGTTACATATTAACGTCTTTCTCTTTTATTTTATTTACTTTCATAATTATGTTTGAGTAGTTAGTTTAGCTCCCCGGGTTGGGGTAGCAAATCGAAACTTTATGTTTATTTTGTAATCTTTTCTCTGATTATAATTGCAGTAGTTTAATTCAAGCTCTTCATGCGCTTTAATTCTCTAGCTAATTATTAAAGCAATATTTGTAGTTTTCTAATCAAAATGCGGCGCTGAGATTAGTTAACAAGACATAGGAAGTTAAACCGGATTAACGACTAGAAGCATGGTTTGCCTATAGGTTAATCTGTCTCCAATAGGAATTGGTAATAAAGCAATTGGTTAGAATTGACTTGGGCATGGTTTGCGGCTTGTTATTTCTGCCAGTTAGGATTCGTTGTACAGGGACCGGTCAACGAATTAATTATGATTCCTGAGTTTATTGCAGAATTAGGGAAGAGTTTATTGATAGATTAATTAAGTGAAGGTTTGCAGAACAATCCGGGGTGCTTCTTTTGATTCAATCTTTATTTCTTTATTTAGTTTATTTTTATCTTTTTACTGTGTTTTATTTTATGTTAGTTTGTTTAGTCATTCTTTTTATTAAATTAAGTAAAACCTGAAAAAGTGATGTTTCCTGTTTTCAGTTAGTTTTCTCGGTTAGTAAATAAATTATCAGTTAATTGAACGAGGTCCTTGAGATCGACAACCCCACTCAATTCACTATTCCGCAAAACGATAGGTACACTGCCTAGGTAGAAGTATAGTAACACATATTTCTGCTAACAAGTTTTTGGCGCGTTGCCGGGGACCTCTGACACGGTTAATTGACATTTTTATTTATTTAATTGAGATTTTATTCTAGTTCATCTTCTTTATTTTCATATTATTTGGTTTATTTTTTAGTTAACTTGTTACGTATCCATTTTTTTTTTCGTTTCGAATTCGATTTCCCTACTTCTACGTTTTGTCATTTATTATTATTTTTTTTCCATTGTTTTTTTTCTCTTTTTCGTTTTGGATTCTTTTTTTTAATTTGTTTACTTTGTCGTAGGACTAGATTAGGATTACCTTGACGTATTTATGTTTTAAATATGATCTTGCTTTACGTTTTTGTTGGTTGACTTTTTATTTATTTATTTTCGTTTTAGTTTAATTAGTATTTTTTTTCCTTTTCTTTTTATTTTCTTTTTGTTTAGTTAATTTTATTTTTGTGTTTTTTTTTAGTTCTATTTTACTTTTTATTTTTATTTTTGTTTTTTAGACTAGTTATTGAGAATGGAGAGCAGTTATGATGAGGAGACGAGATTGATGGTGGAACAAGCTTTGCAGCGCAAGCGGGAAGCAGTACTTGCTTTTCAAAGAATGATTGGATATGAACCACCACCACAATCTGATCGAGAACTTTATTGGTGGGAAAGTCCTCCATCTGAAGAGCAGAATATCTTGCCTGAGCCTAATTCCGAGCCGGAAGAAGCACCAGTAGTGGATGATTTCATAGAGAATGAAGAAATTGATGCAACTACCGCAGTTGTCTATGAGCAGGATTGCAGGATTGAGCCTCACCAACCGGAAGAGGATATTTGTATCCTCAAATCTGAGGAGAAAGCGCCACCACCAATTGATTTGCAATTTCAACCTTGCCTCCACGAGCCTCAACAAAAGGAGGAGGACGTTTATGTCCTCGAATTTGAGGAAGAAGAGCCATTCACACCTAGTCTTCTGATTGAGCAGCGTTACCAACAATATCTCCTCAAACATCAGGTTTTGTGGAGTATCCACTTTCCTATTTTATTTGCCGAAGTAACGCTTTGTTTTGATCCAGGTGGTTTGCTTTTAATTACTGCCTATTTCGCTTTCCTGGCAAAGCTGTTGTCTACTTTTATTTTTGATCCAGGATAACGAAGCGGGAGTCTAGCCAAAGACTATAAAGACGGGCAGCTTACTGGGAGGCCACCCAGTTGTTAAATTTATATTTTGTTTTTGTTTTAATTTTCTTAGGTTTATTTTGTTTTTTTCTTTTATTCAGAAGTGGTAATGGAGCCTGTGCTTTTAATGCAACGCTTTCAGCGTTTTGTGGTAGTTGTGGGTGTGTGCAGGTGAAATTTAATCATGGTGTTTGATGTACCCCCAAGGCTGGACACTTGCTTGAACGCAAGTGTGAGGAACGACACTACCCCCCTTTTCGAGCTTAAGTGTGAGGAAGGGAACCTTCCTCAATCTACGATATCAGGGGAGTTGTAGTTTCTTTATTTTGAATGTTTGTGTTCAGCCTATCATGATTAATGCTTATTTTATGCTTAAAGATTATTTTTATATCAGTTCATGATTGTCCTTAATGAAATTCTTCATTAGTCTGGCATATTTTGAAAGTTCTTTTCTTGATTTTTATTTTTGAACAATGAGGACATTGCTCCTCTTAAGTGTGAGGAAGTAGGAGCTTTCCCTGAAAATATGCCAGTTGCACTTAAATGCCACACTTGTTTTTGTTTGTCTTCTTGCTTTGAGGGAATCACTTCTCTGAGTGCTTATAAATATTGAATTCTTGGGTGAAAATTTTTGCACAAATTTTGAAATCGAGCATGGTGACCACCTCAAGAATCTTTCTGTTTTAGGTTGTTTGTATAAATATATTTTTATTCAAATTAATCTGTTTTCACTGAAATTTGATGGATTAGTTGATTGTGGAAACTGAATTAGTTTAACTTGGGATTTTGGAAATGATGTGAAAGTTTGGAATGAAAGGATAAGGCCAGGTACTCCGCTGATCAAAAGTTTTCCTAACAAAAGCAGGCCTCGTCTATCCGGTTATTAAGTCCTAGGGGTGCCTTAACACCTATCTACCTAAGGTCTCGGGATCTGGGATAGTTGGCCCAACACCGTTACATGGATGGAGAGAAAAGTCTGGGTTACAGAACAACTCTGCAATTCACAATAATTCGTTTGTTTTGTATATATTTCTTGAAGAAGAATGTTTTTGCATGCGAAAAAGTTAATTGCAGTTTAATTTTTGTTTTTGATCATGAGTATGTGGTGTTGAAAGGTATCACGGAATAAGGTGTTACTTCACACCCCTTGTCATCCAAAGGTTAGAGGAAAAGAATGGTGGAAGATCCCAAGTTAATCTATATTCAGATTTTGTAATCTAACTTCTCCATGCTTTTAAAATCATTCTTTTTCACTGATTGCGAAAACTTACAACCGTGAGCAGAACTATTCTTTTGATTGTCACTTTGCTTGCTTTCTGTTTTGCATCTATTTGATCCTGAGGTTCGATACTACGGCCTTAGAGATAGTTTTATTCTCCATTTGCTTGAGGACAAGCAAAAGCTAAGTGTGAGGAAGTTTGATAAGTGTGGAATATATCTACTTTTAGGGTTATAATTCTTTCTATATTTATAATAATTCTTGTCATATTTCTCACTTATCATATGTTTTTACTTAGATTTATATTTTGACATGAACTGATACATTTTATATGTTTAATGCAGGAAAAGAACTCTTGAATTTACATGGGTTGTTTCATTACTAATCATTATTGCACGTGTATCACATATTAAATCATGACAATGGATTTAGTCATGCACTCACGTCGCGTCTTTGATTAACAATTAATCATGATGGGCTGCTTACTCGCAACATTTTCGATCGATATAATATATTATTGTCAAGGCCATGTTTTGGTATACATGTACAGCACAAGGACGAGGAAAAACAGATGGGCCGACAAAACAATTCAATTGCATTTGGACTTCAGAGGCGCAGACATCTATGACGTACAACTTCTTCGGCATATAGATGATTGGGCCGGTATTTTGAATTAAACGAAGTCAACATCGTGAAGGGAAAATGATTTAATCGTTCTCATATTTGACTCACGGGGATAGTTTATTAAGGAGATAAAAGAAACGACACCGAATTTGGATGGAGACGTGGAGCTCAGAAAGAATATTGGGGCTGTTATTGGAGATAAAAAAATAAGATAAAACTTTGTGTTTATCTTTTAACCGTTCCCAGCTCTATATATTGACAATGCAAGGGTACGAGAGGGGTATGCTTACACGCCCCCACAGGAGAGGCTTATGCCTCATACACTCTCACGCCTCTCTTCCGTTATCTTCATTCACGAGCTGCTACCATCACCATCATTCCATACCACCGTCATCATCATTCACCAACATCCACCAAATCCGTAGACCACTACCACCACGATTCATCCACCGCACCACCACACCATCGATCACCCGACCGGCACCATACCACTTCCACATTATTTTGTTACATATTAACGTCTTTCTCTTTTATTTTATTTACTTTCATAATTATGTTTGAGTAGTTAGTTTAGCTCCCGGGTTGGGGTAGCAAATCGAAACTTTATGTTTATTTTGTAATCTTTTCTCTGATTATAATTGCAGTAGTTTAATTCAAGCTCTTCATGCGCTTTAATTCTCTAGCTAATTATTAAAGCAATATTTGTAGTTTTCTAATCAAAATGCGGCGCTGAGATTAGTTAACAAGACATAGGAAGTTAAACCGGATTAACGACTAGAAGCATGGTTTGCCTATAGGTTAATCTGTCTCCAATAGGAATTGGTAATAAAGCAATTGGTTAGAATTGACTTGGGCATGGTTTGCGGCTTGTTATTTCTGCCAGTTAGGATTCGTTGTACAGGGACCGGTCAACGAATTAATTATGATTCCTGAGTTTATTGCAGAATTAGGGAAGAGTTTATTGATAGATTAATAAAGTGAAGGTTTGCAGCACAATCCGGGGTGCTTCTTTGATTCAATCTTTATTTCTTTATTTAGTTTATTTTTATCTTTTTACTGTTTGATTATTTTATGTTAGTTTGTTTAGTCATTCTTTTTATTAAATTAAGTAAAACCTGAAAAAGTGATGTTTCCTGTTTTCTTAGTTTAGTTTTCTCGGTTAGTAAATAAATTATCAGTTAATTGAACGAGGTCCTTGAGATCGACAACCCCACTCAATTCACTATTCCGCAAAACGATAGGTACACTGCCTAGGTAGAAGTATAGTAACACATATTTCTGCTAACACATGCCTATACCTTATTTATATGTTAATGAACATATTAAATCAATTACTAAAGAAAAACCAAGCTTGAAAACAAGTTAAAACACAAAATGTGCTTTAAGGAGTCTTAAAGCACGTTTTTGAAAAATTGTCTTGTAAATGAGTTTTGAATGGCTAAATGTCCATCATTACTCTTTAATTAACATGTGTACTATATAGTATCACATTTGGAAGTCTATATCAATGGGAAATCAAAAATTTCACAAATATGTGCCTTAGTTTGTGAATAGTGCCCAAATAGTGCTAGTTTTGACTTAAGTCAACTTTAATTAGTTAAATGGTCAACAAAGACCATAAGTATCTTATATATTGAAGGGGGCACGGTTTTTAGTGTGTGAGTCATCACACTTGGCTAGCAAATAAAGAAAAGAAGAAAGAATAAAGTGAAAAGTTACTTTATGCCTTATAACATAAATATCTCCAAACTAAACCTCTCTCCTCACTTTCTCTTCTTTTCTTCTTGGTTCCCACCGTCTCCAACCTCATCCTCCCTTCTCCATCTCGTTTTGCTACAGCCATATACCATTCTCCATCTTTGAATGCTTGTAACTTCTAGCTCCATGCACCAAATCAAATTCCAAGACCATATTTGTCTTAGTTAGGTCAAGCTCTACACTTCTCTCTTTTCAAATCTTCAAGAACTCCATTTTGGTGCCATGAAGATTCTCATTGAAGGAGCTTGAGCTCACCTTTTCATGCCTTGACATTCTCCTTTGCTTCAAGGTAAGGAAAATCAAAGAAAAACAACATTTCCTCTTGTTTTAGTGTGTGGCCGAAAATTCACCTTACAATGGTGCATTGCCTTGCTATCTTTTAGCTTAATTCAAACTTCAAAGGACTAGGAGGAGTCCTATCTTGCTACTTAACCAACTCTCTTCCGAATTCCAAAGGTAATCATCAAATTTTGGTGTTTTAAGACACATATGTAAACCTAGGGTTTAACTATGAGTTGGAGTATTAAACTTAATGCTCATTACCCTTATATGTGTATTGATTAGAAGATTGACAAGTGATAAAAGCCCTTGCCGATTTTCTATCAAGGAAGAACAAAGAAAAACAAGTGGGAAGTCTTGAAAGAAAAGAGGTAAATGTGTTAACCTAATGTGGTTTAAATGCCTAGGAAAATGGAGCTTGATTTGCTTAATAAAATACCTAAAGAGCTAATGGTAAATGAGTTAGCAAAATGCTCTCAAGGAGTTTATTAAGGGCATATGTATTGTTGGGTGTATTCGCAGGTTGAAGGCATTTAAATGTGGAGATTCAGTGTTTAAGTTTAATGCAATTTAAGGGCCTAAGAGCCATGTTATTTAAGGGCCTAAGTGCCAAGCAATTTAAGTTTATGCACTATATTGTGATGTAGTGTAGTTTAAAGGTTTAGTTGTGTGTAAAGAACATCTCTTGTGAAGGTGAATGTGTTTGATGGTTAAAGGATGAAAAACCATATGTTTGTGTATAAGAGTGTGTATTAAGAGATTGAATGTTCTTGATTGTCTAAAGGTGAAAAACAATGTGTTTTGATGTGAGTATATACAAGAGAAGCTATGGCGAAATTTAGTTGATAAACAAAAGAGTTTATGTGATGAAATGAGATTTTAAGACCTAGAAGGTACTAGGAACTTGTTAAGTGTTAAGATGGTGGAAGAAGGTGAATCATGGTGTTCTTAGGTGTTAAGGTGCCATGGGCATTGTCTTGGAGGATTTAGAACTCAAATGGGTGTTTTGAACACACCAAGGAATTGTTATGTGAAGTGTTAAGTCTTGTTCAAGATTTGGTAAACAAAGGAAAAGAAATGCCTAGTGAAGGTCTAAGTGAAAACTTGTGGAAATTATAAGCAATTGTGCAAAGGAGGTGTGTATGAGAAATAATGCTTTTGGAGTGGTGGTAATGTTTGTGAGACAACACTTTGGTTAGTTGAGGTAGTAGGCATGATATACCACTTAGAAATCTAAGAAAAATGTTGTAAGTGCTAGGAATTGTTGTAAGGAATTGAGTAACCAGTTAGTGATGATTAGGAAAGTTTAGTGCTTGTTTTAAGGTGTTTAAACATGTAGGAAACATGTGGAAAGTTTATGGAATGATTAGGTAAGGTTTAAGGTTGGTTTAGGGGTTGAAAAATGATGTTTTGACAAGTTAATAACATGGTCCGGGACCTAGCCCTTGTATAGGTACCCGGACCACCCCTTAAAAAGAGCCGAGAGTGAATTTTAAAGTGGTCCGGGTCCTTAGTCCAGGACCAAGACCCGGACCAAGGGTAAATTAAGGCCGAGAGTACATTCTACAAGTGGTCCGGGACCTTGGGTCCGGACCAAGTCCCGGACCAGGTCAAAAGTGTTGCAAAATCTGTTTTAAAGGCTTCTAATCATGGGGAATTGAATGGTAATGGTTTTAGGTGATGTTTAGGCCTTGTTTGGTGGCATATAAAGGCCTTAAAATGTGTAAACAAGTGTTGGGTTTGATGTGAGAGTTGTAAACTTAATATCACAAGAGTAAGTTAAGTGTAACGGGAATGACGGGGTAAACTATGGGCGCTTTAAACGTTAAGCAAACATGTTACCCCAATATTAATAAAAGTAATTGTAATGTTATCAGTTGTTCGAGAATTTCTCGAGGAACATAAGTGGACATGATAAAGTGGACTCCGGTGACAGGTATGGTTTTCTTGCAACCTGTGTCCTACCGGATTACACCGGCTTGTATGCCAATGTGTTTTTCTGTATGTTTGCCACGTTATGAGATAAATCATGAAACGAGTTTACAGTCGTAATTGTTATTGTATGTTTACGTGCCGATACCGGTAACCTCGAATGCGCTTGAAGGGCTAGTTAACCACTATTAGGTAAACGTAGGAGAACGGTATCCGGTGATAACGTTTCCGACCTAAGGAACGTTCTAACCACGGCTATGCGTGAGTTAGTTATGTAATGTTTGTGTGTGATGTTGGTGTACGAATGTATGACTCTCCCTTCCCTTGTGTGTGTCTAACAAGACTTAACCCAATGTTGTGATTGTTTAACTAAGTTCAATGATGAACTTCTGACAAGTGCTAACGGGGGGAGTGAGGAGTCCGGTCTGTTCCGGCCACGCGTGTGAGTATGGGGGTCGTTGTCATAGCAGGTTCGATCCTCTCCGTATGTTATGGTTGTTTTCCAATTTGGTTCCCAACCTTCCCTTTAGCTTAACCAAGGCTATTACTGACGTCGGGCCACAGGGGCATACTATTGTTATGTTTGTTTCGGTGTGCTTGGATCACTATATCCGAGACACCTTGTGTTAAGTTAACCGTTCATTTAACGAGACGGTAACGAGTTATGTAACGAGCTTATCATGAGACTGGCAACATTCTCTAGGCTCACCAGTGTATTAGCAATGTTTGGGTCGGTTCCTAAGAGGACCATTCCCGTTATGTTGTGTATCTTTGTTGTGATGCAATATCTATTGCGGTGTTATGTTGTGCACGTGGAAACGTGCAAGGTGTTGTTAAGTGTTGTTTGTAGTGTATGTTATATGTTGTAAAATGTGGAGTATGTGGATCATGGATATGAGTCCCAGTTTGAGAAAAGAGGCGTTTAAGGATAACCCGATTTAAGGGTAAGTGTCGTCAGTTAAGGAAGTAGCTCCATTAGAGGAGGAACACTCTAGGGATATTGAATACCTTGAGTGACTTATTAAGTAAGGATATATTATCCGTTTGTTGAGCCCGTTGAGGCGAAATGATTATGTGTGTGTGTTTGTGTTTACAGTTGCATGCATGATTTAAAAATAATCAACCGCATGCTAAGACGACAATTAGTTGTGCGTGGCCCGGTAGCATGTGGGCTGCGGGATTACCATACCAGCAAAGGTGCTGAGCCCCTTGGGGGCCACCCTTTCTCTTCTTTTCCTATTTCAGGTACAGAGAGCTGGAAGCCGTCCGAGAGTAGGACGGGGTAGACATTGTACATGGGTAAACATTTAAGTGTATATATACAGTAGGTGTAGTAAGACCGAAATTGTTGTCGGCACCAGTTTATTAATACTCGGTATAGTTGGAAGGTGTACGTTGTTGTTGTTGTTAATGGAAAGGGATAGTAATGTGTAGTCGCTCGGGAATTTAGCCCATCAGACCGGTACAATGTGTATGTATTAGCCTTGTTAGCCACGTGGGTGGCTAACGGCGTGTAACACCAACGAGTTAAGTAATGTGATGAGGTTGCTTTTCCGCTGCAGTTTATTGTAAGTGTGTTAATGTTGGATGGGGTGTTACAAAAAGTGGTATCAGAGCGAAGTATCGCTCTGATGACTGAATTACCGAGCTTAGGAAGTACCGAGTTAGAATTTTAGTACCTTGGGTTAAGGGTTGAGTGATAGCGTGAGAGATACGCTAGTTAGGAATTACCAGTGTGTACTGGAAACCAATATCCATCCCGCCCTCCACAACCCCTGTTTTATAACTTGGGAAACAACGCCAGAGAGATGAAAGTCCTCTCATACTCGGGAATACCCGATCTGGCTGTTATTGAATACCTCTAAGGGTACAGAGAACCTGTCATACGGTAGATCCTGAAAACTGGGAATCCCGGAGACGGTTTCCATCTGAACAACGTTAACCGCATTTAATAGCGAAGAATGAAGGATTTTGTGTATAAGAGAATAGAATTTCCGGTAACCTGGGTCGACATGCAGAGCAGTCGAGAGTAACCAGCTTGCAACGCACCGACCGTGCAACAGGCAGGAAGTGGATAGTGAAACCCGAGACGAGTGTCTACGGGACACAGTTGATAAATAATACACCAACGGTATACCAACCGACAAGGGAACTACAACGTAGTGCCCAAACAAGAGACAAGTCTCAGTAACCACGACAAATACGTGAAACAGGCTACAAAGTGAATACAATGCTAAGAAAAAGGGGTCTCCCAGAATGGGAAACACCCTAGTTGATGATCGTCATGTGAAGACAGTAAAAAGTCACCTAGAAGAGTTATTATCAAGACTGTAAGATCAAGTGAGGGCCAACAAGGCCACTGATGACAGTATGGGTAAAAACAATACCACAACCGGTAAGTGCTAAACCGATAGCCAGTTAGCATGGCGCACTTGCCATAGCAAGTGCAGCTATAACAGGGCTGTTCGGGAAATTTATAACCACTACAGAGTACTTAGTAAAGTACCATGAAGTTAAACAGGATCATTATGACCATGGAAGGACTTGGTAGCCTAACCTCTGTAATTGTAAATACACCAGTCAGCAAGAAGCTAGACTTGGTTAAGGTAAGAAGATGTTGTGAAACCATGAAAATTTTCTTTCAACCCAGATTTATTCAAACCCTTTTCTTTTCAAAACCACATTTTCCTTCAAACCAACACTTCTTTCCAACCTTCTTTTAAACCAAACCAGTAAAACCAAAGTCAGATGATAAGATACAACAGTGGATAAACTTTCCCTCGATTAAGTTCGGGAAGTACGGGACGCATATTGTCAGGGGACAATATAAGGGAGTTGACGACAGAATACTTCACCTAGGCGTGTGACGGACACTACGAGTGTACCAACTGAATTGTGGGACGACCGCACTCCGTTAGGAGCTTGTGGGCCTGACAGACCTACTTATAGGTTAGTTGGGTAAGTGGTAATGTATCAGTATGATACCCCATATATGTATACAAGTAGAGTCCGAAACACGGGAAGTAGTCGACTCCGTACTACGGTCAGCAGTATAAGTCAATCAAGAACTAAGGATTACCATGAATGGTTGAAGCTAAGGAACCCAGTTAAGATTAACGAGACTAAAGGAATTAGTAAATTCCTTACAGCGAAATGCTTAAGAGTCAGGAGGTGCGAAGTGCACTAACTGAATGTAAAGACATCGTATATGACTTAAGGATCCTCAGGGATAAACAGGTTAGCTGGAACGGTGACCCAGCCTGTGCATGGCAAGGCAGATGCCTGATGTGGACACATTAATGTGCAAAGAACGGGGATGAAACTCCCAGAATGAGTACCTACACTACCGGGAAGTGTTGATCTTCACAGAAGAGGATAATAAGTCAGTTAAGAACGCAAATGGCGTGGCTAATGGAATGTACCAATAAGTGTGAAACAAATGTAAGGCATAATGTAGCAACACCCAGGAGCAATCCTTGAGGGGTGTTCGCATCAACAATTGTTGAACGAAATGCATGACAGAAACACAAGGGTTGAAACTAACACCCAGTTTAGACATGAGTTGTCAGGAGACGGACTGACAAACCTAAGGGGAATCCCATGAAAGGAAACGTGATGCAACGACTTGTCATGGAGCCCAATATAATATCCAAACCATGTAATATTGTACAGAGAAGTACATGTGTGTGGACAGCCTACAATGAGCCCAGCTCAAGGCAAATAAGGCTTATAAGCCATAAGCAAGATATGTTATATAAATTCGATTGATGGTAGAAGTTTATGTTGTATAAGTGAATAGAGTGGTAAACGAACCACTGCATTAAGAGTGGGGATACCTCTCGATATTGTGACACCGCAGGAGCGGTAGTTATGTGAATCAAGTTCAAGAAATATGTTAAGGATGGACGATGTTATTATTGAAAGAGAGCACTTAGCTTAGTAGTATGTGTATAAAGTGAAGCACCTGGCTGAATAATGCCGGCTTGTGACTCGAATGATCGATGCTCAAGGAGCATTCAGTAGTCATCCAAATGAGGATGAACCATAATACGAATGATATAAGTATATGCGTGGAAGTTAATGTGACAGTAAATACGATGTAAGTTAGTGTTATACAATAAGTACGGTGCGCAGTAAGCGACCGTTGTATAAGTGTTGTGGCGGATAAGACCAGTTGTGGGTTAAACTCAATGGACATGCAAGCAAGTGATGAATACACAGACTGGGCAATAAGCTAATGGTCGGTACTATGTGATAAGGAACTCAGTGTGAATTCCATGGCGAATCACATAAGGGATTTACTGTCAAGAGTTTACGCCTCTGCACTCTGTATGACTGAGTGTTTTGGTATTGCACTTGCGCAGTAATGATCGAGTGGGATAGCTAGGAATTGGAAACATGTTAATTGTGGAGGAATAATGTTATAATGGCCGATGCATAGGAAATGCAAGACCACACCAATAAAAGAGTACTTGTACAAAACCAAATGTGGAGACATGATTAACAGTAAGTGACTACTAGCACCTGCCAAATATCGGTATGGAATATACCCCAAATGTTGTAAATAGCTGAGAGAGCACTACACACTAGGTA
>CM041778.1:330256525-330298089 GCA_023374045.1 Limonium bicolor
ATACCAACTCTCATGTGACCTAGACTCAGTTAGTTAAGGTTTAACACTTGTTACGAGGTTAAATGGTATCGGGAACTAAACACGCCACGTATATTAATTACTGTAAACTCATTCATGTTTTATCTTACAAGGTGGCAAACACACAGAAAAAACCATTGGCATACAAGCCGGTGTAATCCGTAGGACACTGTTGCAAGAAAACCATACCTGTCACCGGGTCCACTTTTCATGTCCATTTTCTTCCTCGAGCAATTCTCGAACAACTGACACATCGTACTTTTATTAACATCGGGTAACATGTTTGTTTAAGACTAATGCTTATAACTTACCCTCGTAAAGTTAAACAACTTGACATTTTTTAACTGTTTTAACTTTCACATTTTATTACAACTTTCCACCCCCTTGGTTGTCTTTATATCACATCTCCCTTCCTTAACATCCTTAAACATCATTACTTATCAATTCCATCTTTACACACATTTTTATACCTTAAACAACATCTTTAGAGTGGTCCGGGACTTGTCCTTACCTTAAGTCCCGGATCAACCTTACACAACTCACGTATGTTTGATAGGGTGGTCCGGACCTTGTACTCACCCTAAGTCCCGGACCCAAGGCAGTCTTGTATATCGGCTACATTTAACAGGTGGTCCGGGACCTCATACCGGTCCCTAAGTCCCGGACCATTCTAGTAAAACTCTCGGGTAATTTGAGGGTTGGTCCTGGTCCTTGTATAAGACCCAAGTCCCGACCCAAATCTGTGTATACTCTCGGCCTATTTTGCACCTCTGGTCCGGACATGACCCACGACCTAGGTCCCGGACCCAACCTACAGAATCGACGTACAGCATTTTTTTTCAGTCCTGCTGCTTAAGCTCTTTACGCCCAGCATATGTATAAACTTCCCAGTACACTCTTATATCAAAACTTCACCACATATACACCACATAACAACATAGTGCACAATTTAAATTGCATAGCACTAGGCTCTTAAAATGCATAATTCTTAAAACACTGAATTTCCACAATTATTTGCCTTTGACCTGCAAATACACCACAATCGTATGTCCTTTACCTAGTCTCTTTGAGAACATTTTTCTAAGTCATTTACCATTGGCTCTTTAGGTAGTTTCAATAGACAAACGTAAGTTTATTTTCCAAAGGAATTTCAGCTATTTTGGTTAACAAACATGGAGGGAACATCATTTTTCTTTGAGTTTCCTTACCTTGAAGCAAGGAAACAATAATACGTGAAAAGATGAGCTCAAGCTCCTTTCCATGGAGATTCCTCTTGGCACAAAATGGAGCTCTTGAAGATTTGAAAGTGAAATACCCCAAACCTTAATAAGTGGTTTAATATTAAATAATTTTAAGACTAAAAAGAGTCTTAGAAACATTAGTAAACAATTTAATAAATAGTAAATACAATTAATTGCCAAAAGGCAATATGGGCAAAAATATGCTCTAAGCTTGGGATAGTCTTGATTAAGACTTAATAAACTTACCAAGACCTTACTTATATATTAATGAGCTTGTTAAATCAATTACTAAAGAAAACCGACTTGAAAACAAGTTAAAACACAAAATGTGCTTAAAGGAGTCGTGAAGCACGTTTTTAAGAAACTGTTTCGTAAATGAGTTTTGAATGGCTAAATGACCATCATTACTCTTTAATTAATATGTGTACTAATTAGTATCATATTTGGAAGTTTAAATCAATGGGAAATCAAGAATTTCGCTTCAAAGTGCCTTGTTATTATGAATAGTAACTAAAATAAGCTAGTTTGTAACATATGTTAACATATGTAATTTAATTGGGCAATAAAGACTAATTAACCCCTTGTATTTAAATGGGGGTCGGTTTGCATGTGGTGAGTCGTCACCTTGCTAGCTGATTGAACAATAGTGAGTAAATAAGTGAGTGATTGAAAAAGCACTATTTGCTTTACGTAATTAATATCTTCAAAAGCAACTACAATCAGTGATTCTCTTCATTCTTCATTTGCTCTTGCTGTCTCACGTAGCCATCTCCTTCCTTTCTCTCTCTTCACGATCGACCAGCACACCACCAACATACAACTTCAAATCCTTAACTTCTAGCTCACTTGTCCAAATCAAAAACTAAGACCACCGATCTCTTAGTTTCTCAAGCTCTTCGACTTAGTCCTTTCAAATCTTCAAGAGCTCCATTTGGTGCCAAGAGGAATCTCCATGGAAGGAGCTTGAGTTCATCTTTTTACGTATTATTGTTCTCCTTTGCTTCAAGGTAAGGAAACTCAAAGAAAAATGGTGTTTCCTCCATGTTTTATGTTAACCAAAAATAGCTTAAAATTCCTTTGGAAAATGAACGTACGTTGTCTACTGAAACTACCTAAAGAGCCAATGGTAAATGACTTAGAAAAATGCTCTCAAAGAGGCTAGTAAAACATACGTATTGCTGTTTGTATTTGCAGGTGAAAGGCAAATATATTGTGGAAATTCAGTGTTTAAGATTTATGCATTTTAAGAGCCTAAGAGCTATGCAATTTAAATTGTGCACTATGTTGTTATGTGGTGTATATTTGGTGAAGTTTTGAGTATAAGAGTGTACTGGGAAGTTTATACAAGTGATGTGTAAAACTTACGCAGCAGGACATGAAAAATGCAGTACGTCGATTCTGTAGGTTGGGTCCGGGACCTAGGTCATGGGTCATGTCCCGGACCATGAGTGCAAATTAGGCCGAGAGTTCTACGTGGTATTAGGTCCGGGACTTGGGTCTTGTACAAGGACCCGGACCAACCCCTTAAAATTAACCGAGAGATTTGCCTAGAATGGTCCGGGACTTAGGACCTGTATGAAGTCCCGGACCACCCCATTAAAAGAGACCGAGAGAGTTGTTAAGTGTAGGTCCGGGACCTAAGTTAGGGACCAAGTCCCGGACCACTATAAAACTTGGTTTCTAGGTTTTAAACGATGTCTAAATGGGGATAAGTTAGTAATGATATTATAAGGTTATACAAGACATGTTAGGAGTGTTATAATGACATTTTAAAAGATGAGAAGTTAAAAAAAATGTGGAAATGAGATAACTAGAAATGTGAAGTAGTAATGTTAAGTGGACTAGTGCGTTAATTGACCGACGTTACTAAATGTGTTTAGGATTCTCTCAAGGTGGGAACCAGTCGAGGCAAGGGACCGAGGTATGGTTTTCTTGCAGTCTGTTGCCTACCGGTTTACACCGGCTTGTGTGTTGTTTGTTTTCTGTGTGTTTATGACTTTGTAAGACTTAAGTCATGTAACGAGTTTACAGTTGTTCATATTATTATGTTGTTGAGATGACTCATTTCCCTTGTGTGTGTCTAACAAGACTTAAACACTTGATTGTGATCTGTGTATTGTGTTGCAATGTTGTGCTTCTAACAAGTGCTAACGGGGAAGTGAGGAGTCCGGTAGTTCCGGCCACGCGTGTGAGTATGGGAGTCGATGTCATTTACCGGTTCGATTCTCTTTGTATGTTTAGGTTGTTTTCCAATTTGGTTTCAATCTTCCCTTTAGCTTATCCAAGGCTATTTTACTGACTCACGTCGGGCCACAGGGGCATACTATGTTTATTCGGTGTGCTTGGGATCACTATATCCGACACGCCTGGTGTTTAAGTTATCCGTTCAGTTCTAAATGACGGTGACGAGTTATGTAACGAGCTTAGTATGAGTATGGCAACATCCTCTATGCTCTCAATGTGATCTAACTTGTTGGTTCGTTTCCTAAAAGGATTCGTTCTTGTGTGTTTTTGTGAAGTTATTTGCTATGCAATATTCTTGCTATGCTATTGTATATATGATGTTATTGTGTAAAATGAATGCCATGTCATCATGACAATTGGTTGCGCGTATCCCGGTAGCCGATGGGCTGCGCGTTAGCCATACCAGCCAAGGGTTGCTGACCCCCTCGGGGGATCCATATTTCTTTTACTGCAGGATGAGGATCGAAGAAGCGGAGTGGCTCTAGATCCCAGGATGTAGTTTACTTTTGAGTACCTTTGGATGTTGGCCCGGGATGCGCCTGTGCTCCCGTGGCAATATGTATTTCAGTTATCGACAGTGCACAATGGAAGGTTACAGTGACAGTGTATAATTATGGGTTGTAAGTTAAATACTCGGTTATGTGTGTATGTACTTATGGTTTTAGTTCTATGCTCGGGAGTCTGATCATCAGACCGGTACACTTGTATCTATTCAGCCTTGTTAACCACGTGGGTGGTTGACGGCGTTGTAGCACCAATCGTTTAGTTACTGTTTAGTTGTTTATTTCCGCTGCGATTCCAGTTATTATTAAGTACGTAGTAGGGGTGTTACAAAAAGTGGTATCAGAGCGAAGTATCGCTCTGATGACTAGAATACCGAGCTTAGGTAAATACCGAGTTAGGAAATCTAGCAATAGTTACTAAAGTGAACAGTTATGGATAGGTTAAACACTAACTAAGTGTGGAAATACCTTGGAATCGGGAAGACACTACAACCGTTGGACCGATAAGTGTGTAAGCATGTTGCTAATAAATGTTTGTGTGAATTCAGATGTCAGGTAGACCACGTGGTAGAGGCCGCGGACGCGGTACTGATGAAACTGGGGACCAGGGAGAAACCCTACGGCGCAAGTTATGGCCGATGCTGTTGCGGCCGCCGTAACCCAGATGGTCCCACAGTTAGTAGCTGCGGTGCAGCAGGGGCAACAGCCCGGAGTTCAACCACCACCGCCACCGCCAAGAGAGACCAACTGGGTCAAGGCGTTGGCTGATTTGAGACCACCGTCATTCGGAGGGGAGACCGACCCTAGTAAGCTGGAGGCGTACATCTCTGAGATGGAGACCGCCTACGAGACCTTGAATGTACCTGAGGAGGTCAAGGTTCGTCTTGCCGCTTACTACCTGAAGGGTTCGGCACAGACCTGGTGGAAGCTAGTAAGGGAAGGCAGAGTTGCTGACCCGACCTTTCAGTGGAGGGAGTACACGGCTCTGCTGCGAGCGAAGTACTACCCGATACATGTGCAAGAGGCTAAGCGCCTAGAGCTGGACAATCTGAGGCAAGGGGATAAGATGTCGGTAGATGAGTACTACTCAGCCTTCATCGGACTTATCCACCTGTTACCGGATCTGGGTTACTCAGACCGAATCCTAGTGAACCGTTTCTACAACGGATTGAGCTACCGCCTACGCTATGGCATGGGGCCAAGTGGATATACTACTTTGCAGGTAATAGAACAACAGTGTGATGTGAATAAGTATGTACAGTGTTAACGTGATTGTGAGTTTATTTTTGCGGGGCATAACTAACACCCTAAATGATAGGAGTGCTATCATGCCGCTGCAATAGTTGAGATCACCGTCCGTCTTAGGGACGAGGAAAATGCGCTTAAGCGCAAGGCCACGAGCGAGGGTCAAAGCACGCAAGGGTTTGGGGGTGGAAAGAAGAAAAAGCCATACCCTCAACCCCAGAAAGGACAGCAACAGGGTGGCAAGGGCCAGGCCCAGACCACCACTGCTGAGGAGCCATTGCAGCTCACCACTTATGCCTATGCGGCTAAGCCCCTGCGCTCTCAGCCATTCAAGGGTAACTAGTTAATTCTGAACAATGAGTTTAAGTGTGTGATGTTATAATGAAAAGTGTGTACTGAATGTGTGATGTGTTAGCAGCTAGCACGGGCTCTGGACCGGAGCGCCACTATTACTGTAAGTGGTGCAACGGTGACCACCCCGGCAAGGACTGCAAGGGAAATGATGTAGTGCAGATTCTGCAAGAAGATGGGGCATCGTGACTACGAGTGCTTCCAGAACCCGAATGGTAGAAATTACAAGCCTAGGGGACAGTGGAAGGGTAAGGCCGTTGCGATTACCGAGGCCCGAAGCCGGCTAATCAGCCACCTACCGACCAGAGGTATACTGATGCCCAGAAGGGGAAGGGATCGGGATCCAACAAGGCCGCCCTGAATGTGGTGGACCGGTCTGAGGCAGCAGAACCCTCTTCTAGACCAGGTACCGCCTAAACCATTAAATGAAATGAGTGATTGTATACCGCATTACATACATGCGTGTTAGTGAGTCTAAATGTATTACTATGTGAGTAAAAATTAAAGTATGATGTGAAAGTCACCTAAACTAGGTAATTTAAACCTAGGAACCTTCAATATTTGCTATCCAATCCCGCCCACACCAAGCCCTGAAGAAACCGCCATCAACATCACCGACTTTCCAATGGAGCAATGTCAGGTCATCCAGCCAGGTATGATACTTTTAAATGGATACCTGACACCGGAAGCACAAATCCACATCATCCGACGATGCGACGAACTGGGAACAGCACCAGGAGGTTTCTACACACCCGAATACCCGAGTGGGTCAAAAATGAAATTGAAGATGATGTGCATGGGTAAGGACTGGAATCCTTACACCAAGTCATATCAAAACAAGCGAGCTGAGGATGGAGCAACTGTACCAAGTATACCTGAGGAGTTCCTCGCGGTCGTTAACCACGCCGTGGGAATTGCTCAGCAAGTTGAATCTGATTCAATACCAAGTGTAAAGGCAGATTTGTGTTTGTGAACTTCTACCAGAGGTGGACGTTAGGTTTACACCAAGATAAGGACGAGTCACCCGAGTCTCTACGTAAGGGAGTACCCGTGGTGTCTTGGTCCATTGGTGATACCGCAGTTTTTATGTACGGCGAGCAGAAGCGTGGTGACCTCGCAAAGAAGTGATACTGAAATCAGGAGATGTGTTAATCATGGGTGGGCAGTCAAGGATGTTATACCACGGTATCAAGAAGATCAAACTGAATACCGCACCTTCGACAGTGATCAATGCCACACACATGAAACCCGGACGTTTGAATTTGACCTTCAGACAGTTTTAGCCCTGTGTAATATTGTAATGTGTTAAACCAGTGTATGTTGGGGATGTATTAGTGTTAATTATGTCAGCAGTGTAAACCAACTTATGTGTAAAGAGAATGTTAATAAATAAGTGGAGTTGTTTTGAAATATGTGAACCGTGTTGTTACTGTATACTTATGAGTTTGCCAATAATCAGGCTGTGCACTCGGAACGGGAGGTACTGAGTGTCTGCAATGAAGCAGAAGCCGGCAAAAGCGGCACAATCCTCACCGGTACCTTCCCAGTCAATGGCGTGGATGCATCGATCTTGTTCGACTCTGGAGCCTCACACATTTATTTCGCTGTCTTTTGCGAAGAGGCTGGGGTTAGACGGTGAAGAGATGCCTGACTTTCTAGTCACTCTCCCGTCGAAAGAGCGGATCAGGTGTGCCCGCTATCACCGAGGTGTTGTTATACGAATCAGAGATGAGGAGTTTCCAATCGACTTGATAGAGTTCGATGGACTTGGTTTTGATGTGATTATCGGGATGAACTGGTTGGAGCGGTACAAGGGCAGAATCCTGTGCCGAGCATCGACTGCTTCTTCGGAGTCCGTCTGGGGTTACTATATCATACCGCCAGAGGCCCAGGGAGCCTTCGACTCAGATCATCACCGCCATGGCTATGTATCATGAACTACGACGAGGGAATGATGTATACCTCTGCTATGTCCAGGACATAGAGAGAGACCCAGAGTTTAGCCCAGATGTGCCGGTAGTGTCGGAGTTTCCTGATGTATTTCCTAAGGAACTGCCGGGCATGCCGCCAGCACGGGAAGTTGAGTTTGAGATTGATTTGGTTCCGGGCACCGGACCAATAGCGAAGGCGCCCTATCGTATGGCTCCAGCAGAGATGATTGAGCTCAAGGAGCAGCTGAGAGACCTACTTGACAAGGGATTTATTCGCCCTAGCGTTTCACCATGGGGAGCGCCGGTCCTCTTCGTGAAGAAGAAGGACGGTAGCCTCCGCCTTTGTATTGACTATCGAGAGCTGAATGCAGTTACGGTGAAGAACCGTTATCCTTTACCACGCATCGACGACTTATTTGATCAGTTGAGAGGAGCATCAGTGTTCTCCAAGATAGATCTACGATCTGGTTATCATCAGATTGCAGTTAAGGACAGTGATATTGAGAAGACAGCGTTCAGAACCAGATATGGACATTATGAGTTTACGGTTATGCCGTTTGGTTTATCCAATGCACCAGCTAAGTTCATGGACCTAATGAACCGCTTGTTCCAAGATCAGTTGGACAAGTCAGTGGTAGTCTTCATCGATGACATACTTGTGTATTCGAAATCGAGAGGTGAGCATGAAAGCCACCTGAGAAATGTGTTACAGATATGAGAAGAATCAGTTGTATGCGAAATTTTCTAAGTGTGAATTTTGGTTGGACCAAGTTTCTTTTCTTGGCCATGTGATTTCTGAGGCCGGGATCGCTGTTGATCCGGCAAAGATAGATGCAGTACGCACCTGGCCTAGGCCGAAGACAGTTACCGACATCCGGAGCTTCCTCGGTCTGGCAGGATATTATAGGAGATTTGTGAGGACTTCTCCAGTGTCTCGAAGCCGATGACTTCCTTGATGAAGAAGGATGCTCCATTCGAGTGGACAGAAGACTGTGAGATTTCTTTTCAGAAGCTTAAAGATGCTCTGACATCTGCACCAGTCCTGACTATACCAGACGGTCCAGATGGTTTTGAGGTCTATTGCGACGCATCAGGTAAGGGTATGGGTTGTGTGTTGATGCAACACGGGAAGGTCGTAGCATACGCCTCCCGACAGCTGAAGAAACACGAAGAGAACTACCCTACCCACGATTTAGAATTGGGTGCCATTGTCTTCGCACTGAAGATATGGCGACATCATTTGTATGGGGTAAGTGTGACAATCTATTCTGACCACAAGAGTTTAAAGTACTTGTTCACTCAGAAGGAGTTGAACATGAGACAAAGAAGGTGGGTTGAGTTCTTAAACGATTATGACATTAATTGCAACAAAGAGGGGAAAGCAAATGTGGTAGCTGACGCACTGAGTCGCCGAGCACACTCTCTCCATTCGCTGGTCTCTCATACTAGCTTGGTTGAAGAGGTGCGGAGTGCTCAGATGACGGATCAGTATATGTTGGAGATTAGACAGAAATTATTGATGGGACATTCGAGGGTCAGAAGTACGACTTCAGACTCCATGACGATGACTTGATTAGGCTTAATGGCCGACTGTGTATTCCGAGGAGTAGCGCTGAGCTGAAGGAGCGCATACTGAGTGAATCCCATTGTTCTACGACATCGATTCACCCCGGAGCTTCAAAGATGTATAAGGGTATGAAACGTTATTTTTGGTGGGCTGGAATGAAAAAGGATGTGAATGATTATGTGTTAAGGTGTCTCACTTGTCAGAAAGTCAAGTTTGAGCACCGACGGCCTGGTGGTATGGTGCAGCCAATGCCAGTGCCTGAGTGGAAGTTCCATGACATTTCTATGGACTTTGTAGTAGGGCTTCCGCCTACAAGGGGAGGTCTGAATATGATTTGGGTTGTTGTTGACCGACTGACCAAGGTGGCCCGATTCATACCGATGAAGGACACCTGGAAAGTGGCAAGACTTGCAGAGCTCTTTGATAGAGAGATTGTTAGACATCATGGAGTACCGAAAACGATTGTATCTGACAGAGATACCAGATTCTTATCCAGGTATTGGAGGTCCACACGAGAAGCACTGGGTGCCGAACTGAAATTGAGTACGGCGTTTCACCCACAGACAGATGGTCAGAGTGAGCGCACTATCCAGACACTTGAGGATATGTTACGTGCATGTGCACTTGACTTTCAGACCAGCTGGATTGATAAGTTACATCTGATCGAGTTTAGTTACAACAATAGTTACCATGCTTCGATCAAGATGTCTCCCTTCCAGGCTTTACGGTAGACCATGCCGCACGCCATTATGCTGGGATGAGTCGAGTGAGACGGTCATTATAGGACCAGAGTATCTGGAACAAGTTCAGGCAGAAGTTCGCCAGATCCGGGCTAACATGAAAGCAGCTCAGGATAGACAGAAGTCGTACGCTGATGTGCGCAGACGTGACCTGGAGTTCGCCGTGGGCGATCAGGTATTCCTTAGAGTATCCCCCATGAAGGGAGTGTTTCGTTTTGGCCAGAAAGGCAAGTTGAGCCCAAAATATGTGGGGCCTTATGTTGTGACGGAGCGGATAGGACCAGTAGCTTATAGACTTGATTTACCTGCTGAGCTGGGCAAGGTACATGATGTATTTCATGTGTCCCAGTTGAAGAAATATATGTCTCATCCGTCTCATGTACTTCAGCCTGAAGGCTAACCTTAGAGCCGACCATGCGATCAGTGGAGACTCCCGTACGGATTCTGGATACTAAGACTCGAGACACTCGCCATAAGTCTGTACGACTGGTGAAGGTCCTCTGGTCTAACCAGGACGTCGAGGAGGCCACTTGGGAGCTGGAAGATAAGATGAAGGCGAAGTACCCGTTGTTGTTTACTTCTTAGTGTTTATATGTATAGGGTACGGGGCGTACCCCTTTTAAGGGGGGTAGAGCCATTTCGTTATGAGTGTACGGCATGTATTTGAATACATTGTCTATGTTGTTGTTTATGTCATGTTGTTATATTGTTATGTTACAGACCGTTGTGTCTGAGTGATGTTATGTTGTTAGGACCTTGTGTCCGATATTATGTAAGTATGTTGTTGATGTTGTTATGGAAGTATTGTTTCATAAGTGATTCCCATGTTTTAGAATTTAAGATATGTGGGAAGTATGAACTTTGGGGACAAAGTTCTTTTAAGGGGGGTAGATTGAAATACCCCAAACCTTAATAAGTCGTTTATTAAATAATAAATTATTAAGACTAAAAAGAGTCTTAGAAACATTAGTAAACAATTTAATAAATAGTAAATACAATTAATTGCCTAAAAGGCAATATGGGCAAAAATATGCTCTAAGCTTGGGATAGTCTTGATTAAGACTTAATAAACTTACCAAGACTTTACTTATATATTAATGAGCTTATTAAATCAATTACCAAAGAAAACCGAACTTGAAAACAAGTTAAAACACAAAATGTGCTTAAAGGAGTCGTAAGCACGTTTTTAAGAAACTGTTTCGTAAATGAGTTTTGAATGGCTAAATGACCATCATTACTCTTTAATTAATATGTGTACTAATTAGTATCACATTTGGAAGTTTAAATCAATGGGAAATCAAGAATTTCGCTTCAAAGTGCCTTGTTATTATGAATAGTAACTAAAATAAGCTAGTTTGTAACATATGTCAACATATGTAATTTAATTGGGCAATAAAGACTAATTAACCCCTTGTATTTAAATGGGGGTCGGTTTGCATGGTGAGTGTCACCTTGCTAGCTGATTGAACAAATAGTGAGTAAATAAGTGAGTATTGAAAAAGCACTATTTGCTTTACGTAATTAATATCTTCAAAAGCAACTACAATCAGTGATTCTCTTCATTCTTCATTTGCTCTTGCTGTCTCACGTAGCCATCTCCTTCCTTTCTCTCTTTCACGATCGACACAGCACACCACATACAACTTCAAATCCTGTAACTTCTAGCTCACTTGTCCAAATCAAAAACTAAGACCACCGATCTCTTAGTTTCATCAAGCTCTTCGACTTAGTCCTTTCAAATCTTCAAGAGCTCCATTTGGTGCCAAGAGGAATCTCCATGGAAGGAGCTTGAGTTCATCCTTTACGTGTTATTGTTCTCCTTTGCTTCAAGGTAAGGAAACTCAAAGAAAAATGGTGTTTCCTCCATGTTTTATGTTAACCAAAAATAGCTTAAAATTCCTTTGGAAAATGAACGTACGTTGTCTACTGAAACTACCTAAAGAGCCAATGGTAAATGACTTAGAAAAATGCTCTCAAAGAGGCTAGTAAAAGACATACGTATTGCTGTTTGTATTTGCAGGTGAAAGGCAAATATATTGTGGAAATTCAGTGTTTAAGATTTATGCATTTTAAGAGCCTAAGAGCTATGCAATTTAAATTGTGCACTATGTTGTTATGTGGTGTATATTTGGTGAAGTTTTGAGTATAAGAGTGTACTGGGAAGTTTATACAGATGGGTGTAAAGAACTTACGCAGCAGGACATGAAAAATGCAGTACGTCGATTCTGTAGGTTGGGTCCGGGACCTAGGTCATGGGTCATGTCCCGGACCATGAGTGCAAATTAGGCCGAGTTCTATACGTGGTATGGTCCGGGACTTGGGTCTTGTACAAGGACCCGGACCAACCCTTAAAATTAACCGAGAGATTTGCTAGAATGGTCCGGGACTTAGGACCTGTATGAAGTCCCGGACCACCCCATTAAAAGAGACCGAGAGAGTTGTTAAGTGTAGGTCCGGGACCTAAGTTAGGGACCAAGTCCCGGACCACTATAAAACTTGGTTTCTAGGTTATTAAACGATGTCTAAATGGGGATAAGTTAGTAATGATATTATAAGGTTATACAAGACATGTTAGGAGTGTTATAATGACATTTTAAAAGATGAGAAGTTAAAAAAAATGTGGAAATGAGATAACTAGAAATGTGATAGTAATGTTACAGTGACTAGTGCGTTAATTGACCGACGTTACTAAATGTGTTTAGGATTCTCTCAAGGTGGGAACCAGTCGAGGCAAGGGACCGAGGTATGGTTTTCTTGCAGTCTGTTGCCTACCGGTTTACACCGGCTTGTGTGTTGTTTGTTTTCTGTGTGTTTATGACTTTGTAAGACTTAAGTCATGTAATGAGTTTACGTTGTTCATATTATTATGTTGTTGAGATGACTCATTTCCCTTGTGTGTGTCTAACAAGACTTAAACACTGATTGTGATCTGTGTATTGTGTTGCAATGTTGTGCTTCTAACAAGTGCTAACGGGGAAGTGAGGAGTCCGGTAGTTCCGGCCACGCGTGTGAGTATGGGAGTCGATGTCATTTACCGGTTCGATTCTCTTTGTATGTTTAGGTTGTTTTCCAATTTGGTTTCAATCTTCCCTTTAGCTTATCCAAGGCTATTTTACTGACTCACGTCGGGCCACAGGGGCATACTATGTTTATTCGGTGTGCTTGGGATCACTATATCCGACACGCCTGGTGTTTAAGTTATCCGTTCAGTTCTAAATGACGGTGACGAGTTATGTAACGAGCTTAGTATGAGTATGGCAACATCCTCTATGCTCTCAATGTGATCTAACTTGTTGGTTCGTTTCCTAAAAGGATTCGTTCTTGTGTGTTATTTGTGAAGTTATTTGCTATGCATATTCTTGCTATGCTATTGTATATATGATGTTATTGTGTAAAATGAATGCCATGTCATCATGACAATTGGTTGCGCGTATCCCGGTAGCCGATGGGCTGCGCGTTAGCCATACCAGCCAAGGGTTGCTGACCCCCTCGGGGGATCCATATTTCTTTTACTGCAGGATGAGGATCGAAGAAGCGGAGTGGCTCTAGATCCCAGGATGTAGTTTACTTTTGAGTACCTTTGGATGTTGGCCCGGGGTGCGCCTGTGCTCCCGTGGCAATATGTATTTCAGTTATCGACAGTGCACAATGGAAGGTTACAGTGACAGTGTATAATTATGGGTTGTAAGTTAAATACTCGGTTATGTGTGTATGCACTTATGGTTTTAGTTCTATGCTCGGGAGTCTGATCATCAGACCGGTACACTTGTATCTATTCAGCCTTGTTAACCACGTGGGTGGTTGACGGCGTTGTAGCACCAATCGTTTAGTTACTGTTTAGTTGTTTATATTCCGCTGCGATTCCAGTTATTATTAAGTACGTAGTAGGGGTGTTACAAAAGGACTAGGTCGAAGAGCTTGACGAGACTAAGAGATCGGTGGTCTTAGTTCTTAATTTGGACAAGTGAGCTAGAAGTTACAAGGATTTGAAGATGGCATATGGTGCTGGTGCTGTATTATCGTGAAAGAGAGCAAGGAAGGGGATAGTCTACGTGAGACAGCAAGGAGGAAATGAAGGAATGAAGAGAATTCACTGATTGCAAATGCTTTTGAAGATATTATTTGTTTACATAAAGCAAATAGTGCTCTCTCTTATTTACTCATTTATTTGTTCAATCAGCTAGCAAGGGTGACGACTCACCACATGCAAAACCGGCCCCCATTTAAATATAAGGGGTTACCTAGTCATTATTGATCAATTAAATTACTTATATTGACATAAGTTACAAACTAGCTATTTTAGTTACTATTTACTAAAACAAGACACGTAGAAACGCAATTTTTACTTTCCCATTAATTTAAACTTCCAAATGTGATACTAGATAGTACACATGTTAATTAAAGAGTAATGATGGACATCTAGCCATTCAAAACTCATTTACAAGACAATTTTTCAAAAATGTGCTTTAAGACTCCTTTAAGCACATTTTGTGTTTTAACTTGTTTTCAAGCTCGGTTTTCTTTGGTAATTGATTTAATAGGCTCATTAATATATAGTAAGGTCTTGGTAAGTTCATCAAGCCTTAATCAAGATTATCCCAAGCTTAGAGCATACTTTGTCCTTATTGCCTTTTAGGCAATTAATTGTATTTATTATTTATTAAATTGTTTACTAATGTTTCTGAGACTCTTTTTAGTCTTAATAATTTTTTATTTAATGTTTAAACAACTTATTAAGGTTTAGGGTATTTCAGGATGAATAGTGAAAAATACTAAAACCTAATACAAAGTCCATATAAGTCTAAAGTTGCTAACTATACAACTAAATAACAACTAACGACGTTAGTGTGTTAATGAATTAGAATTGAGCTCGAAAACGCTCCTAAATGAACGAACCCGTTTAACGGTATACTATTATACCCGGGTTAACCTAGGAAGAGGTTTTAAGTTGAAAAGAAACCAAATTAAGTTCTAAGACACCGGATAATACTAGTTTCTGGTTACAGATCTAAGAACCAAATGGGGTTACATAGGGGATGTCTTAATTAAATTCTAATAAGGTATACGTATATATATTAAATAATAAAGGGAAACACTTTTTTTATAAACCGATATCGGTTGTAGTTATGCCTAAAAGTTATTAAACATAATTAAATACAATAAAACTACATAAATAATGTTTTGAACAAATCCTAGTATATATAAATATATACTCATTAAACATAATAAAATTAAATACCTTATAGGAAATATATACGAAGGAATTAATAAGTTAAACTAACTCTACATAATACTAATAGGAGAATATTATATGAGGTGGTATTAAATTATAGTTATGTATTAGGCTTAAAGAGTTACCTTTGAATTTCCAAGGTTTATATAAAACCATATTAAAATACATGTATAGAATTATTTGTCAATGATCAGAATGTAAATCTAAAATTGGGATTAAGTAATTAATAAGTTAAAACTTAGGAAAAATTGTGATTAGATTACATAAAATGTTGCACAATATCTTATTCTATAATTAATGATAAACAAGTAATACGTTTACATCTAAATATTCTTGATATATAAACCATAATAAATAAGTAAAATACTTTTACATCTAAATGTGAGGTGGATTAGTAAGTCTAGATTTAATCATTTCTTAACATTTATGGTATTGAAATATAACTTAATGTTTTAAGATATAATCATTAAAAGGATTATGATATAATCTATATTAAACGATGATTTGGAAATTTATCTAAATAATTATCCTTAAGGTTCTTAGAATTAGATAAGCCATATAAAATACATTATTCCACTATTCAGGATGTGAGTTTACAATTAAGTGAGGTATTTAGTAGTGAGAATTTATAGGAAGATTTATAAATAGGAATTTGATACTTAAAACCTTTGAACCTTTTATTAGATAAAACTAAGTTACATAAGATATATATTGATATACTTTACGGTAATGGGAAGTAATGATAGGTTATTTGAATATAAAATATGAGAATTTTCATAATAGATTATCTTATTAAATAATTAACAATTTCACTTATGAACCAGAATTTAATTCTCTGATAAATTCTACTCTATTAGATGTATTGTCCATCCTAAATATAATAAAGGAAATTAATTTATTAGGTTATTCCTTTGAAACCTTAGGTTTTGTAAAACAATTTAAAACGTATTTAAGGCTTAAGTTTAATGAAGTTTAGTACAAAGGATTATACATAGTCTATAGAGAGAATGTGTGTAAAGATAAAACATTTAGGAAATTAAATGTAGGTAGGGATACATAAAAGGTTGTACTAAACACCTTATTGTATAGGTAATAATAAAACATATAATATACCTTGTGAATACTAAATGTAAGATTTATTCGTTAAATCTAAGTTAACTATAGTATAGTTATTCAGGATGAGAAGCAATTCAACATCTTATGACACGATTATTTGACAGTTACAATAGGAAGTAATTCTGAACTAGGGATGTGATAATTGAGTTTAGTGGCTCAATTAAGATATAATAAATGTATCTACAACATTATGGTTCCAATGTACAAGATGTAGATCTTAATTAAGTTAAGGGAAAGACTTAATCATAATGGGTTATCTAGTAGATATTGTTTAAATGCATAATCTTTACATTGTGAGATAATAGTATAGTATTCTGAGAGGAATCCATCATAAGTCATAATACAATGTTTATTCTAAGTTAAGAATAAAGGTATTGTGCTTAAGATTATTATTGAAATTCTTAGATTTAATTATATATAAACACATTTATTATAAAGGTCTCAAAAGTCTTGAATGTGAGGATTGTGGTTAAATATGAATAAAGTGGGTAGGAGTGGAACAGTTAGCAGGTGTTAATAAACATTCCTTGATCCTACAACCTTGGGTTATACAACCTTCTAAAATAAGTCAAATTTTATACATAACATTTAAGCGAGTTCAAAACAGACGTGGCTGAAATACCCCAAACCTTAATATATTAATGAACTGTCTAATTAGGATATACTAAGGCTAGAACGTGCCTTAGAAACATTAGAAGAAGTGTTAAACAACAATTTATACCAAAACATGCTTTAAGAACAATTAGAGAAAAAGGTGCTTTAAAGAGTATAAATAAATTAAGGAACTACCAATAAGTTCCCAAGAGATTTCAAATGTGAAATACCTCTAAGATTAGTAATACACATTAAGTGGAATTAGCGTTTAAACCGAAAACGCACCTTAGAGCATAAAAATGTGCTTTAAAGAAAAATGTGCTTTAAGCATGTATACATGGAACTAAAAGGATAATGAGCCTAAATACCAATAAGGAACAAGGGAACAACAATAAAATGGTCATAGGAACCATTACGCATACACACAAATTAAGTATACAAGTCCACACAAAAACCGGTACTAAACTGACGACAAGTCAAGGAGAAACCACGAAACGACTTGGTTTAAATTAGAATTAGCAACATGCTATTTCATGAAAAAAGTTCTAAAGGTGTAAATATATTAAGGACACATTTAAAGTAGCCAAAACAAATTGCATAATCAATGTGAACCCGGAAGCACATAAAATGGTGTTTTAAGGCATTTTGGCTATGTAACATACCTAACACATGGTATAAGTCCTTATGAACGAAATTAATTCATCAAATATTACATAAATACAAGGTAAACAAAAAAAATCAGATCAATGAGGTATAGGGCTGCCGACCTCAAATGGTGACTCATTAAGGACAAAAATGCTTTAATTTTTACTATTACAACAACTAAGACTTTCTTTAATTGCCAAATCATCTTGTCCCCTTGGTGAATCATTAATCAACTCTTACCTGTCATATGAGAGCTCCCAAGGTCGTAGCTCCTCCTCTCTTTGAAGAAACAAAACAAAACAATTCCAATGTTCTTAGTTTTGAGCCTTAAAGAACACCTTGCCTTGTAGAAATCATAACTTTCTCGTCCTAAATCCAAATCACAAGCTTGATAGCTCGTTGGAATCCTCTTTCAAGATATTTACAACCATAGCTCATGAGCCCCAGATTCTCAGGAAAAACTACGAAGAAGTGCCTTTGATTCTCAAGGTAAAACATTGCCTTCTTGGAAACTCTTCCTTCTTTGATTTTCATCAAGGCCGAGTGCCTAGGGTTACTAACCCTTCTTATTCTTCATCTTATTATATGATTTTGGAGCCAATTACTCTAGCAAATTGCTGTCAAAATTCCTAAGGAAAACAAGCTTAATATTAAGCTAGAGGTTAATATACAAGGTAAATCCTACTACTACCTATTTCAAGGTTCTAATTGTTGATCTATATATGATCTAACATATTGTTCATCTTATTATATATTGCCGAAATTTTGGTGATTAATATTCAGTTTTTAGCTTATTAAAAGTTAATGTTTATTAAATCTAAGAATAGATTTATACTCCTTATGATATAAGCTTCAATATAAGCTATCATAATATACAAGAAAATTCATAAACTATGGTTTATATTATGGCCAAAAATTAAGGGTATTAATTGAGTTAGAAAAAAATATCTAACTTAGTTAAATTAAGGGAATTAGTATAATTAAGAGTAATATGTAAAATTTAAGAAGTTTTAGTACCTAATGGTGATTACCAAAAATATATGAGGTCAATATGGAATTTTTGAGAGTTTAGATGATGAGGAAATAATTGTAGAATTAAGTTTACAATTTATAAAGAGTTTATAAGTGTTTAAGGAATTTATAAGGTTTTTGGTATATTTAAGGTTAATAAATGATGGTATATATATACTATAACATTAGATAATTAAATCTGGTGACTTAGAGATGTTTAAAATGATTTTTGATGTTCAAAAATCTGTAGGTAAATTAGTTACGAAAATTAGAAATTAATTAGAGTTAAATTGGTTAATAAATGAGTTAGGATAAAAGAAAGACCACAAGGGTAAAATGGTAATTTCCCTGGTCAAACGTGATCAAACGTGGTCAAACATGGTCAAACTTGGTCAATGACAGTTTGTGAAATGTTTAGAGGAGCTAGAATAAAATTTGTAGCAAAAGATTAGATATTAAAAGGATAAAGGAATAAAAGTTAAGTTAAATTAACTTTAGTGGTAATATTGTAAATTATGAAAAGTTAGGGGGTTTGACCATAAAAGACTGGTCAAACTTGGGTATATTTTGGTAATTGACCAAAAGTATAAAGAAATTAATTAAGTAAGACTTTAAAAGAAATTAGGAATAAAAATAACAAGTTTGGAACTTATTATGAGTAAGATAGAAATTAAAGGAAAACTATGGGTAAGGAATGTAAATAACACATTTTTATGTGTTTAGAAGGTTAAGGAAATCAAATAAAGAATTTAGAAACAAGTTGTAAAAGAAACAGAGTTAAGACAGGGTTAAACGAGACCCGTATATAAATTAAGGTATACGAGGGGTATACCCGTAATTTAATAAGTATAGGAGAAATCAACACTTAAAGTATTTTTAATGAAAATACAAGTTATATTGGAAAAAGAAATAAATACGTATGATGCGGAGTATCATACGGACGTATGCGAAAAATTTTGGTGTACATGAATAGTACTCATATACGTGAATAGTATCCGTATACATGAATAGTAAATACGTATACATGAATAGTAACTACATATACATGAATAGTCAAATATGAGACGTATACGTGAATAGTAAAATACGTATATGTGAATAGTGAAATATGGTGAATAGTAAAATACGAGGCTGTATAAATGAATAGTAGAATACGAGACCGTATAAATGAATAGTGAAATACGGATGAATAGTGAAAAATACTAAAACCTAATACAAAGTCCGTATAAGTCTAAAGTTGCTAACTATACAACTAAATAACAACTAACGACGTTAGTGTGTTAATGAATTAGAATTGAGCTCGAAAACGCTCCTAAATGAACGAACCCGTTTAACGGTATACTATTATACCCGGGTTAACCTAGGAAGAGGTTTAAGTTGAAAAGAGAACCAAATTAGTTCTAAGACACAGGATACTAATACTAGTTCTGGTTACAGATCTAGATAAGTCAGAGGCGTTCAGCGGATTAGGCGAACGAGGGATTAAGAGCTAGCCAGTCTCCGGTGTACGGTATGGGATTCTTGTAGCTTGTTTGCTAACGAGGTCTACCTCGGTTTGTGTGCTATGTGTTATTGTGATACGACCAAGCAAGATTAAGCATGAAACCGATTTACTGTATTGTTATTGTGTGTCCATTGCACACTAACACGAATTGATTCAGAGCTTGTTCATTAACTATGTTTAGTAAACAATTGTATAAGGTTATAAATACTCTCTGTTGTTAGTTGGTTAATACCGAGGGAGGTTTAACTAACAAATTGTCAATGAGACTTCAGCTAACTGGAACTTGGGAGGAGAGGAATCCGGGACTGACTCCGGTCATGCATGTTTAGGTTAGGAGGTCGGCATCTGTATCAGATCTGTCTTCCGCATATGGCTCGTCTACGACTTGTTGCCTAGGGTCGACAAACAGACCCGACCAGCTCGAGTGAACAGTTCGAGGTGGGAGGCAAATTCAGGAGGCGCGGGAGGGTCAAGCCTACACCCCTCATAACTTAAGAATTAATGTTTATTAACCCAATGGAGCTAATAACTCATTGGCTAGGGTTACCTTGACCCGACAAAAATAAACAATTCAGTTAGAGAACAACCAGTTCTATTAAGAGAACGGTTGACACTTATAAGGTATGGTCAAACACGAGAACTAAACAATTCTCAGGCCTCAGGAGTTAGGAATCTAACTTAATCATTAATGGGCGTCCATTACGACGTTCGATTTATTTGAGCTGTGAATGTTTCACATAAATGTGTTGTTTGTTATCGTACTTCTTATTATTATTTATGAATAAACAATTGCATGTATACGACAAAGTAGTCGTGTGTAACCCTGCTAGCTTGTGGGCTGCACGTTTTCTGTACCAGCCATGTGCTGAGCCCCTTGGGGCCTGTGATTTAAACTTTGCAGGTAGGTACCAGACGAAGACTCAACCTGAGAGTAGGAGGGGTAGAGTACTTCGGGTTGCTTTTACATTTGTTACATGAGTTGTGCATGTACACTCGTTTAGTGTATTACTGAGATGTTAGTATGATGTATTAGGATATGAGATACTCGGTATAAGTTGTGGTTTATGAATTGTAATGTTTTAGATGCTCGAGTAACTATCCGGTTAGTCATACCGTGACTTGTTAAGAGAATAGGCCTAGTTAGTCACGTGGGAGACTAACGGCGGTAACACCAATTTAGTAGAACTTTTCCGCTGCGTTGTTAATGTACGAGATGGACTTAGGGTGACGATCATTGTATTTGGAGATGGGGTGTTACAGTGGCGCTGGAACGTCCATTTTTTTCCGTCCACACGGGATACGGCTTCAGAGTTGTTTGTTTTTCTTTCCGTTCTAGATGGGTCCAAAAACGGACATGAAGCATCCGTTTTTATGTCCGTTTCAAACGGAAAGAGGGTCACCCGTGACCTTCTTGTTCATTTTTAGGCCCAAATTCAATTATTTTGATCTAAATCATTACTAAAACTATTCATAATCATACTATAACATAAAGACAATCAAGTTGGAATAAAACTTGTTTCTTCCTATTATAAAATGTTATCTAAGACTTTTTTAATTCGTAATAACCATCTTTATTAATTAAAAATATATTTTTTATGACTACGTACGCTAAAAATATCACTGCGTTTATAACCGCTTATTTTTCATAATGACCACGTCAACATAAAATATTACTACGAAAACAAACACTCATAGAAATTCAGCATTATGTATGGCTTTGTTTTTACATCACAAACGATCTGGATCAACAATATCAATTAAGTTTGTATAATTCCATAAAAAGGCATTTGTGAAAAGCCAATTCTGAAATCTACCCTCCGTGGAGAATGGGAGTTGATCAAAATAAATCAAGGATGTCCACTGGTCATCTAAAATCCTACAAGAAATACACATAAGTCCACAAAAGAAACATTATTGGGAGCTCCCACATCTTCTGGCCAAATTAGCTTATGAAAACGGCTATTCTTACTTGCACAAGATGAGAAACCGAAACAAGAGGAAGATAGCTTGAAAGAAAAGAATACTCGCTTAACTGAGGGTTGAGAAGAACATTCAGCCCTTTTGTGTTTTGCTTACAGAGAATAGGGTTTTCTAACCAGAGCCCCTGCTCGGTATTACATTACACACTACACATAAGGACTAACACTAACTATTTATACCCTAATATAGAAATGGTAAAACTAAATATGTACAACTTAAAATAACTTAACCGGGCTACAGAATAATATGAGTCATGATATGCTAACAGCCCCCCTCAAATCATGCAGGAATTGTATGATTTGAAACACAAAGAGTAATCAGGTGGTTGCCCACTGTCTCATACCCAATTTCTCAGTAATAGTGGGTAGTGCTTCCAAGGAAGTGATTTAGTCAGCAGGTCCGCAAGTTGGTCTTTAGATGTCACGGACTCAACAGAGATCAGACCACTCCGAAGCTTTTCTCTCACGAAATGCACATCCAATTCGATGTGTTTAGTTCTTTCATGTTGGATAGGATTCTTGGCAATATGAATTGCTGCCTGGCTGTCTGATTTGACTGGCACTGGAATAATACCAGAGACTCTGAATTCACTCAACAGCCTTGTCAACCAGCCCAATTCTGCAGTCACTGCCTCATGGCTTGGTATTCTAATTCTGCGGAAGACAAAGCAATAGTGGTTTGTTTCTGAGACTTCCAAGACAAAGGAATTGTTATACCCAAAATTTTAACCCCCCGGTTTAGGGTTTGTTAAACTTTAGTGTTATGGGTAGTACTTTGGTCAAAAGGTGGTGATTCCCGGTCCGATCGGTGCGTTTCGGAGCACTAGGGGCTGTTCAGTCATCCTCGGAGATATTTACGTAATTTTCAAGGCCCTTATGACCTCCTATTTTTCTCTCTCCACCGAATAAGGGTCAAATCAATTCAAAATGCTTTGAAATTTTGACCTATGATAGAGGATGACATTTTGGGCATAATGGTGTTGGAATTAAGATTTTTAGAATTTCCAAAATATTTCTAGCAATTTCTGATTGAAACTGACGAGAAATTGAATTTAAAATATTCCAATATTTAAAAAATTCGATTCCACCTCAGAAAAATCATAATTCTCATCCTTGACACGTGGCTAAAATTTCTTAGTCAGATTCTTTTGGGAAGTCACTTAATTAATGTTCCAAAAAATCTCGTTTTTACTAGATTTTTTCTATCTTTAAGAAAGTTTATATAAAGGAGCAAATCTCTTGATAAAATCAGAATCACATAAGCTCCCATAACCTTAGGCAATCAAAACTCTTCTCCATAGCCAGCCTCTCACGTTTTGCACTTCCAAGCACCAAAACAATACTGAAATTCGTCTCAAATCCACACTTCCACACAATTTTCAACTCCCAACATCGTTCTAACCATCAAACTACGGCTAAATCACCACCAAAACGTGAGGAATACCATCAAAAATCAATAGTCAGAAGTCGGGTTCGAACTCAATCCAGAACCGAGATCAACGATGCTCCCGATGAATCCCGATGTGAAGAATCATTGTGAATTCGAAGGTAAAACCGGTGGGAATCTCACTTTTCTGACTCTCCACGACTTTACTAATCTTATTTCAAAATTTGGGTTCAAACCGATTCTTTTCGGCTTCTGTATTGCTATTTGTTTTCGCTTCTGTCTTGTTACTTGTTTGTTAAGTTTCATGCTTAATTCAACTTCAAACTATGAATATTTAATTACTAACATCTTGGAAATATTTCAGGCTACACGTGCAAAAGTTTTGAGCCGAAAACACCGTCGGGGACCACCAAAAACCCACTGTCCGTGGGTGGTCCGTGACCTCGGACCCATGGTCCGGGACCACGGACGGGTTGTCCGTGGCCACGAACACCCGCAGACAGTGGCGGGATTCCTTATTTTTCAATTTTTCAAATTTTAGGGTTTTTAACAATACATGTCCGGGCCCACGGACACCCTGTCTGTGGCCCCGGACTTTTCAAGTTTACGTTTTTTATTTTAATTTAGTTTTCATAATCGTGTAGTTCAACTAGGGTCCGTGGTCTCGGACATTAGGTCCGTGGTCTCGGACATTAGGTCCGTGGCTACGGACATAATTAAAAATTTGACCTAATTTTGCCTCCGAACCCCTAGTTTAGGTAGTTTTAATTTTCACTTTAATTTTCTGTCAAAAAATATCAAAAATACTAAAAAATTGGAAACTTGCGCACTTAGGTTAAAACGACTTTGTAATAAGCCATAATTAGACTAAGTAGAAAATGACTTCTAGGGGTAATGAAAGTAATTTGAACCCTAAATAATTCGAATATCAAGCCCCCGAACCCGAACTCTCCTTTCCTAATTTAATCTAGGTTAAAATTAGGTGGCGACTCATAATAGGTTCCAGTGAGCTAACTTAGGTTTTAATAATTGTCGTTATATGGCTTAGTTATTAAACTTAGGTTATAAGTGGACCTAAAACCCGATCAGATCCTAATCAACTTAATTAACATAGGATAGGGTTTAAAAATCGAGGCTCACAGAATGACGACTCTGCTGGGGACCACTTCTTAATTTTAACTTGTTTAAATTTAAGAAAGAGGGCTTTACTTGAAATTGTTTATTATGGCTTTTATTACATTGTTTGTTTACCTTCTTGCGCAATTTAATTTCCTACACCTTTGCATCATATGAGAGCGAGGGTCCACGCAAACCGATTTTACCCCGGCACCCGTTTGATGGTCCCCTGTTAGGGACTCACACCTTTTAGGTGATGTGAATAAGCGGGGGAAAAGAAGAGGATGTCGTCTGACCACATCCCCTTAATAGCTGGGCTTTTGCCCCAAGCGTTTTCCTGGCAGTGTCCTTACCTAGTCCTGTTTGGTCATCCAAAGACCTAGCCGTAGACGCACACCCTGGGGTGATGTGAAACAAGTGGGGAAGCCCAAAGAGAATAGCGTGCAAGCCCTATTCCTTTGTGGTAACCTGGGCCCACGTCCCAAGCACCTCTCCAGATCGATCTGTAGCTGTTGGACTAAATCGTTTTGTGAAGACATTTGCATAGCTTTCTTTGTGTGACCTTTGTTTGTATATTTTTCTGGGCCTCAGGCCCAACATCCGTATCAAGTACTCAATTATATTTAGCCCAAATAAGGCATATAAGAAAAAACTTGTGGCCCACTTCCTCAAAATCGTCTCCTCAAGGGAGGCCTGAGAGTCCCCGTACAAAATAGACTCCTCTGAAACCATAGGAAAGACAAAATTTTAGAAAAGCTTTGGGACAGGAGTTCTGGTTGCTTAGTCTGATTGCCTACTCCCTTTCCTTCACCGCTCCCAATTGAAATCACCTCCGTTTCATCTGATATGTCGAGCGAGGCTCATAATGATGTCCCTCAGGAAAACCAACAAACAGAAGGGGATTCGGGGGCGCCACTTCCGTTGAGGAGCTCATGAAAGCCTTTGACCTGAAACATAAGGATGCGGTTCAAGCACTCAAAAATAAGTACGTGGACATGATCGCTAAGCTGGAAGAAAAGTTGGCCACACTAAAGATGGCAGCTCAAAGTGGGACCACCGGGGCTCCGGTAGGGGGCAGGACCAAATAGCTAGCTTGGTACAGAAACACCGAGCCGCCAATGGTGGCCATGGAGGCTCGACATGTGGCAGCAATAGATAAACTCCGTGAGAAAATTGGATATTTAGAGGCAGCAAGACGGGAAAGACCCATGCCGAAATTTGTTAATCCCTTATACAGCATGGACAATGCTTCCTTGGAGGGTCACGACACTCAAGGCGGGCACGGGGATGACGCCTCTGGGAATCAATTGGCTGTAGAAGTCCAGAGGGATTTAAAGCGCATCGAGCGTATTGAAAAGGCCAGCAACCCTGCTGGTTTTGACTACTTCTCCATGGGGTTCTATCCAGATGTCGAGCTACCATCAAAGCTAAAGCTCTCCACTCTGGCTCTCTACAAGGGCTCAACCAACCCTCAGATTCATCTAGCCATGTTCGACCGGGAGATGTCTATCCTAAGACTCAATGACATGTAGAAGGCTACGGTTTTCGCTCAGTACCTGGACGAGATTCCCCAACGGTGGTACCTAACTCAAAGGATGAATACCAAGACATACGAGGAAGTATGCGAAGCTTTTTTGACCCATTTCGAGTATACTAAGAATTCGGAGATCACCCGGTCCGATCTCACTAGCATTCGCCAAGCGGGAAGTGAGTCTATGTCTGACTTCATAAAGCAGTGGAGGAGGAAGGCAGCAGGCATGCCTACAAGGATGGATGAACAGGAACAAATTCGCATGATCGTTGAAAACATGGAGAAGCAGTATAATGACAAACTAAAGTACATGTACTTTCCAAGCTTTGATATGCTCATGGGCCAGGTGGGTGTGCTAGAGGAGAAGATCCACAAGGGAGACTTGAAGCTCGGATATCCTCGGGGCCCCGGGGGGGATTCAAAGTTCCCAAAATCTGAACCGGCAAAGGCTTCTTACTCGACAACAGCTTACACACAAGGCACAACACAGAGATACGCGGGGCAGTATGAGGTGAATGCAGTCCAGCAGCCAAGGGAGCAAGGGCGGAGCTATAGGGCAGTGCCACCCCCCAGACAAGACTTTAGGAATTCACGGATATCGGCCGACCTTTGAGTCAGGCTCTAAAAAAGCTTCAGGAGCAGAACATCCAACAACCTCTTCCACCTCGGCAAGGGGTTACCCAGTTGGGCAAGAATCCAAACCAATTCTGCCTTTACCATCAGTTGTCTGGCCACAGTAATGATCATTGCAAGGCCCTACAGCATAAGATCCAAGACTTTATCGACCAGGGTCTTCAGTTTTTAGAGCGTGGGAATATTTTTGGGAATCCCATGCCAGAGCACCATTAGGAATCTTTGTTACTTTTCTTCTCTTTTCAGTTGTTCAGCGTAGTTTCCTTTTTCTTTCTTGGTTATTTTCTTTTCTTTAGCTAGATCAGTAGTTTTGTTTTGTTTTTCTTCCCTTTTAGCGCTTAATGTTGTTGTTGAAGACTTGGTTTTGCAGATGATTGCCTCCTCAGTCAGAGCCGCACTACAGAACAACTAGTCCTTAAGAGTCTGTTAGCTCGAGTCGCTTTGCACCCACACCTGGACATTCACTTCTGAGGGCGCGAACTTACATTGAAGAACCATTCGACTCCGACTTTCACGGAAGACGTGGACGACATGCACGACAGACCTCTTGGCGATCATGGAGTAGCTAGTGCCTCCGATACTTGCGCTCCAAACTTAAGTCATTGCCCCACAAGTTCACTTCTGATATTTTAGGCGCGCTTAAGTTGTATATAAGCACAAGTTTGTAACTGTATTATGCAAGGCATCCGAGATTATCTATTAGAGAGAGGGAAGAAGATTATTGTAGAGAGATCTTAGTGAGACTTAGTCAATCAGCTTAGGTTTTTATTACCTAGAGAGCACACATAGAACACTCCCCTTTACTCCTTGTTACGCATTGATCAAAGCCGATAGTAGAGCGAGTGTTGGATGAGATAGAATACTTCTGTCGAATCCCAAGATAGGAAGCTCGGTTGTAATTCACATTGAATTTCAATACAAGCAGAATCCTATCTTGTCAATTTTAAACAAAAGCTTCCGCGTCATTATTTTCTGCAAACACTTGTTCTCCAAGCAGAGTTGGTCTGAGACTAACACCTCAGACCTACTCGGTCAGCACCCCGATCCTATTAAGTGGTATCAGAGCCTGCGTTGGCTAACAAATCTTTTGAAATGGCGGAAATCTCAAATTCCAACAATATCAACAGGATGCAGGTGGAGAACCCAAAGCTAACCTCCACAAACTACAATATGTGGAAGAATGAGATGGAGTCGCACCTCCAGTCATTCAATCAACAACTCTGGATGGTAGTGACTAAAGGAAACTTCCCAGTGCCTGAAGGGAAAGATCCAAGCTCTTATACGGCTGAAGAGCGCAGATGTGTTGAGCTAAATGCCCAAGTCGTGAGTCATCTACATAAGTCTCTCTCCACCCGAAAGAAGAAGAGTGTATCACATCAAGGTGGCAAAAGACATTTGGGATCACCTTCAAGCAGTTCACGAAGGCAACACCGAGCTTCGGAAATCAAAAATACAAGAGCTGAAGATGGACTATGAAAACTTCATAGGAATGCCTGAAGAATCCCTTAGCGATATGCTTGCAATATTCACTAAACTCACTGCTACCATGGAAGAGCTGCAGATTGGAGAGTCAAATGAAAATATCAACAACAAATTCCTAGATAGCCTGGGTGAAGAATGGGCTGAGAGTGTTGTCTCTATAAAAGCTTCCAAAAGCTTAGAGAAATGGACTTTGACCGATCTAGGGTCCTATCTTCAGTCCATCAACAAATACAAAATGAATGCTAAAAATAGAGGTAATTCTTCTCACACAAGTTCTTATCCTAACGTGAATCAAGCTCTGCAGGTAAAGACTACACTTGGTCAGATATCAGCTCACCAGCATGAGTCGTTCCACTACGAGACTACTCCTTCTAATCAAGAACTAATACAACAACTGCGTGACACACTGATTGACGGCATAATCGAGGAAGGTTCTGCAAATACCTTTGATGAAATGGCCATGCTGGTCAAGAACTTCGGAAAATTCATGCGAGATCGATCAGAAAGGAATGGTCAAATCAGATCGAGCCAAAGCCAGAATCAGGCCTATCAATCATACAACATAAATCGGCAAGGTAACACTAGAACAAGAGATCGAGTATGCTTTAAATGTTTGAAACCAGGGCACTATGCCAACAGCTGCCCACTAAAGAAGAGAGATGATCGAGAGCAATCGTCATTGGTAGCGAATGCAGCATGGGGAGACTCTGATTCAGAAGAGCCAGAGATCAGGACATCCGGTCTTATCTGTCTCATGGCACACAAAGATCAAGTATGCAAGACTCCCTCTTCAGAAGTAATTGAAAATTTCGCAGAATCATGTGTTGTTCCTTCTTTAGATCTATCTACCTACTTCATAGATCCCAATCATCCTGAATTCGACTTAACAGAAGAATAAGAAAGAATAGCTTTACTTTACGAAGAAATTCATGTGCTAAAAGGTCATGTCAACAACGACCGTTTCAAACTCCAAAAGTCTGAGCAAACAGTTGAAAAACTTGAGAGTGAGTTAAGAGACGCACATGCTCTTATCAGTTCCCTGAAAAATCAAGTCACATCTCTATAGAAAAATCAAACAAACGCCAAACTTCCTAAAAAAATTTCAAACCAATCACTTTTGTTCGAGAGGTTGATGCCATACAAAAGCCAAAAAATTTTGAAAACAAACTTCGCAAATCTAATGAAAGGCAAGTCAAACTCGAAACGGAAATCGACTCCCTAACCATCGCCCTCAAAAAGGCACAGATGGATTCGGTCTCATCATCGAGTCCTCCTCACTGGCTGAAAAACAAAAGCAAAGTAAACCTACCCAAAATGGCCTCAAAACCCAATGAACTCCGACGAAGAAAGATCCAAAAAGAAAAATTTGAAAATAAGTTTCTTTGGCAAAAGAAGTATGTTCACCTACCCTCGTTACCAATTTGCGGATATTGTGGTTACGACGGGCATATTCACTCTTCCTGTCATAAACTTGGTTGAGATTTATCCTTCAACATGAAATGCATATATGCTCTGTCTGAAGCCCGAAGCAAGCAAAGCTCTTTTTCATTAAAAAGGGAACCCAAATTTTCCTGGGTTCCTAAGTCTAACCAGTGATTGTATTACAGGGAGAGTGGCCGTGGACAATGACTCTTGGTTTCTGGACAGTGGATGCTCCCGACATATGACAGGAGACGCTGACAAGTTCACGACTCTCTCTCAACACAATGGGGGAAAAGTCACTTTCGGCAACAATGCTCATGGTGAAAATCTATTAGGAACTGTTGGAAATCCCTCATATTTCAAAATAGAAAATGTAAATCTAGTAGATGGCCTTGGACATAGCCTTCTAAGTATCTCTCAAATATGTGATCTCTCTAACGTTGTTTTATTTTCTGCATCAGAATGCAAAATCTTTGATGAACAAACAGGTCTTCTAAAAGCCACTGGTGTACGGGTGAACAATCTTTATAAGCTATATTTTGAAAACCCTAACCTAGATGAACTCTTTGTCTCAGTGTACAGGATAAAAATCAATCCCTATGGCACTTCCAGTTAGGTCATGCTCACGGTAAACTACTCAACAAAATCAAAAATGGCGATCTCGTGGTTGGTCTTCCTAAGATAAACTTCTTTCCCACCGACTCACTCTGCCCTGCGTGTGTACAAGGTAAACATACTAGAGCAAGCTTTTCAAGCAAACCAGAAATGTCTACAAAATCTCCGTTAGATCTATTACATATGGATCTATGCGGCCCAATGCGAGTTCAAAGCAAAAGTGGTAAGAAGTATGTTCTAGTCATTGTGGATGACTACTCACGCTGGACATGGGTACTCTTTCTTAAAACCAAGTCGGAGGCATTTTCTGAATTCAAAACCTTGTTCTCCATGATTACTAACAAACTGTCTACCTCAGTCAAACAATACGTTCTGACAATGGTACAAAATTTTGCAATATCCAGTTTTCTGAGTTCTACAGGTCAAAAGGAATCATGCATCAGACATCAGTTGCACGCACTCCACAACAAAATGGTGTAGTGGAAAGAAAGAATCACACTCTAGTGGAAATGGCATGAACAATGCTTATTGACAGTAGTCTACCAGCCTCATACTGGGTAGAAACTATCAACACTGCAGCATATATTCTGCATCGAGCATCAATTCATCCCTTCCTCGGTAAAACACCATATAAGATTCTCAAAGGTCGCCCTCCTTCTGTAACTCATCTACATTGCTTTGGATGCAAGTGCTTCATACACAACAATGGAAAAGATAATCTAGGCAAGTTTGCCTTTAAAAGTGATGAAGGAATCTTCCTTGGATACTCATCTCAAAGTCGAGCTTATAGAGTACTCAACAAATGAACATCTTGCCTTGAAGAAAGTCCTCATATTCACTTTGAAGAACTTTCCAACTCCAGTGATTCCGAGAGCAACCCTCACGTACCTCATGAAGATGCCCAAGATACAACCTTCATTGAAATCCCTGTATCAACCATACCTTTACCCCAATCGCCTCTTCCGACAGACTCTTCCCCCGACAACGACGATGACCCTGATGACTCGTTCAAAGATGCCTCACCTATCCCCACTGATGACCTACAACCTCACCCTCACACCACAACTACAACCACTCCTCACAATCACCAAACACCAGAAACCTCCACTACCCTACCCTCAAGCTCCACAAGAAAATTCCAACAAGCCTCCGCTCACCCAATCACCCAGATACTAAGTGATCCAGCACAAGGTGTTCAAACTCACAGTGAAATTCATTGAAATCTTTGTCCCTTTAACGCCTTTATCTCCACAATTGAACAAAAAAAGATTCAACATGCCCTATGGGACCATGACTGGATCCACGCAATGCAAGAAGAACTGCACTCTCTCCAACGCCACTCCGTTTGGCGACTTGTTCCCTGTCCAACAAACCACAAGCTAATCGGCATCAAGTGGGTGTTTCGAAATAAGCTAGATGATCAAGGGAACATCTCTCGTAACAAAGCTCGACTTGTGGTTCAAGGATACGCTCAAGTTGAAGGAATTGACTATGATGAGACTTATGCTCCAGTCGCTCGAATTGAGGTAATTCGAATACTCGTGGCCTACGCGGCTCATCGAGGTATGAAACTTTACCAAATGAATGTAAAGACTGCCTTTCTACATGGTTATATCGACAGGGATGTATATGTTGCTCAACCGTCGGGATTCCAAGACCCAATCTACCCTGAGTATGTCTACAAGTTAGATAAAGCGTTATATGGTCTAAAACAGGCTCCACGTGCTTGGTATGAACCTATCTCATCATATTTATTGGCTCATGGGTTTATCTGAGGTAAGGTTGACAAAACTCTTTTTACTCTCACTAAGGGAGAAGACATACTCATTGTCCAGATCTACGTAGATGATATAATCTATGGGTCCACTATTCCAGAATTATGTACCTTCTTTTCCAACCTAATGAGTAAAGAGTTTGAAATGAGTGCCCTTGGAGAATTGAAATTCTTCTTAGGTCTTCAAATCATTCAACATGAAAACGGCACTCAAATTCATCAACGGAAATACATCCAAGAGCAACTCATTAAGTACAAGATGCAGGACTCCAAGGCAATACCCACTTCAATGTCCACAACTGAAAAGCCATATCTTGATGAAAAAGGGATTGATGTTGATCCCACACTATATCAAGGTATGATAGGTTCCTTGTTATACCTAACGGCAAGTCGACCTGACATTCTCTATGTTGTATGTCTTTGTGCAAGATTTTAGGCAAACCCAAAAGAATCGCACTTGAAAAGTGTAAAGTGAATCTTTCGCTACTTGAAACACACCTAGGACATGTACCTTTGGTACCCTAGTACCCCCGATTTTACACTAATGGGTTATAGCGACTCTGACTTTGCAAGTTCCTTACTAGACAGAAAAAGCACGTCTGGCACTGCACAATTTTTGGGACTATGTCTTGTAGCCTGGAGTTCCAAGAAGCAAAATACAGTGGCCCTGTCATCTGCCGAAGCCGAATATGTCTCTGCACTGCTTGATATGCGCAGATACTATGGATCCAACAACAATTACAGGACTATCTCATTTCTCCCACTTGTACTACAATTTTTTGTAACAACAATAGTGCCATTGATTTATCTAAATCCTGTTCATCATTCCAAGACAAACACATTGAAATTCGTCACCACTTCCTAAGAGATTGAGTTGAAAAGGGCTGGTACAACTAGAGTATGTTCCTACTTCCGATCAACTTGCAGACATATTCACCAAACCGTTGCAACGAGGTCAATTTGAAACTCTACGTTCACAACTAGGTATGACCCATATGACTTAGCTAAGGTCGTATCTCCTTCTCTTGTTTTACCAATTTTTAGGTTATATGCATGAGTATGTCTGATGACCTAGTCCGTCTGTCATACAAACAAAACACCAGCGCATTAAAAACAATCGCTTTTACATATGAAAAACAACCCATGAAAATTTCGCCCCGTTATCCGCTACTAACCATCTCACCCAATCAGATAACTCCTACCCTGACGCACAGAGTCTGTATATATTCAGACGCTAGTACCTTCTTTAACAATCTACCACTGAGCCTTCTCTGTCCCAACCTTTCGGTTTCTTCCGTCATCTCCTACCTCTGTTCACTATCGTAAACCAAAACCCGCCATGGCAACAAACCCTAACCCAAAACAAAACCCCATGTTATCCGATGCCAACCTACCTGATGATCTACAACTTCTCCAAGCCCTAATCAACAAGCTCACCTTTTTGCAAGCTAAGCAAACACCCACCTCCACCTCTGCTTCCACCGCCGTAGCGCCTGACATGTCAATCAACACCCAGCCTATCACCACTCTGCTGCCCAATGTATCTACTGAACCAACTCTCACCATATACCCTACGGCATCACCACAAAAATCAGAAACCACACCCTCCCCCACCAAACAGTCCTCACCCCAAATAACACCGATCATACCTACACCAGACACCATAACCAAATCCCTAAAAAACATCCAGTTTGGCACAATTCCACCTTCTGAACAAGAGACTCAAAACCCACAACCTGACTCCCCTACCAAAGAATCAGAAGAAGTACAAGCCCTTGAAACCCAACCCCCTGCTCCTGAACAGTCTCCACCTCCAAAGAAACCCGCTGCTCAAAATCCAATGTTCCCCGTCCTCCCCCTACTAGAACACTTCGGTCAAGAGCTAAATGCCAACCGTCATCTTCAAAATCCACTTCTGTTGTCACAGTCCCTCCACCATCCCCAGTCATCATAGCACCAGCTGAAGAAAAGCCGAGAAGCACCACGAACTCGTCCACTCAGGCCGACTCCAACACGGGCACAACTTCAACTAGAAAGTGACTTCGTCCTCGATCTGAATCGGTCCCTCCAACACCTGCTCCAAGGCTAGGCCTTATCGACACCCACAATGCTGTTTATTCCCTACCCCCAGATGACTCCGCTGAATCAAGAAACTTGGTGAAAGGAAAGCTACTGGATCTTGAGTGGTTACACTCAATGGACTTCACCATGTTCGAAGAGATGCTCAGATTTTGAACTGGATCCACTTGTTCCACGGCATCCAAACCTTCCATGAAGAATAAGCCTACAAGTTCTACCAAAACTACGTCATCCGTAAAGGGAAAATCATGACCGAGGTACATGAAAAAGCCATCATTCTTTATTCAAACTCTATTGCAACTCATTTGGCCATACCAACTAGTGGATTAGAATTTTATGATAGAGCTGGATTTCCTGATCTAGGATTTATCTCCGCAAAAGAGGTTTATGATTTTTTCCTGCCAAATAGCCGAGTCGGTCATTCTTTAGACCGACCCGCTCTATCCAATACACACCAAATGCTCCACACATTGGTGATCAAAAACCTAGTTCCTAGAAAGGAGGGAAACCAGTTCGATTCGGCCACTAGATCTTGCAATAATGTCCTGTCTGATTAACCACCAAAGAATAAACCTCCCCAAACTCATTCTTAATCACATAGCCTCAACCATCTCTTCACCCCGACACACTCTGGGGTATGCCTTTTGGCTTCCAAAAATCCTTACCCACTGTGATATCTCCCTTGATCCTTCCTGAGCCTGTCGTATCACCGAAACCGACATACTTGGTCAGATTCTATACAACAAAACTCCGTCCTTTCAAATCAAGTTCGTCTCCAAGCCAAATCCTCCATCCTTAAAACAAGCTCCTCCCAAACCAACACCCACTCCCGACACATTAACTCTCACTGAAAGAGTTACTGCAATCGAAGACAACCTAGCAAATCTGTCTGCAAAGATAGATATGCTCATAGACGTCCTCAACAACAACCACAAAAAGACAATGGACATCTTTGCAGGAGGAGCCCAGAAACTGGTCGAGGAGTTCAAGGAGACATTTGCTGAAGCGGTTGCAGCGGAAAAGGCGATGGATGATGCTACAGTTTCGGGGGAAGACGGAGAGACGGCGGCTAACACAAGAATGGACCAAGGAGATGACTAACCCTTTACCCCACCCCCTCTTAATCCCTAGTACCTAGGATAACTGACTTTTGGAACTTTTTTAATTGCTCTGGTGGATTATTGTATGACTTTTGGATTCTGTGTTTTTGGATATTACTGATGTGTTTCCCCTGATGTTGGCAAACAGGGGAAGCGGTGTATCCCGCGGCTAGTTTATGCCGGTGACTATGTGTGGACACCGAGTGCCTCTGAAGGCCTCGATTCGCTTCAGATTTGGTTTATGTTTTTGCTAAGTAGATTTCGAAGTAGTTGCGTATCTCAGTTTTATCAGTTCTTTCATAACTGCATTGTCTTAAGGAGGAATATTTGCTTAAGGGGGGACAAACAGTGAGTTGTTCTCCCAAGATAGTCGTTTTGCCTTGTTGTTTTCACTTTTTCAGGTACAATCGATTGAGACCACCCAAAAGTTCACGCTGGATACACTGAGTTTGCCATCATTAGTAAAAAGGGAGAATTTTGTTGAAGACTTGGTTTTGCAGATGATTGCCTCCTCAATCAGAGCCGCACTACAGAACAACTAGTCCTTAAGAGTCTGTTCGCTCGAGTCGCTCTGCAACCGCACCTGGACATTCACTTTTGAGGGTGCAAACTTACATTGAAGAACCAGTCGACTCCGACTTTCACGGAAGACGTGGACGACATGCTCGATAGACCTCTTGGCGATCATGGAGTAGCTAGTGCCTCCGATACTTGCGCTCCAAACTCAAGTCGTCGCCCCACAACTTCACTTCCGATATTTTAGGCGCGCTTAAGTTGTATATAAGCACAAGTTTGTAACTACATTATGCAAGACATCCAAGATTATCTATTAGAGAGAGTGAAAAAGATTATTGTAGAGATAATATTCTTAAGAGATCTTAGTGAGACTTAGTCAATCAACTTAGGTATTTATTACCTAGAGAGCACACATAGAACACTCCCCTTTACTCCTTGTTACGCATTGATCAAAGCCGAGAGTAGAGCGAGTGTTGGATAAGACAGAATACTTCTGTCGAATCCCAAGATAGGAAGCTAGGTTATAATTCACATTGAATTTCAATACAAGCAGAATCCTATCTTGTCAATTTTAAACAAAAGCTTCCACGTCATTATTTTCTGCAAACACTTGTTCTCCAAGCAGAGTTGGTCTGAGACTAACACCTCAGACCTACTCGGTCAGCACCCCGATCCTATCATTGATCCTTTTGGTTATTAATAAGAGAAGTATCCGCTTTCTTTCTTTGTTCATGTTCTTCTATGTTAAGCTCGGATTAATGTCTGTACATTCATTCATGCAATAAAAGAAAAACTAAAAAAGAAGAAAAGAAAGTGGTGTCTTATGAAACTTGTCTGCAAGCATCATGGAGTAAAACCTTCGTTCTCTTATACAAAACCACATTTCCACCACCACCTCCATCATATGTACCCCACATGCATCACCCACAACACACACACACACACACACACACACACACACACACACCCACACACACACACACACACACACACACACACCACACACACACACACACACCACACACCACACACACACACCCACACACACACACACCACACACACACCCACACACACACACAACACATATATATATATATCACCCCTCTACTTCTCCATCATTCCACAAATAAAAAAGATATGTCATTCAGTCACCACGACACTCGTTACCTCCTCACATATGGTCACCTCTCCACAGAAAAATTTCACAAAAGAAAGGCATTCAAAAGGTTTCTTAATTAAACCCCGAAACAATACTGGGGGCAATCTGATTTTAAAGACCAATAATGACTATTTCTTTCGTTTAATTGTGTGAACAAGTCTCTGAGTGAACATTTTGCGAGAGTACCTTGAGTGGTAAAACCAAGAGTGAAAGAACGTGTCATTTTACACGACTCCAGTAAGACTACATCCAAAGGTGAGGTAAACGGCGTAACTTCGATCGAAGGAGATTATTTGTAAACTTACTCTCAGGCCTGTGAAAAGTGACAAAGAACGGATACAAAACTATTAGGGATGACGAAGCACCTAGGTTCAGCACCACACAGCCAAAAGCTTGTGAACCCTGACATTATACCCTAGGCACCCCCGTAGAGCTTTTCATGTATCTCCTTTTTCACAACATTGTAAACTCCACAAAACAAGCCAGTCAATGATGAATAACTAATCTGGTGACCAAAGGAAGCAAGGAGTCCGACTTCTAGACGATAACCTCACAAGTCCAAAGAAGCAATGCTGCTACCAAAACGATGAAATGATCCGCAAATGGTCCCAAAGCGACACATGATCCAAGGAGCTCACATCAAAAAAATGGCTCTTCAAGTTCAAAAACGGGAATCACAAGAACCCCGAAAAAAGGAAAATGATGCAAGGCAAATCTAAAAGCCCGAGAAAAGTCCAAACACAAAGCAAGAAAGGAGAATGATGCAGAGGACAACCCCAAAGTCCAAAGTTCCACAACTCACCAACAAAGTCATCATGAAGTAGCTAAACAACTTCAATACAAGAAGAATGAATCTGGAAGAAGGAGCAAGTTACAGCTTTGGTCACCCTTACAGCTCCTCACATTGCAAACATTCCTCCATGGTCCCATTGTCATTTGTCATACCCCAAGGCCACACTATAAGCTCTAATGACTTCCGACTTAATAGTTGTGTATCCAATCAAGTGAAAGTAACAGATCGAAAGCGTAAGACAAACAAATATCAAATTCAGTGATCGAGACGTTATGACTGAAAGGAAAGGATGAGTGTGAGTGCTAGACACATCGAGTGTAGAATAGAAAGCACCAACAAATAAATCCTGACCCTGTGAGAGTAAGACTTGTTTCACGCGGTTAAAAAACAAAAATACTAGGGGCAATCGATCATCCCGGTTGATTGCCACAAACTCTAAAACTCAGATTGCCTTAAGGAAAGATACTGGGGGCAATTGTTGGTTCCAACAATTGCAGTACCAACATCGATTGAGGCCCAAGAGCCCAGAAGCCCCAAAGCTTAAAACCCAAAAGTTCAAACTCCCTCCACATTCAAACATTCACTGGCTTGTCCTAAGCCCTACCTCCTTATCATACAATCTCCAGGTCCGACATAAACCCTAACCCTTCTACATTCATTTAGGCCCATGGTAAGACCTAACCCATCATACACTTAACTCGCTTTCACCTAGAATTATCCTTAGGCTTGTCATAAGACCTAGTTCCAACATATAGGCTCGTCATAAGACCTAGATCCAACCTTTAGGCTCGTCATAAGACCTAGAATTATCCTTAGGCTCGTCGTAAGACCTAGAATCATCCATTTAGGCTCGTAGTAAAACCTAGTATCACTCCTTAATTTACCTGCTTCCATTAAAAACATTGCATTCATTTCATTCATATAGGCGCGTCACAAGACCTATCTGCATTATCTAGGCGCGTCACAAGACTGGCGACAGAAAAGTTGGTGAGGTGATGGAAATAAATCCTCTTGTGCTATGTCAACTTATTTTGAAATTAACGCATGGTGGGTGATGGCAATAAGGCCCCAAGGTTTTATCAGGAGTTATCCCTGCACACCGGCTTGGGGGGCAATGGTAATAAGTCTACAATGGGTCCAGCCAGGAGCAATGGCTCGGGTATCGGTCCCCAAGAGCATCCGAACATCATCAGCATCATCAACATCATCAGCATCATCAACATCATCAATCATCAACATCATCAACATCATCAGCATCATCAACATCATCAACATCATCAGCATCACTAGCATATCAGCATTCTTGCATCTACACATTATCACATTTTTTGCTTTTAGGTAGTCAACGCCTTAGAATCGCTTGACATTTATTTCATTATTTCTTTTTTAGGTAGTCGATGCCTTAGAATCACTTGACATCATTTCATTTTCACTCATAGGTAGTCAGTGCCTTATAACAACTCGAAAAAATCTTTATGCAGGGTCTTTTAAGATCCGAAATTTTGGGGTATCACTCAAGCATCAACTAGACTCTTTATATCCATTACAAAGTCTAGTTGATGGGGGGCAATGTGTTATACCCAAAATTTTAACCCCCCGGTTTAGGGTTTGTTAAACTTTAGTGTTGTGGGAAGCACTTTGGTCAAATGGTGGTGATTCCCTGTCCGATCGGCGCATTCTGGAGCACTAGGGGCAGTTTAGTCATCCTCAGGGGTATTTTTGTAATTTTCAAGGCCCTTAGGACCTCCAATAGGCTTTCTCTCTCCTCTGAAGAAGGGTCAAAACAATTCGAAATGATTTAAAATTTAAACCCATGATAGAGGATGACATTTTGGGCATAATGGTGTTGGAATTTTGATTTTTCGAATTTCTAATAATTTTCTAGCAATTTATGATTGAATCTGACAAGAAATTGAATTTAAAAATATTCCAAATTTTAAAAAAATCGATTCCACCTTAGTAAAATCATAATTCTCATCCTTGACACGTGGTAAATTTCTTAGTTAGATTATTTTGGGAAGTCACATATTAAAGTTCCAAAAAATCTCGTTTTTACTAGATTTTTTCTATCTTTAAGAAAGTCAATATAAAGGAGCAAATCTCTTGATAAAATCAGAATCACATAAGCTCCCAGAACCCTAGGCAATCAAAACTCTTCTCTATAGCCAGCCTTTCACGTTTTGCACTTCCATACACCAAAACAATACCGAAATTCTTCTCAAATCTACACTTCAACACAATTTTCAACTCCCAACATCATTCTAACCATCAAACAGCGGCTAAATCACCACCAAAACGTGAGGATAACCATCAACAATCAATAGTCAGAAGCCGGGTTCGAACTCAATCCAGAACCGAGATCAACGGTGCTCCTGATGAATCCTGACGTGAAGAATCATTGTGAATTCAATGGTAAAACAGGTAGGAATCACACTTTTCTAACTCTTCACAACATTACTAATCTTATTTCAAAATTTGGGTTCAAACCGATTCTTTTCGGCTTCTGAATTGCTATTTGTTTTTACTTCTGCCTTGTAACTTGTTCGTTAAGTTTCGTGTTTAATTCAACTTTAAACTGTGAATATTTAATTACTAACATCTTGGAAATCTTTCAGGCTACACGTGCATAAATTTTGAGCCGAAAACATCATCGGGAACCACCAAAAACCCACTGTTCGTGGGTGGTCTGTGACCTCGGACCCATGGTTCGGGACCACGGACGGGTTGTCTGTGGCCACGGACACCCACGGACGGTGGCGGGATTTCTTATTTTTCAATTTTTCAAATTTTAGGGTTTTTAACAGTACATGTCTGGGCCCACGGACACCCTGTCCGTGGCCCCGGACTTTTCAAGTTTACGTTTTTTATTTTAATTCGGTTTTCATAATCGCGTAGTTCAACTGGGGTCCGTGGTCTCGGACATTAAGTCCGTGGCTATGGACATAATTAAAATTTGACCTAATTCTGCCTCCGAAACCCTAGGTTAGGTAGTTTTAATTTTCACTTTAATTTTCTATCAAAAAATATCAAAAATACTAAAAAATGACTTTATAATAAGCTGTAATTAGACTAAGTAGAGAAAAAATGACTTCTAGGGGTAATGAAAGTAATTTGAACCCTAAATAAGTCGAATATTAAGCCCCCGAACCCAAACCCAAACCCGAACTCTCCTTTCCTAATTTGATCTAGGTTAAAATTAGGTGGTGACTCATAATAGGTTCCAGTGATCTAACTTAGGTTTTAATAATTGTGGTTATATGACTTAGTTATTAAACTTAGGTTATAAGTGGACCTAAAACCAGATCAGATCATAATCAACTTCATCAACATAGGACATGGTTTAAAAATTGAGGCTCACAGGAATGCCTCCAAAGCATATGAAATAACCACTAATAGATCGTCTAGTATTCGGGCAGCTAGCCCAGTCAACACCACAATAAGCAATAAAATTAAAATCCTATTCCCTATTGAATAAAAGACCGTACCCTAAGGTTCCCTTGATGTAGCTCAAGGTATGTAAAGATGCCTTAAGGTGTAAATCAGTAGGAAAATCAAGAAACTGACTCAAAACTTGTAAGGCAAAACTCAAATCAGGGTGACTATGTGAGAGCAAACTCATTCTGATTCTGTGGAAGACAAAGCAAGAGTGGTTTGTTTCTTAGACTTCCAAGACAAAGGAATGCCTCCTAAGCATATGAAATAATCACTAATAGATCGTCTAGTATTCGGGCAGCTAGCCCAGTCAGCATCACAATAAGCAATAAGATTAAAATCTTGTTCCCTATTGAATAAAAGACCGTACCCTGAGGTTCCCTTGATGTAGCTTAAGGTATGTAAAGCTGCCTTATGGTGTAAAATCAGTAGGGAAAACAAGAAACTGACTCAAAACTTGTAAGGCAAAACTCAAATCAAGGCGACTATGTGAGAGAAAACTCATTATGCATATTAATCTTCTTTACTCACTAGGATTTTCTAACGGTTTTCCTTCCCTTCTTCATAACTTAACATTCATATCCAAAGGTGCCACAATAGGT
>CM041778.1:330298589-330439124 GCA_023374045.1 Limonium bicolor
GAATGCAGCATGGGGAGACTCTGATTCAGAAGAGCCAGAGATCAGGACATCCGGTCTTATCTGTCTCATGGCACACAAAGATCAAGTATGCAAGACTCCCTCTTCAGAAGTAATGGAAAATTTCGCAGAATCATGAGTTGTTCCTTCTTTAGATCTATCTACCTACTTCATAGATCCCAATCATCCTGAATTCGACTTAACAGAAGAATAAGAAAGAATAGCTTTACTTTACGAAGAAATTCATGTGCTAAAAGGTCATGTCAACAACGACCGTTTCAAACTCCAAAAGTCTGAGCAAACAGTTGAAAAACTTGAGAGTGAGTTAAGAGACGCACATGCTCTTATCAGTTCCCTGAAAAATCAAGTCACATCTCTATAGAAAAATCAAACAAACGCCAAACTTCCTAAAAAAAATTTCAAACCAATCACTTTTGTTCGAGAGGTTGATGTCATACAAAAGCCAAAAAATTTTGAAAACAAACTTCGCAAATCTAATGAAAGGCAAGTCAAACTCGAAACGGAAATCGACTCCCTAACCATCGCCCTCAAAAAGGCACAGATGGATTCGGTCTCATCATCGAGTCCTCCTCACTGGCTGAAAAACAAAAGCAAAGTAAACCTACCCAAAATGGCCTCAAAACCCAATGAACTCTGACGACGAAGAAAGATCCAAAAGAAAAATTTGAAAATAAGTTTCTTTGGCAAAAGAAGTATGTTCACCTACCCTCGTTACCAATTTGCGGATATTGTGGTTACGACGGGCATATTCACTCTTCCTGTCATAAACTTGGTTGAGATTTATCCTTCAACATGAAATGCATATATGCTCTGTCTGAAGCCCGAAGCAAGCAAAGCTCTTTTTCATTAAAAAGGGAACCCAAATTTTCCTGGGTTCCTAAGTCTAACCAGTGATTGTATTACAGGGAGAGTAGGCCGTGGACAATGACTCTTGGTTTCTGGACAGTGGATGCTCCCGACATATGACAGGAGACCCTGACAAGTTCACGACTCTCTCTCAACACAATGGGGGAAAAGTCACTTTCGGCAACAATGCTCATGGTGAAATCATCGGTATTGGAACTGTTGGAAATCCCTCATATTTCAAAATAGAAAATGTAAATCTAGTAGATGGCCTTGGACATAGCCTTCTAAGTATCTCTCAAATATGTGATCTCTCTAACGTTGTTTTATTTTCTGCATCAGAATGCAAAATCTTTGATGAACAAACAGGTCTTCTAAAAGCCACTGGTGTACGGGTGAACAATCTTTATAAGCTATATTTTGAAAACCCTAACCTAGATGGAACTCTTTGTCTCAGTGTACAGGATAAAAATCAATCCCTATGGCACTTCCAGTTAGGTCATGCTCACGGTAAACTACTCAACAAAATCAAAAATGGCGATCTCGTGGTTGGTCTTCCTAAGATAAACTTCTTTCCCACCGACTCACTCTGCCCTGCGTGTGTACAAGGTAAACATACTAGAGCAAGCTTTTCAAGCAAACCGGAAATGTCTACAAAATCTCCGTTAGATCTATTACATATGGATCTATGCGACCCAATGCGAGTTCAAAGCAAAAGTGGTAAGAAGTATGTTCTAGTCATTGTGGATGACTACTCACGCTGGACATGGGTACTCTTTCTTAAAACCAAGTCGGAGGCATTTTCTGAATTCAAAACCTTGTTCTCCATGATTACTAACAAACTGTCTACCTCAGTCAAAACAATACGTTCTGACAATGGTACAAAATTTTGCAATATCCAGTTTTCTGAGTTCTACAGGTCAAAAGGAATCATGCATCAGACATCAGTTGCACGCACTCCACAACAAAATGGTGTAGTGGAAAGAAAGAATCACACTCTAGTGGAAATGGCATGAACAATGCTTATTGACAGTAGTCTACCAGCCTCATACTGGGTAGAAACTATCAACACTGCAGCATATATTCTGCATCGAGCATCAATTCATCCCTTCCTCGGTAAAACACCATATAAGATTCTCAAAGGTCGCCCTCCTTCTAACTCATCTACATTGCTTTGGATGCAAGTGCTTCATACACAACAATGGAAAAGATAATCTAGGCAAGTTTGCCTTTAAAAGTGATGAAGGAATCTTCCTTGGATACTCATCTCAAAGTCGAGCTTATAGAGTACTCAACAAATGAACATCTTGCCTTGAAGAAAGTCCTCATATTCACTTTGAAGAACTTTCCAACTCCAGTGATTCCGAGAGCAACCCTCACGTACCTCATGAAGATGCCCAAGATACAACCTTCATTGAAATCCCTGTATCAACCATACCTTTACCCCAATCGCCTCTTCCGACAGACTCTTCCCCCGACAACGACGATGACCCTGATGACTCGTTCAAAGATGCCTCACCTATCCCCACTGATGACCTACAACCTCACCCTCACACCACAACTACAACCACTCCTCACAATCACCAAACACCAGAAACCTCCACTACCCTACCCTCAAGCTCCACAAGAAAATTCCAACAAGCCTCCGCTCACCCATCACCAGATACTAAGTGATCCAGCACAAGGTGTTCAAACTCACAGTGAAATTCATTGAAATCTTTGTCCCTTTAACGCCTTTATCTCCACAATTGAACAAAAAAAGATTCAACATGCCCTATGGGACCATGACTGGATCCACGCAATGCAAGAAGAACTGCACTCTCTCCAACGCCACTCCGTTTGGCGACTTGTTCCCTGTCCAACAAACCACAAGCTAATCGGCATCAAGTGGGTGTTTCGAAATAAGCTAGATGATCAAGGGAACATCTCTCGTAACAAAGCTCGACTTGTGGTTCAAGGATACGCTCAAGTTGAAGGAATTGACTATGATGAGACTTATGCTCCAGTCGCTCGAATTGAGGTAATTCGAATACTCGTGGCCTACGCGGCTCATCGAGGTATGAAACTTTACCAAATGAATGTAAAGACTGCCTTTCTACATGGTTATATCGACAGGGATGTATATGTTGCTCAACCGTCGGGATTCCAAGACCCAATCTACCCTGAGTATGTCTACAAGTTAGATAAAGCGTTATATGGTCTAAAACAGGCTCCACGTGCTTGGTATGAACCTATCTCATCGTATTTATTGGCTCATGGGTTTATCTGAGGTAAGGTTGACAAAACTCTTTTTACTCTCACTAAGGGAGGAGAAGACATACTCATTGTCCAGATCTACGTAGATGATATAATCTATGGGTCCACTATTCCAGAATTATGTACCTTCTTTTCCAACCTAATGAGTAAAGAGTTTGAAATGAGTGCCCTTGGAGAATTGAAATTCTTCTTAGGTCTTCAAATCATTCAACATGAAAACGGCACTCAAATTCATCAACGGAAATACATCCAAGAGCAACTCATTAAGTACAAGATGCAGGACTCCAAGGCAATACCCACTTCGATGTCCACAACTGAAAAGCCATATCTTGATGAAAAAGGGATTGATGTTGATCCCACACTATATCAAGGTATGATAGGTTCCTTGTTATACCTAACGGCAAGTCGACCTGACATTCTCTATGTTGTATGTCTTTGTGCAAGATTTAGGCAAACCCAAAAGAATCGCACTTGAAAAGTGTAAAGTGAATCTTTCGCTACTTGAAACACACCTAGGACATGTACCTTTGGTACCCTAGTACCCCCGATTTTACACTAATGGGTTATAGCGACTCTGACTTTGCAAGTTCCTTACTAGACAGAAAAAGCACGTCTGGCACTGCACAATTTTTGGGACTATGTCTTGTAGCCTGGAGTTCCAAGAAGCAAAATACAGTGGCCCTGTCATCTGCCGAAGCCGAATATGTCTCTGCACTGCTTGCTATGCGCAGATACTATGGATCCAACAACAATTACAGGACTATCTCATTTCTCCCACTTGTACTACAATTTTTTGTAACAACAATAGTGCCATTGATTTATCTAAAATCCTGTTCATCATTCCAAGACAAAACACATTGAAATTCGTCACCACTTCCTAAGAGATTGAGTTGAAAAGGGGGGTGGTACAACTAGAGTATGTTCCTACTTCCGATCAACTTGCAGACATATTCACCAAACCGTTGCAACGAGGTCATTTGAAACTCTACGTTCACAACTAGGTATGACCCATATGACTTAGCTAAGGTCGTATCTCCTTCTCTTGTTTTACCAATTTTTTAGGTTATATGCATGAGTATGTCTGATGACGTAGTCCGTCTGTCATACAAACAAAACACCAGCGCATTAAAAACAATCGCTTTTACATATGAAAAACAACCCATGAAAATTTCGCCCCGTTATCCGCTACTAACCATCTCACCCAATCAGATAACTCCTACCCTGACGCACAGAGTCTGTATATATTCAGACGCTAGTACCTTCTTTAACAATCTACCACTGAGCCTTCTATGTCCCAACCTTTCGATTCTTCCGTCATCTCCTACCTCTGTTCACTATCGTAAACCAAAACCCGCCATGGCAACAAACCCTAACCCAAAACAAAACCCCATGTTATCCGATGCCAACCTACCTGATGATCTACAACTTCTCCAAGCCCTAATCAACAAGCTCACCTTTTTGCAAGCTAAGCAAACACCCACCTCCACCTCTGCTTCCACCGCGCCGTAGCGCCTGACATGTCAATCAACACCCAGCCTATCACCACTCTGCTGCCCAATGTATCTACTGAACCAACTCTCACCAATACCCTACGGCATCACCCACAAAAATCAGAACCCACCACCCTCCCCCACCAAACAGTCCTCACCCCAAATAACACCGATCATACCTACACCAGACACCATAACCAAATCCCTAAATAAAAACATCCAGTTTGGCACAATTCCACCTTCTGAACAAGAGACTCAAAACCCACAACCTGACTCCCCTACCAAAGAATCAGAAGAAGTACAAGCCCTTGAAACCCAACCCCCTGCTCCTGACAGTCTCCACCTCCAAAGAAAACCCGCTGCTCAAAATCCAATGTTCCCCGTCCTCCCCCTACTAGAACACTTCGGTCAAGAGCTAAATGCCAACCGTCATCTTCAAAATCCACTTCTGTTGTCACAGTCCCTCCACCATCCCCAGTCATCATAGCACCAGCTGAAGAAAAGCCGAGAAGCACCACGAACTCGTCCACTCAGGCCGACTCCAACACGGGCACAACTTCAACTAGAAAGTGACTTCGTCCTCGATCTGAATCGGTCCCTCCAACACCTGCTCCAAGGCTAGGCCTTATCGACACCCACAATGCTGTTTATTCCCTACCCCCAGATGACTCCGCTGAATCAAGAAACTTGGTGAAAGGAAAGCTACTGGATCTGAGTGGTTACACTCAATGGACTTCACCATGTTCGAAGAGATGCTCAGATTTTAGAACTGGATCCACTTGTTCCACGGCATCCAAACCTTCCATGAAGAATAAGCCTACAAGTTCTACCAAAACTACGTCATCCGTAAAGGGAAAATCATGACCGAGGTACATGAAAAAGCCATCATTCTTTATTCAAACTCTATTGCAACTCATTTGGCCATACCAACTAGTGGATTAGAATTTAATGATAGAGCTGGATTTCCTGATCTAGGATTTATCTCCGCAAAAGAGGTTTATGATTTTTTCCTGCCAAATAGCCGAGTCGGTCATTCTTTAGACCGACCCGCTCTATCCAATACACACCAAATGCTCCACACATTGGTGATCAAAAACCTAGTTCCTAGAAAGGAGGGAAACCAGTTCGATTCGGCCACTAGATCTTGCAATAATGTCCTGTCTGATTAACCACCCAAAGAATAAACCTCCCCAAACTCATTCTTAATCACATAGCCTCAACCATCTCTTCACCCCGACACACTCTGGGGTATGCCTTTTGGCTTCCAAAAATCCTTACCCACTGTGATATCTCCCTTGATCCTTCCTGAGCCTGTCGTATCACCGAAACCGACATACTTGGTCAGATTCTATACAACAAAACTCCGTCCTTTCAGATCAAGTTCGTCTCCAAGCCAAATCCTCCATCCTTAAAACAAGCTCCTCCCAAACCAACACCCACTCCCGACACATTAACTCTCACTGAAAGAGTTACTGCAATCGAAGACAACCTAGCAAATCTGTCTGCAAAGATAGATATGCTCATAGACGTCCTCAACAACAACCACAAAAAGACAATGGACATCTTTGCAGGAGGAGCCCAGAAACTGGTCGAGGAGTTCAAGGAGACATTTGCTGAAGCGGTTGCAGCGGAAAAGGCGATGGATGATGCTACAGTTTCGGGGGAAGACGGAGAGACGGCGGCTAACACAAGAATGGACCAAGGAGATGACTAACCCTTTACCCCACCCCCTCTTAATCCCTAGTACCTAGGATGACTGACTTTTGGAACTTTTTAATTGCTCTGGTGGATTATTGTATGACTTTTGGATTCTGTGTTTTGGATATTACTGATGTGTTTCCCCTGATGTTGGCAAACAGGGGAAGCGGTGTATCCCGCGGCTAGTTTATGCCGGTGACTATGTGTGGACACCGAGTGCCTCTGAAGGCCTCGATTCGCTTCAGATTTGGTTTATGTTTTTGCTAAGTAGATTTCGAAGTAGTTGCGTATCTCAGTTTTATCAGTTCTTTCATAACTGCATTGTCTTAAGGAGGAATATTTGCTTAAGGGGGGACAAACAGTGAGTTGTTCTCCCAAGATAGTCGTTTTTGCCTTGTTGTTTTCACTTTTTCAGGTACAATCGATTGAGACCACCCAAAAGTTCACGCTGGATACACTGAGTTTGCCATCATTAGTAAAAAGGGAGAATTTTGTTGAAGACTTGGTTTTGCAGATGATTGCCTCCTCAATCAGAGCCGCACTACAGAACAACTAGTCCTTAAGAGTCTGTTCGCTCGAGTCGCTCTGCAACCGCACCTGGACATTCACTTTGAGGGTGCAAACTTACATTGAAGAACCAGTCGACTCCGACTTTCACGGAAGACGTGGACGACATGCTCGATAGACCTCTTGGCGATCATGGAGTAGCTAGTGCCTCCGATACTTGCGCTCCAAACTCAAGTCGTCGCCCCCACAACTTCACTTCCGATATTTTAGGCGCGCTTAAGTTGTATATAAGCACAAGTTTGTAACTACATTATGCAAGACATCCAAGATTATCTATTAGAGAGAGTGAAAAAGATTATTGTAGAGAGATAATATTCTTAAGAGATCTTAGTGAGACTTAGTCAATCAACTTAGGTATTTATTACCTAGAGAGCACACATAGAACACTCCCCTTTACTCTTGTTACGCATTGATCAAAGCCGAGAGTAGAGCGAGTGTTGGATAAGACAGAATACTTCTGTCGAATCCCAAGATAGGAAGCTAGGTTATAATTCACATTGAATTTCAATACAAGCAGAATCCTATCTTGTCAATTTTAAACAAAAGCTTCCACGTCATTATTTTCTGCAAACACTTGTTCTCCAAGCAGAGTTGGTCTGAGACTAACACCTCAGACCTACTCGGTCAGCACCCCGATCCTATCATTGATCCTTTTGGTTATTAATAAGAGAAGTATCCGCTTTCTTTCTTGTTCATGTTCTTCTATGTTAAGCTCGGATTAATGTCTGTACATTCATTCATGCAATAAAAGAAAAACTAAAAAAGAAGAAAAGAAAGTGGTGTCTTATGAAACTTGTTGCAAGCATCATGGAGTAAAACCTTCGTCTCTTATACAAACCACATTTCCACCACCACCTCACATATGTACCCACATGCATCACACACACACACAACACACACACACACACACACCACACACACCCACCAAACACACACACACACACCACACACACACACACACACACACACACACACACAACACACACACACACACAACACACACACAACACACACACACACACAACACCACACACACACACACACACACACACCACACACACACACACACACACACACACCACACACACACACACCACACACACACACACACACACACACACACACACACACCACACATATATAGATATATATATATCACCCCTCTACTTCTCCATCATTCCACAAATAAAAAAGATATGTCATTCAGTCACCACCACACTCGTTACCTCCTCACATATGGTCACCTCTCCACAGAAAATTCACAAAAAGAAAAGGCATTCAAAGGTTTTTATTAAACCCCGAAACAATACTGGGGGCAATCTGATTTTAAAGACCAATAATGACTATTTCTTTCGTTTAATTGTGTGAACAAGTCTCTGAGTGAACATTTTGCGAGAGTGCCTTGAGTGGTAAAACCAAGAGTGAAAGAACGTGTCATTTTTACACGACTCCAGTAAGACTACATCCAAAGGTGAGGTAAACGGCGTAACTTCGATCGAAGGAGATTATTTGTAAACTTACTCTCAGGCCTGTGAAAAGTGACAAAGAACGGATACAAAACTATTAGGGATGACGAAGCACCTAGGTTCAGCACCACACAGCCAAAAGCTTGTGAACCCTGACATTATACCCTAGGCACCCCCGTAGAGCTTTTCATGTATCTCCTTTTCACAACATTGTAAACTCCACAAAACAAGCCAGTCAATGATGAATAACTAATCTGGTGACCAAAGGAAGCAAGGAGTCCGACTTCTAGACGATAACCTCACAAGTCCAAAGAAGCAATGCTGCTACAAAACGATGAAATGATCCGCAAATGGTCCCAAAGCGACACATGATCCAAGGAGCTCACATCAAAAAATGGCTCTTCAAGTTCAAAAACGGGAATCACAAGAACCCCGAAAAAAGGAAAATGATGCAAGGCAAATCTAAAAGCCCGAGAAAAGTCCAAACACAAAGCAAGAAAGGAGAATGATGCAGAGGACAACCCCAAAGTCCAAAGTTCCACAACTCACCAACAAAGTCATCATGAAGTAGCTAAACAACTTCAATACAAGAAGAAATGAATCTGGAAGAAGGAGCAAGTTACAGCTTTGGTCACCCTTACAGCTCCTCACATTGCAAACATTCCTCCATGGTCCCATTGTCATTTGTCATACCCCAAGGCCACACTATAAGCTCTAATGACTTCCGACTTAATAGTTGTGTATCCAATCAAGTGAAAGTAACAGATCAAAAGCGTAAGACAAACAAATATCAAATTCAGTGATCGAGACGTTATGACTGAAAGGAAAGGATGAGTGTGAGTGCTAGACACATCGAGTGTAGAATAGAAAGCACCAACAAATAAATCCTGACCCTGTGAGAGTAAGACTTGTTTCACGCGGTTAAACCAAACAAATACTAGGGGCAATCGATCATCCCGGTTGATTGCCACAAACTCTAAAACTCAGATTGCCTTAAGGAAAGATACTGGGGGCAATGTTGGTTCCAACAATTGCAGTACCAACATCGATTGAGGCCAAGAGAGCCAAGAAGCCCCAAAGCTTAAAACCCAAAAGTTCAAACTCCCTCCACATTCAAACATTCACTGGCTTGTCCTAAGCCCTACCTCCTTATCATACAATCTCCAGGTCCGACATAAACCCTAACCCTTCTACATTCATTTAGGCCCATGGTAAGACCTAACCCATCATACACTTAACTCGCTTTCACCTAGAATTATCCTTAGGCTTGTCATAAGACCTAGTTCCAACATATAGGCTCGTCATAAGACCTAGATCCAACCTTTAGGCTCGTCATAAGACCTAGAATTATCCTTAGGCTCGTCGTAAGACCTAGAATCATCCATTTAGGCTCGTAGTAAAACCTAGTATCACTCCTTAATTTACCTGCTTCCATTAAAAACATTGCATTCATTTCATTCATATAGGCGCGTCACAAGACCTATCTGCATTATCTAGGCGCGTCACAAGATCTGGCGACAGAAAAGTTGGTGAGGTGATGGAAATAAATCCTCTTGTGCTATGTCAACTTATTTTGAAATTAACGCATGTGGGTGATGGCAATAAGGCCCCAAGGTTTTTCAGGAGTTATCCCTGCACACCGGCTTGGGGGGCAATGGTAATAAGTCTACAATGGGTCCAGCCAGGAGCAATGGCTCGGGTATCGGTCCCCAAGAGCATCCGAACATCATCAGCATCATCAACATCATCAGCATCATCAAACATCATCAACATCATCAGCATCACTAGCTTATCAGCATTCTTGCATCTACACATTATCACATTTTTTGCTTTTAGGTAGTCAACGCCTTAGAATCGCTTGACATTTATTTCATTATTTCTTTTTTAGGTAGTCGATGCCTTAGAATCACTTGACATCATTTCATTTTCACTCATAGGTAGTCAGTGCCTATAACAACTCGAAAAAATCTTTATGCAGGGTCTTTTAAGATCCGAAATTTTGGGGTATCACTCAAGCATCAACTAGACTCTTTATATCCATTACAAAGTCTAGTTGATGGGGGGCAATGTGTTATACCCAAAATTTTAACCCCCGGTTTAGGGTTTGTTAAACTTTAGTGTTGTGGGAAGCACTTTGGTCAAATGGTGGTGATTCCCTGTCCGATCGGCGCATTCTGGAGCACTAGGGGCAGTTTAGTCATCCTCAGGGGTATTTTTGTAATTTCAAGGCCCTTAGGACCTCCAATAGGCTTTCTCTCTCCTCTGAAGAAGGGTCAAACAATTCGAAATGATTTAAATTTAAACCCATGATAGAGGATGACATTTTGGGCATAATGGTGTTGGAATTTTGATTTTTCGAATTTCTAATAATTTTCTAGCAATTTATGATTGAATCTGACAAGAAATTGAATTTAAAAATATTCCAAATTTAAAAAAATCGATTCCACCTTAGTAAAATCATAATTCTCATCCTTGACACGTGGTAAATTTCTTAGTTAGATTATTTTGGGAAGTCACATAATTAAAGTTCCAAAAAAATCTCGTTTTTACTAGATTTTTTCTATCTTTAGAAAGTCAATATAAAGGAGCAAATCTCTTGATAAAATCAGAATCACATAAGCTCCCAGAACCCTAGGCAATCAAAACTCTTCTCTATAGCCAGCCTTTCACGTTTTGCACTTCCATACACCAAAACAATACCGAAATTCTTCTCAAATCTACACTTCAACACAATTTTCAACTCCCAACATCATTCTAACCATCAAACAGCGGCTAAATCACCACCAAAACGTGAGGATAACCATCAACAATCAATAGTCAGAAGCCGGGTTCGAACTCAATCCAGAACCGAGATCAACGGTGCTCCTGATGAATCCTGACGTGAAGAATCATTGTGAATTCAATGGTAAAACAGGTAGGAATCACACTTTTCTAACTCTCACAACACATACTAATCTTATTTCAAAATTTGGGTTCAAACCGATTCTTTTCGGCTTCTGAATTGCTATTTGTTTTTACTTCTGCCTTGTAACTTGTTCGTTAAGTTTCGTGTTTAATTCAACTTTAAACTGTGAATATTTAATTACTAACATCTTGGAAATCTTTCAGGCTACACGTGCATAAATTTTGAGCCGAAAACATCATCAGGGAACCACCAAAAACCCACTGTTCGTGGGTGGTCTATGACCTCGGACCCATGGTTCGGGACCACGGACGGGTTGTCTGTGGCCACGGACACCCACGGACGGTGGCGGGATTTCTTATTTTTCAATTTTTCAAATTTTAGGGTTTTTAACAGTACATGTCTGGGCCCACGGACACCCTGTCCGTGGCCCCGGACTTTTCAAGTTTACGTTTTTTATTTAATTCGGTTTTCATAATCGCGTAGTTCAACTGGGGTCCGTGGTCTCGGACATTAAGTCCGTGGCTATGGACATAATTAAAATTTGACCTAATTCTGCCTCCGAACCCTAGGTTAGGTAGTTTTTAATTTTCACTTTAATTTTCTATCAAAAAAATATCAAAAATACTAAAAAATGACTTATAATAAGCTGTAATTAGACTAAGTAGAGAAAAATGACTTCTAGGGGTAATGAAAGTAATTTGAACCCTAAATAAGTCGAATATTAAGCCCCGAACCCAAACCCAAAACCGAACTCTCCTTTCCTAATTTGATCTAGGTTAAAATTAGGTGGTGACTCATAATAGGTTCCAGTGATCTAACTTAGGTTTTAATAATTGTGGTTATATGACTTAGTTATTAAACTTAGGTTATAAGTGGACCTAAAACCAGATCAGATCATAATCAACTTCATCAACATAGGACATGGTTTAAAAATTGAGGCTCACAGGAATGCCTCCAAAGCATATGAAATAACCACTAATAGATCGTCTAGTATTCGGGCAGCTAGCCCAGTCAACACCACAATAAGCAATAAAATTAAAATCCTATTCCCTATTGAATAAAAGACCGTACCCTAAGGTTCCCTTGATGTAGCTCAAGGTATGTAAAGATGCCTTAAGGTGTAAATCAGTAGGAAAATCAAGAAACTGACTCAAAACTTGTAAGGCAAAACTCAAATCAGGGTGACTATGTGAGAGCAAACTCATTCTGATTCTGTGGAAGACAAAGCAAGAGTGGTTTGTTTCTTAGACTTCAAGACAAAGGAATGCCTCCTAAGCATATGAAATAATCACTAGTAGATCGTCTAGTATTCGGGCAGCTAGCCCAGTCAGCATCACAATAAGCAATAAGATTAAAATCTTGTTCCCTATTGAATAAAAGACCGTACCCTGAGGTTCCCTTGATGTAGCTTAAGGTATGTAAAGCTGCCTTATGGTGTAAAATCAGTAGGGAAAACAAGAAACTGACTCAAAACTTGTAAGGCAAAACTCAAATCAAGGCGACTATGTGAGAGAAAAATCATTATGCATATTAATCTTCTTTACTCACTAGGATTTTCTAACGGTTTTCCTTCCCTTCTTCATAACTTAACATTCATATCCAAAGGTGCACAATAGGTTTAGAGAGGCGACAACAAAATTCTTTAACCAAGCTTTCACAGTAAGCCTTCTGTATAAGAACAATTGTTATAACCCAAAGTTTATTGCATTTTATTTCGTCACAAGTGGCCTTATATGGATGCATTCTAGATTCAGGACACGGAAGTCTCTATTATTAAAGGCAAGGATGAGGAGGTCTTTTGCCATTGGTTAATTAGGTAAGGATTTATTAGGTTAATAAACGCCTTTATTAAGTTTTGATCACGCTTTTGAATCACATTCTCACGACTCCCCTCACTCTGTCAGTTTTGGAATATCGTCAGTACGCTCTTCCTTCTTGCTCTATTTCTCTCTCTAAGAGAAGTTGTGTTCTTGCGAGTGCCCAAGTTCCGTTGATTGAAGCTCTGTAACCAGAATCTCTGTTGCTACTCCTCTGCGAATTCCAGTTCAGATTAAGGTATGAATGTCGGTTTGTTTTGGTTCGATTAAGCAATTTGGGGAAACTCTTTCCGTCTGATTTCGGTTCTGCAATCTGATTGTCAGAGTTGTTGATCTCCTGCGCGGCTGTGTTCGGATTGTCCTCTGTGTTCTCTTCTGCTGTCGAATTCAGGTATGGATTGTGGTTCCGTTGGCAAGTGCCGTTTTTTGATTTTAGGGTTCAGCGTTTTGAGTTTGAGTTGTCTCTGCATTTGTTGTTGAATCAGTGATTTGGAATTGCGTTTCAATCTACGTTTCGGTCTGCGTTGGCTGGGTTCTGCTGATTCAGACCGTGGGGTTCGCCTCTGCTGTTGAGATTGGTTTCGTTTGCTGATTATCGAGGTAGGTGGCTTATGGATTCGGCTTGTGTGTTCGGCCTAGGGGAGTTCCGTTTCGGTTCTGGATTTGGATTGTGATCTGTTGTGAAATTGTGTTGTGAACTGTCTGTTGAAGTGCCATTTAAACTCCTACAAACCCCCAAGGTTGTTTTCTGCAAACTAATAATGTTTTGACATTGTTTTGGTGCCTCTGTTTGTGTGAAAATCGCCTCTGTTCACTTTGTTTTCGGCATGTCCGAACTTCCGTCCGACCTTGGAGTTCGGACATGCATCGTTGCGTTTTAAATTTTTTGAAGTTTTACTGTGTCCGAACTTCCGTCCGACCTTTGAAGTTCGGACACAGCCTTCTGTATTCTCTGATTTTGCCTCGACTTGTGTCCGAACATGGATGTCCGGACACAAGTTCGGACTTTGCGCGTGTTTGATTTCCAAAGAACGTCCGAACATCTGTCCGACCTTTGATGTTCGGACACCTCTGTCTCTGCCTCTGTTTAAAGTTCGACCTGTGTCCGAACATTGATGTCCGGACACAAGTTCGGACATGCCTCTGTTTTGACCGTAACTTGCCCGTTTGGGCTCCGTTTTGACTTCCGTCTGCGGGGTTGGATTCCCCTTCTGATTTCCAAGCTATCTTATGTGCTTTCTGGTGCCTTTGGTGCACACATGCTTAATAGTTTTAAGCATCTGTTTTGGGACCTAGTTATCTCTGTGTCTGAACCTTTGGATGGCTGGTCTCGCTGTCTCGTAGCGCGCTATGTAGGATCCTTCTGTTCATGGGTGATGTTCCCCGTTCTGTTCACGGGTGTTTCACCTGTTCTGTTTACGAGTGAGGTTTCCTCGTTCTGTTCACGAGCTAGGCTTGTTCTGTCTGTATGCTGTGATCAACTAGTGTCCCGCTCGGTTTTCTGCTTCTGTCTGCTTTTGGCTCTGTTAAGCCCTCTATTGTATGGACTTCTGTTCTGCTTTCCGACATGCTTATGGATTCCGTCTATTCCTTCTGATTTGATGATGTTTCTGTAAAATGTTTTGAGCATGCTGGTTGATGAAGTTTGTCATCTACTGGGCATAGTTGTTTGCTCATTCCCTACTTTATCTAACATTGCAGATTGATCAGCGAGGGGCACTTTGCTCAACTTCTGGAGTTTAGCTTTTGATTTGTTTAGTTTGTTCGAGACGATTTGTGTTTTGACTTTGAGCCTTCGGGCCTCCTCTGTTAGCTTCCGCTTTTGATATTCGTTCAGTGGATTTTGTAATAGCTTTTGGGATGTTTCCACATCTCTTTGTTACACCTTTATTCAGGTATCTGTTTTGGGGCTTACTTGATGTTTGTTTAAGTCGTTTATTAGAGCCTTGTGTCATTATGTAATAATACGCGGCGTGTAATACCCCTAACTCCTAGGCCAGTGTTTGGGGTGTTACATTTAGTGGTATCAAAGCTCTGGGTTCTAATCTGCTGGGATTTTAAGTTAGCCAGTCAGTCAAAAACGTCAGTGTTAGTGTCTGAGTCTAACTGCCTGCTGTTGGACTTTCAGAATGCCGCCAAGAAGAGCAACGAACCCACCAGGAAATGTGGCTGATGTTGTTCAGCAGTTCATGACGCAGCTCATGCAGACCATGGCTGCAGGAGGAGGACCAGTTGGAGGGCCAGGCCCAGCTGGGGCTGATGCTGGAGGCCGGAATGTGAAGGCGCTTCAGGAGTTCATGAAGCTGAAGCCGCCGTCGTTCGATGGGGCAGGAGACCCCCAGGAGGTCAGTCATTGGTTGACTGAGGTCGAGGATTTGCTGCGTGTGATGGGCTCTGAGGAGGAGCAGAAGGTGGACTTCGCCACCTTCCTCTTCAAGGCCGAAGCCAAGGAGTGGTGGAGGTCAGTGATGGGGAGATTCCCACAGCCTTGGACGTGGGAGCAGTTTACTGGGGAGTTCAATAAGCAGTTCTACCCCGACGTGTATAAGGACCAGCGCATTCTGGAGTATAACCGACTACGCCAGGGTCGGGATATGAGTGTGGAGGAGTATGTCAGGAAGTTCATCAGTCTGTGTTTAGTTTGCACTGAGCGGATGAGCATAGGAAGGCCAGGAAGTTTGAGAGCGGCTTGAGGCCGGATATCCGTTCTGCGGTGACGCCCCTACGTCACAAGACCTTCAGGGACGTTGCTGATGTCGCCCTGTTGGTGGAGGCTGATTTGAGGGGTCGTCAGTCTGGAGGGAAGGACCCAGAAGAGGAAGCAGAGGTCCGACGAGAGCGATAGGAGAGATCAGCCTGCTTCTCAGAAGAAGCAGTCGACTGGAGACCGGGCTGGAGACCGCTCTGGGGACCGTTCGAGAGATAGAGGTGGTTCGTCTTCGTCAGCTCCCGCTCCGAAGTGCCGGGTCTGCGGCAAGTTTCACAGAGGTCAGGACTGCTATAGGAAGTCAGGAGCCTGCTTCAAGTGCGGCTCCTTGGACCACAGGATTGCTGATTGCCCTCAGGCCGAGAGGAGCAGGGGTAGCTCTGGAGGTAGAGCTGGTGAGTCTGCTTCAGGGTCCAGAGATCGAGACCGGGCTGAGCAGAAGAAGCCCCAGGGCCAGGCCACAGTGTACGCGATGGCGGGAGAGAGAGACCGATCGATTGACAGAGTTGTCACAGGTATTCTCCAGCTGTCTTCTCGTTCTGTTTTCTGCTTGTTTGACTCTGGAGCCACCCACTCTTTATTTCTGCTGAGTTAGTGGGTGAGCTCGGTTTGCCTGTTGTGCCTCTGGATGTTGAGCTGTGTGTGTGCATAGTCCATTAGTTAGAGACTCTTCTATGCTTTTGAACTCTGTTTGTAAGGATAGTCCTGTGTTAGTCAGAGATAGGACTCTGTTTGCCAACCTCATCCCGATGAGAGATGACTACTTTTGATGTGATTTTGGGCATGGATTGGCTTGCTGCGCACCATGCCCACATTGATTGTGCTGCTTCGAGAGTGACCTTTGAGGAGCCTGGTCAGCCCCGCCTAGTTGTAGCAGGGAATGGACTCCCGTGCTCGCCGCCAGTCATATCAGCTATGCAGGCGTTTCGTTTTCTGAAGAAAGGATGCCAGGGATATCTGTGCTACATCCCTGAGGTTCACAAGGATGCGAAGTTGGAGGACATTCCAGTGGTCAGAGACTTCCCCGACGTGTTCCAGGATGATGTACCTGGGCTTCCCCCTGTCAGAGAGGTGGAGTTCTCGATCGAGCTCGCACCTGAGACTCAGCCCATTTCTAAGGCCCCATACCGGATGGCGCCTGCTGAGCTCAAGGAGTTGAAGGTCCAGTTGCAGGAGCTGCTGGATAAGGGCTTCATCCGCCCTAGTGTGTCACCTTGGGGAGCGCCAGTGTTATTTGTCAAGAAGAAGGACGGTAGCATGCGGTTGTGCATTGACTACAGGGAGCTCAACAAGGTTACCATTAAGAATAGGTATTCTCTCCCTCGCATTGATGACTTGTTCGACCAGTTAGCAGGAGCTAAGGTGTTTTCAAAGATCGATCTGAGGTCCGGTTATCATCAGTTGAGGATTAAGGCAGATGATGTGCCTAAGTCCGCCTTCAGGACTCGTTATGGACACTACGAGTTCTAGTGATGCCATTCGGTCTGACAAATGCGCCTTCTGTATTTATGGACATGATGAACCGAGTGTTCAAGCCGTTTTGGACCATTTCGTTGTGGTGTTTATTGATGACATCTTGGTGTATTCCAAGAGTGCTGAGGAGCACGAGGAGCATTTGAGGACTGTTCTCCAGACTCTGAGGGAGAAGGAGCTGTATGCGAAGTTGAAGAAGTGTGAGTTCTGGTTGGATCAGGTGGTATTCTTGGGACACGTTGTCTCCAAGGATGGTATCTCCGTGGATCCGGAGAAGATTAGAGCTATTACTGAGTGGGCCAGGCCTACTAATGTTGGAGAGATTCATAGCTTCCTTGGATTAGCGGGCTACTATCGTAAGTTTGTGGAGGGCTTCTCCAAGCTAGTGATCCCTTTGACTCGTCTATTGCAGAAGGATGTGAAGTTCGAGTGGAGTGAGGCATGTGAGCTGTGTTTTCAGGAGCTGCAGAGGAGGTTGACGTCTGCGCCGATTCTGACCCTTCCAGAGGGTAATGAGGGTCTGGAGGTTTTCTGTGATGCGTCCCATAAGGGACTTGGGTGTGTGCTAATGCAGCATGGGAAGGTAGTAGCATATGGCTCTCGTCAGTTGAAGCCGTATGAGAAGAACTATCCGACCCACGACCTGGAGTTAGCTGCTGTGGTGTTTGCGTTGAAGATTTGGAGGCACTACTTGTATGGGGCAGCGTGCAAAGTTTATATGGACCATAAGAGCCTCAAGTATCTGTTCACTCAGAAGGAGTTGAACTTGAGGCAGAGGAGGTGGCTGGAGTTGCTGCACGACTATGATCTGGAGATTCTCTACCATCCTGGTAGGGCGAATGTAGTTGTTGATGCGCTCAGTAGGAGGGGTCCGTCTGGAGCGTTTGTGCCTTGTCCGGTGTGCAGAGGTCTGCTCTCGAGTTACAGCGTATGGGTGTCTGGGTCGTTCGTCCAGAGAGGTCTGGCATGTTAGCAGCGTTGCAGATTCAGCCTACCTTGATCGACTGGATCAAGGCCAGTCAGGAGCACGATGTCAGTTTGTGTAAGATCAGAGAGAGTGTGCTGCTGGTCAGGAGTCTGAGTTCCGGGTTTCAAAGGATGGCTGCCTGAGGTTCAGAGACCGTGTTTGTGTGCCTGCAGACGACGCCTTGAGGCGGGAGATTATGCAGGAGGCTCATGGAGCCCCGTACTCGGTACACCCAGGAGGTGTGAAGATGTACCGGGACCTACGTGAGACATTCTGGTGGAGCAACATGAAGAGGGATATGTCAGACTTTGTATCTAGATGTCGGACCTGTCAGCAGGTCAAAGCCGAGCATCAGAGACCAGCTGGGTTGCTTCAGCCTCTTCCCGTTCCGGAGTGGAAGTGGGGAGAGCGTCGGTATGGACTTCGTTATGGGACTGCCTAAGACTCCGAGGGGTTTTGATGCGGTTTGGGTCATTGTGGACCGGCTCACGAAGAGCGCTCACTTCTTGCCTGTCAGGAAGACCTTCAGTTTGCATCGCTTGGCTCAGTTGTACGTGGATGAGATAGTGCGTCTGCATGGAGTTCCTGCTTCGATTGTGTCTGACAGAGATCCGCGTTTCGTGTCCAGATTCTGGCAGAGTTTGCACCAGGCTATGGGGACAAAGTTGTCTTTCAGTTCAGCTTATCATCCTCAGTCAGATGGTCAGACAGAGAGGACGAATCAGGTCCTTGAGGACATGCTCAGAGCATGTGTGTTGGACTTCGGGGGCAGCTGGGATCAGCACGTTGCATTGATAGAGTTTGCATATAATAATAGCTTCCAGACCAGTATCGGGATGGCTCCGTTTGAGGCCTTGTATGGCAGGAGATGCAGGTCACCCATCTGTTGGGATGATCTGAAGGAGAGAGTCGTGATTGGTCCAGACTTAGTTCAGGATGCTGTGGGCAAGATTCAGTCTATCAGAGAGCGCTTGCTTGTGGCTCAGATTCATCAGAAGAGCTACGCCGATCAGAGGAGGCGACCTCTAGAGTTTGAGGTGGGCGACCATGTGTATCTGAAGGTTTCTCCAGTACGAGGGGTGTTCGGTTTAGGAAGAGAGGCAAGCTTAGCCCTCACTTTGTCGGTCCTTTTGAGATCCTGGAGAGGATCGGCCGGTTGCCTATCATCTAGCTTTGCCACCGTCGTTGGCTGGTGTTCACAGTGTGTTCCACGTGTCTATGCTGAGGAAGTATATTCCGGACCCGTCGCATGTGATTGACTTCAGTCCGCTTCGGTTGAGGGAGGACTTCACGTTTGAGGCAGTTCCTTCTAGAATTCTAGCCCGAGATGTTCGTAAGCTCAGGAGCAAGACCATGCCCTTGGTGAAGGTGCAGTGGTCGGGTCAGTCAGAGGAAGAGGCGACCTGGGAAGTCGAAAGCGAGTGCGCTCTAAGTTTCCCGCCCTCTTCGAGTAGGTATGTTTTAATTTCGAGGACGAAAATTCTTTTAAGGGGGAGGTGATGTTATAACCCAAAGTTTATTGCATTTTATTTCGTCACAAGTGGCCTTATATGGATGCATTCTGGATTCAGGACACGGAAGTCTCTATTATTAAAGGCAAGGACGAGGAGGACTTTTGCCATTGGTTAATTAGGTAAGGATTATTTAGGTTAATAAATGTCTTTATTAACTTCCTGATCACGCTTTGAATCACGTTCTCACGACCCTCACTCTGTCAGTTTTGGAATATCGTCAGTACGCTCTTCCTTCCTTGCTCTCTTTCTCTCTCTAAGAGAAGTGTGTTCTTGCGAGTGCCCAAGTTACGTTGATTGAAGCTCTGTAACCAGAATCTCTGTTGCTACTCCTCTGCGAATTCCAGTTCAGATTAAGGTATGAATGTCGGTTTGTTTTGGTTCGATTAGGCAATTTGGGGAAACTCTTTCCGTTCTGATTTCGGTTCTGCAATCTGATTGTCAGAGTTGTTGATCTCCTGCGCAGCTGTGTTCGGATTGTCCTCTGTGTTCTCTTCTGCTGTCGAATTCAGGTATGGATTGTGGTTCCGTTGGCAAGTGCCGTTTTCTGATTTTAGGGTTCAGCGTTTTAAGTTTGAGTTGTCTCTGCATTTGTTGTTGAATCAGTGATTTGGAATTGCGTTTCGATCTGCGTTTCGGTCTGCGTTGGCTGGGTTCTGCTGCTTTAGACCGTGGGGGTCACCTCTGCTGTTCAGATTGGTTTCGTTTGCTGATTATCGAGGTAGGTGGCTTATGGATTCAGCTTGTGTGTTCGGCCTTGGGGAGTTCCGTTTCGGTTCTGGATTTGGATTGTGATTGTTGTGAAATTGTTGGTTTGTGAACTGTCTGTTGAAGTGCCATTTAAACTCCTAAAACCCCCAAGGTTGTTTTCTGCAAACTAATAATGTTTTGACATTGTTTTGGTGCCTCTGTTTGTGTGAAAATCGCCTCTGTTCACTGTGTTTTTCGGCGTGTCCGAACTTCCGTCCGACCTTGGAAGTTCGGACATGCATCGTTGCGTTTTAAATTTTCTGAAGTTTTACTGTGTCCGAACTTCCGTCCGACCTTTGAAGTTCGGACACAGCCTTCTGTATTTTCTGATTTTGCCTCGACTTGTGTCCGAACATGGATGTTCGGACACAAGTTTGGACTTTGCGCGTGTTTGATTTCCGAAGAACGTCCGAACATCTGTCCGACCTTTGATGTTAGGACACCTCTGTCTCTGCCTCTGTTTTAAAGTTCGACCTGTGTCCGAACATTGATGTCCGGACACAAGTTCGGACATGCCTCTGTTTTGACCGTAACTTGCCCGTTTGGGCTCCGTTTTGACTTCCGTCTGTGGGGTTGGATTCCCCTTCTGATTTCCAAGCTATCTTATGTGCTTTCTGGTGCCCTTGGTGCACACATGCTTAATAGTTTTAAGCTTCTGTTTTGGGACCTAGTTATCTCTGTGTCTGAACCTTTGGATGGCTGGTCTCGCTGTCTCGTAGCGCGCTATGTAGGATCCTTCTGTTCACGGGTGATGTTCCCCGTTCTGTTCACGGGTGTTTTCACCTATTCTGTTTACGAGTGAGGTTTCCTGTTCTGTTCACGAGCTAGTTGCTTGTTCTGTCTGTATGCTGTGATCAACTAGTGTCCCGCTCGGTTTTCTGCTTCTGTCTGCTTTTGGCTCTGTTAAGCCCTCTATTGTATGGACTTCTGTTCTACTTTCCGACATGCTTATGGATTCGTCTATTCCTTCTGATTTGATGATGTTTCTGTAAAATGTTTTGAGCATGCTGGTTGATGAAGTTTGTCATCTACTGGGCATAGTTGTTTGCTCATTCCCCTACTTTATCTAACATTGCAGATTGATCAGCGAGGGGCACTTTGCTCAACTTCTGGAGTTTAGCTTTTGATTTGTTTAGTTGTTCGAGACGATTTGTGTTTGACTTTGAGCCTTCGGGCCTCCTCTGTTAGCTTCCGCTTTTGATATTCGTTCAGTGGATTTTGTAATAGCTTTTGGGATGTTTCCACATCTCTTTGTTACACCTTTATTCAGGTATCTGTTTGGGCCTTACTTGATGTTTGTTTAAGTTTGTTTATTAGAGCCTTGCGTCATTATGTAATAATACGCGGCGTGTAATACCCCTAACTCCTAGGCCAGTGTTTGGGGGTGGTACAACAATACCATCTAAGGTATGCATAAACAGCATTCCCCAAAAGTGGTTCAATTCACCCAAGTCTTTAATTTTAAACTTATGATCCAGATTAGTCTTTATGGCATTTATTAGCTCAATGTTGTCACCAGTAATCAGAACATCATCAACATATACAACCAGAAAGTAGAATTTACCATCATAAACCTTAATCTAAAGTGCATAATCATTCATTGATTGTCTAAACCCAAACTCTTAAGAAAATCACTCAGTTTTTGGTGCCATGTCTAGATGCTTGCTTTAACCCATACAATGACTTTCTTAATTTACATACCTTTCCAAAACCCTCTAACTCATGCCCTTCCAGGATTTCCATGTAAACATCCTCAAAAAGGTCACCGTGTAGAAAAGCGTTATTAACATCTAGTTGTGCAATCTTCCAATTTTTCTTGGCTGCTACTAACTTTAAGGCTTTTATAGTGGTGAATTTTACTACAGGTGAAAAGGTATCAAGATAGTCTACCCCATATTTTTATGTGAAGCCCTTGGCAACTAATCTGGCTTTATTCCTCTCTAAGCTCTCATATGCATGATACTTAATTCGATAGACCTATTTACATTTTACTATTCTTTTTCCCACTGGTAATTCAACTATGTCTCAAGTTTTATTCCTTTCTTGTGCATCAAATTCTTCTGACATTGGCTGAACCCACTTGGGGTCTTTAACAGCATCAGAATATAGAACAGGTTCAGTCTCTCTATGCAAATTTACACTAAAACAAGTATAGATCGAAGCCTTATCATAAGTATCATGCAAATTGTAATTACAGTTAGTCATGAAAAGTTTTGATGAGGCTATAGTCTCATTTTCATCCAAGAGAACATAGTTGGTGCAAAAGTCAGAATCTTCATGCTTAACACAGTTCATGGAGTTATCTTTAATAATTATATTTGACAAAATCTGGGAGAAGAGATCAGAATGATACTTTTTTTCTGTTTTGTTGCTGAAGATTGGCCAACGATGTAGTGCTCTAAGTATCTTGGAGCATTCCTTTCTCTGGCAGACCACCTTAGGGTAGCATCTTGTTCTGTATGTTGGTGGTCTTCAGCTTCTGATGATGTTTCTGGTGATGTTGACTCACTGCCAGTTTCTTAAGGTTAGTTTTGAATTTCTGGGTCTGGTGACTGTTGTTCTAATGAACTATCTAGTCCCAATTCTATTCTACCAGGGTGTTCCTGTCTTGCATTAAGGTCCTCTCTGTTTTCATCAGACTCATACATAAAAGGGTCAAACATGTTCTAGACAGTATGATTATCCTCTTCCTTGTTGAAACATGCATCTCTAAAGGGGAAAAGATTTTCATGAAATATGACATCCCTATTGTAATGATTTTGTTGTTATCTAAATCAAGTTGTTTGTATCCTTTCTTACCTTGAGGATAACCAAGAAAGATAGCCTTGACAGACCTTGAAGCGAATTTATCATGTTGTTGTTGATGTTAGCAAAAAAAAGACATCCAAAACATTCTAAATCATGATAATTTGGTTTAACATCAAAATGATTTCAATAGGACTTTTATTATCAACACTGCTGAGAGGCATTCTATTGATCAAGTAAGCTACAGTTTGTATACTATCACCCCAAAACTTTAAGGGCAGACTAGAATGAAATAGAAGACTTTTAGTTGTTTCAAGGAGGTATCTATGTTTTCGTTCTACAACCCCATTCTGCTGTGGGGGTGTAAGTACATGATGTTTGATGTATAATTCCATGTTTGTTAAGAAAGACAGTAGCATAGTTGAAACTTCTTAGCTCATATGCGTTGTCTCTCCTTAAAATTTTAACAGTCCTTTTGAATTGAGTTTCAATCATTTTGAAAAACATAATAATGATGTTGAAAGATTCACTTTTATTTGAGCATAGATGTATCCATGTTGCTTTGCTTTTATCATCAACCATAGTAAGGAAATAAAACTTCTCATCATAAGTTCCTGTTTTATATGGCCCCCATAGATCAACATGTATTAATTTAAACAAATCATATTTTTTATCTATGCTGGAATTGAAAGGTAGTCTGTGACTTTTAGATCTACAACAAGATTCACAAACAAAGTATTTACCTTTGTACATAGAGTCAACAAGGTCAAGCTTAAGGATCTTGTCCTTAGGAATATGTCATAATCTGTGGTGCCACAGATTCAATTTATCACCACGATCAAACCCTAAACTAATAGATCTGTTCTTACAAGCCAAAGAAAGGTGACTCTCTTTAATTCTTTTATCACATTCACAATCCAGGATATAAAGACCACGCTTGAAACTTCCAATTTTGACCGGATATTTCTTCTTACAGTCCTGATAAAAACATGATTGGGGATCAAAAATAAAACTTCCTTCCAATGATTTAGATAACTTACTAATAGATATGAGGTTGAATTTAAATGCTGGCACATGAACAAATTTCTTAATGTAATCAAGGAATTGATCTTTATGTCACCAACTATTTCTACAACTGAGGGTGCCCATCTGGCATCCCCACTGTGTGGCAATTTTCAAGGATGTTATAACTATCAAACAACTTCAGATCTCCACACATGTGATCTGAAGCACCTAAAGCTAAGATCCAATCTGTGGGTTTAAAATTAGTTTGTTTCTTAGCATTCATGGACGCATGATATCGATGTAATTCATTCATGTCACAAGTTTCATGAGGTGAGCAGTTATTTGTCTTCCTAGTGTTGAATTTCCCCTTTTGTTTGTGCTACAACATGATCATTATATGTGTACAGATCAATGTATATCTTGTTTATGCAAGTCACGCAAGAATCAACACAAGGACTTTTCATGCAAGTAAAACACAAATTAGGGCAGGAAATTGCATTTTGTACAGCTCAATGAATTATTATACATGAGTCATGCAAGAATTATTGCAAGGATCTTTCATACAAGTTAAAATAATTTTAGGGCAGGAATCGTTACCAACAAATCCAGTATGAGGAACATCAGAACCTGGCCTTCCTTGTTTGGGTCGGTCTTACTTATGTAATCATATAGTTTGTTCATTTGTTCCTGAGATAGGATTCCTCCAAACGGATCTCTTGTAGCTCCTTTTGGATCTTCATCCTTTCCGTCTAGGGTTCCAGCAGCATTCGCATTGCTTCTTCTTGCTTTGTTGTTCTCCAATTTGGGGGGAATCCAATCTTTTGGTAGCATCTCTCTTTTGTGTGCCCCTAACTTGTTACAATGTGTGCACGACAGGTTGGTACGCCTAGGGTTTTGACCCGTATATCTTGCTCTTGGTTTTGTTTTGTTCGACAGAGAATGACAGCGAGTTAGTCTCATTTGAACTGGTAAGGTGTTTTTGTCATTCTTCCTTAATGAGGAGCGAAAAGACTTGATCGATGCTTGGCAAAGGAGATATCATCAGTATATTCCCTCTAGTTACGCTGAAACATTCATTTAATCCCATAAGGAATTGATTAATCTCCTCTGTCGAACGTACTCGGTGAATTTTTTGGATGCTTCACAGGTGCAGGAATTGTAGGAGCAGGTGGGGTATGTTGGTGGCATTGATTTCGTCCCATAATATCTCGACTCTTGTAAAGTAATCAATAATCGACTCGTTCCCTTGATTTGCCGTGGCCAGGCGATGTTCTAGGTCATAGATACTGGTTGCGTCTGATTACTCCCATTTAGAACACAGTCACTTCCAAGCCTGGGCGACCAACGGGGCGAACAGAATGCTTTCGCCTATTTTCTTTTCTAGAACCATTTATAGCGACGACCGGACCATGGAGTCGTAGTGATTCCAAGCTTGGATCTCAGCAGCATTTTCGGTTGGCTTCTTCAAGGATCCATCTAGAAATCCCATTTTGTTCTTGGATCCCAGCGCAAGTGAGATTTTCATCTTCCAACACGTAAATCCTTGACCGTCAAATTTATTTGCGAGGATAAGTCCCGGATTGTCTGCACTCACCAGGCATAATGGATCTCCAACTTCGGTCGTAGAGCTTGTGGAAGAATTAGGGTTGCCGCCTGAGGAATCGACATTCTTCTTTGATGTCTCATCCACCATTCTTGCAGTTCTTCAAGAATGAAGTCAACGATAATGCAAGGTTGCTAAGACGATGGATTGACGAAGAAATCGAAAATCAAAAGGCACAGAATTGGTGCTCTGATACCATGATGAAAACGGCTATTCTTACTTGCACAAGATGAGAAATCGAAACAAAAGGAAGATAGCTTGAAAGAAAACACTGCTCGCTTAACTAAGGGTTGAGAAGAACATTTAGCCTTTTTGTGTTTTGCCTACAGAAAATAGGGTTTTCTAACCAGATCCCCTGCTCGGTATTACATTACACACTACACATAAAGGCTAGCACTAACCATTTATACCCTAATATAGAAAACATTAAAACTAAATATGTACAACTTAAAATAACTAAACTGGGCTACAGAATAATATGAGTCATGATATGCTAACATTAGCTAAAAACAGGTGTTGCAATTATTCAGAAGCTTCCAATAAAAAAATTAGACCTAAGGGAACACAAAGCAGAAAGAATCCTTTCAAGGGATTAGCTTGAAATTATCAGAGAAATAAGATTGAAAACATGCATCTCTGTCTTGGAGCAGATATTCTATCCATACTTCTCATCCTTTGTGTAATGCCACATCCAAGTATCTTTTTCCCCATAATGAATTGAGATATTAATGATGGATTTGAGATCTGAGGTATAAAATTTTTCTGATCAGATAATGAATCCAAGAATATTTATCACGATCAATAAGATGATCCACCTTTTGAATTAAGGAACCTAGGGCAGTTGGGAAATAACTTGAATGTAGATGTTCTAGGATTCAAACAGAATTTCAGGTGGAAGAGAGTTCCTCCGTTCCTAATCCTAACTCTAGAACCAAATTTGATCAAACTAATAATGGAAACAAAAGCTTTCAAGATAAGACTACCATGACTACGAAGAGTAACATCCAACAAATTCTTATATTCTACGGTATCGACGTCTAAAGGATTCTCTCTAGCATAAGGGATGAGTATGAGGTTATTATCCTTCATGAATCTGAGAATGCCCAGTCCCAATAGTAACAAAATATTCACATTAATATTCAATTTTAGTCGATCACCTCTCACAGTTATAGGGCTATAATTACCTGAAATACCTCAAACCTTTATGTGTTAATTAATTATGTAATTATGATATTATAAGGCTAATTAATTCCTAAAGAACATTGGTAAAGAAAGAGAAACCAAAAAGAATAAGGAAAACACGTAAAAGTCACAAAACATAAAAACATGCGTTATGTAACCATAGGAGGTATATAACCTCAACTAGGGTCCTAATTGGATTCATAAGGCTTATTTAGGCCTAAATAGTATGGGAACAATTCCGAAGAAACGGATCAAATAATGGTTAAAACGCTAACGGAGTCTTAAAGCGCATTTTTTCGAGAAAACCCTAAAACGTGACTTTAAACAGTTAAATGACCCCGTAAAAATTATAGTTGATCATATAACTATAATTAAACATTAATGAAGGTCTAGAACCATTAAAATTAACAAAACAAGAAAAATCCGGAAAACGGGCCCGGATAGTGAATAGTGTCAAACCGGGTAAATTAACGAGTGTTTCTTGTAAAAGATGAAAACGTGCCAGCTTAATTACTGCAGTGGGTTGGTTTTATTTGTAGTTCATCCCCTCTCTATTAATAAACTAGCTAGTTAGTTAGTGAAGAAGAGAAGAAATAAAGAAAAGAAAGAAAAAAGTAGAAAAGCTATTTTTTCTCCCCTCTCTCCTCATTTCCCTCCTCTCTCTCTCTTACCTCTCTTCTTCTTATTCACCATATTCTCCCCACCTCTCTGCTGTGGGACGATTTTGAAGCCCCTTCAATGGCTTCCCACCTTTCTCTCTTGCCCAGCTTCATCCATGCTCCAAACACAAAAATAAGTACATATTCTCCTTCCCTCATCAAGAGCTTCATTCCTCTCTTCTCAAAATCTCAAAAGCTTGAAGTTCATCTCCATGGGTATATCCCATTTGAAGAGAAATTTGGAGTTTCTTGAAGCTTGGAGTCTCCTCTTTCATTTAAGGTAAAAAGATTCAAGGAAAAAATTCATGTTTCTTCATCCTTGTTGTGGCCGATTTTTGACCTTCTTAATGCCTTGCTTCTTCCTTGTTTGAGCTATTCTCCAAGTCTCCAATGGTGGATTGGAACCCTCCACTGATTAAAGGTTGAAAACCTATTCTAAAACTTCCAAAGGTAATGCCCTAATTTGTGCTTTAAGCACCTTTCTTGTTCTAGCTGATTCATGAGCTTAAAGTGTGTTATTTAGTTCTGATTTCATTCAGTTGAATGTTGGTCTAGATTTTGGTAATGGTTTTCCCCATGACCGAGAATGAAAGAGAGAAGAGAAGAGGAGGAGATTGGAAAAGAAAAGAGAAAGTTATGAGCTTAAGGTAAGAAATCTACCCTAATGTGCATCCCTTATGTTTTAGAATTATGGGATGGGTAATCTAAAAGAATGAATCAAAAAATGTGTTGGAAGTGCGTTGGGTGATTATAAGAGGAATTTGTGACGATGTTTAATGCATTGTGCATTGCTTTGTGATTTAAGGGCCTAAGTGCCAAGTTGTTTAAGATTATTGCACATGGGGATTATTGTTGTGATTGATGAATTGTGTGTGCTTTTAGAACCCACTAAGGGTTTGGTTAGTTTGATTTATGAAATTTTGGGATTAGGTGATGAAGACAATAAATTTGGATAAGATAGGTTAGGCACGAAGTTATAACGAAATTTCGGTAGAAATTAAGTGGTTTAGGTGACCTTATGAACTTGGAGAACCTAAGGCTAACTAGGGTTATGAGGATTGATTGGGTTGGTTAATCACCCTAAAATGATAGTTGGAGGATTGGAAAGTTTGGCATGAAAATCTGTAGCAAATAGTGTGTAGATGTCTTGTATTTGCTAGAAATGAACTTGAGTGAGTAGCTTGTGAAACAATGAATGAACTTGGGTATTAGAGTGTGAATGGTTAAGAAGGATTTGGAATAGTCAATAAGTGAATTGGTAATGTTGGTGGAAGGTTGCGAAACACAAGAGAGGTTGGTAATGCACTAGTGTGCATAAGTGTTGAAATGGAAATTGAAATTAGTAGAATTGAACAAGAATTGGATGATGAGTTTGACCAATGATTTAAGTAGGTTTAAGGAGTGTTTAAGGTGTTAAAACATGTTTGGAAACATGAGGGAAGATTAGGAAAAGATTGTGTGTGGATTAAGGTTGGAATAGGGGTTGAAAAATATGCATTTAGCAGCTTTTTAGCAGGGTCCGGGACTTGGTCCTTGGACAAAGTCCTGGACCACACTTAAAAACATGCTGAGAGTTCTTAGCCAGACCTGGTCCGGGACTAAAGAGATGGAAAAGGTCCCGGACCACCTTATAAAATCAACCGAAAGTTTAGCCTTGAAATGGTTCGGGACTTAAGAGATGGACAAGGTCCCGGACCACCCCAGAATTGTGTGTGTGAGTGTTTAAATGCCTTAAAAGGTGGGGGATTGAATGCAAATGGTTTTAGATGATGTTTAGGCCTTGTTTGGTGACATGTAAAGGTCCTAAGAAGTATAAACAAGTGCTAGAAGTGAATGTGTAAGTTGTGAACTTAAGATCACATAAGTAAGTTAAGGATAACGGGACAACGGGTTAAGTACGGCGTAATGGTAGTTACATACCGTATGATCATGATATTAATAAGACCATTTGAAATGATACCAGTTGTACAAGAAGTAACTAAGGAGCATGAGACGACGCACAGATGTAATTCCTTGGTGACATGTATGATTTTCTTGCCACCCGTTGCTACCGTTTTACACCGACTTGTGTGTTTTTCTGTGTGTTTATGACCTTGTAAGATTAAAGCATGAAATGAGTTTACAGTTATTTTTTTATGTGGCGCGTTTACTCCGATACGTCTAACCTCGAATACGTGCTAACCCGTTAGTTAACCAACGTTACGATCACGTAAGAGAACGGTATTCGGTTTTAAAATCCCAACTTACAAGAATATTCTATCTACGGCTATTCATGTATTATGTGTGGATTATTATGTGTGCATACAAATGTTACCTCCCTTGTGTGTTTATCATAGTTCGTAACACCATATGGTGTCGTGATATGATAAGTTCCATAAGGGAACTTCTAACTACTATATGACTTGGGGTGAGGAATCCAGGAGTCCGGTTGTGTGTGTGTGTATGGGAGTTGATATCTATATTTGATTCAACTCTCCCTGTTCGGTTGTTTTCCTTCTTAGAATTCAGCCTCCCATGAGCCTCATAACTGGCTCTCCTACTTGACTTATGATTGAGGTTAGGGGGATAGTGTGTACGGTATGTTTGGATCTATATTGTATTCGACTATATTGTATTCAACACATCTAAGTGAGGTAATTATGTACGGTGCGTTTGGATCTATTATATCCGACGCATCTTAAGCAAAGTATACGTTCTCTAAGAAGAACGGTGATGTGTTATGTAATGGGCCGACATGAGAATGAAGATATTCTCTATGCTCTATTAAGTGACTAACTCTTATTTCGGACCGAGTCCTCACGTGACTCGCTCCTAAGTTATGTTGTGCGTATGTTAACGTGTAATATATGTTACTATGTTCGGGTAAGTTAATCCATGAAATAACTCCATGTTTTTATTATGGAAAGTAATTAGGTGTAATCCGACGAAACGGATAGTGTTGACTAATAATAATGAAACTTCATTAAAGGAAAAACCCAAAGGCCAAAGTACACAGTAACGTAACCTAACAATATGGATGTGTTGACTGTATTGGTTGTGCTTCCAAAGTGTATGTTGTTATTTGTTGAGTATCGTTATGATTATGCAATGAACACTACTAGGTTAATGTATGTTGATTGTTAAAAATGAATCCCATGCTCATTATGAGAAGTAGCAGTGTGCGGCTCGTTAGCCAACGGGTTGCACGTTAATCATACCAGCCATAGGTTGTTGAGCCCTTCGGGGCACCATATTTTAATTTCAGGATGAGGATCGAAGAAGAGGAGTCGATTTAGTTATGGAGTAGATGGAATTCTTTTGGTTATTTTTGGATAGTGAACCCGAGATGCGCCTGTGCACTCGCGGTCGTTATATTGGATGGGATTAGAATCGGAATGGTGTTTTGTTACATTAACACTCGGTATAGTATTGTTATGGGAAGTATGTTGATAAATTGTAACTTGTGCTCGGGAATCTATGTCTATCAGACTGATACATGTTTAAGTATTAGCCTTGTTAGCCACGTGGGTGGCTAACAGAGTGTAACACCATTGGATTAAGTTAAGTGTTGGGTTGTAATTCCGCTGTGATCAGTTTTTAAGTATTGTGTTTGTAGTTGGGGTGTTACATTACCATAAATAACACATAATGATATAAGAGGCACACATGATAGAATCCTCACTATTGATCTCTTAGCCATATATGTGTCTCATACAGTTAATGAGTTCATTTCCTTCTACTATAGGAAATTGTTTTAATTGCGCCTATCATCATAATTCGATTTCGAGTCATCCTAACAAACCCTCACCATCAACCATTTTCCTCTTCATTTTCAAGAATTCCGCCCCATTAGTTACTACAACCTACGAATCCAAATCATTCATCACCTTATTCAAAGAACTCTCACTCACTTACTTTAGAAATCTTCCTTCTCATATCCCTCATACCCTTTCCAACTTTTTCTTGTGTTCCATCAATGGGATCTATCATGTGTCGTTGCTCTTGCATTCACCTTTTTCTAGTAGAATTGTAATACCCTCATCCCACATCAGGATATGAGTAGTAAAATCACTAGTTTTATATATATATATATATATATACATATGGGTTGACTATAACAACAAGGTCTTCCTCTTTTAAGTCCCAAGTGAGGACAAAAGGCTTAAAAGGGATAGTTTTCAAGTTCATATAGGGCGTTACAAATGGTATTAGAGCAGACTCGGGATCGTGTCAGGATGATCTACTTGACACCTACCGAGTAGGTCCATGGGACTTGGATGATAGATGTTGACGATGAGAATTCGTGTTCTTTGAGTGAGGAAGTATGTAATACCCCTATCCCACATCAGGATATGATAGTAAAGTGATTGGTTTATATGGATACATGTGGGTTGACTATAACAACAAAACCTTCCACGCTGCTTAAATAGATTAAGAGCTAGGTTGTTGATAGTTACCCATATGGGGTGTTACAAGAATTTACTACAATTATGGAATACATCAATACTCTTGTTCTTGTCTCTCACAATATCAAAACATTTATTCGGTCAATTTCTACAACCAAAGCATGTGTCAGAGGAGCTTATGTTTCATGCTTTGAACAAAGTTTGGCATCTTCATGGACCGGTTGAGGTACAAGAGATGCCGGTTTCAAGTTTGAATTTGTGAAGTGCTACGGCGGTCCTGCCATAGTCTCCTGTTGTTTGAAGCTCTTGACTCATCTAGATCCATGGAGGAACATACTAAAGTTTGATTCATGTTGGGTTCGTATTATTCAACCTTAACAACCAGATAGACTAGGAAAAATGAAGTCAATATGGGATAAGTGGCCTTCATTCAATGTCCAGACCAAAACTGTACTTTTTACCAAGGCTTCAACTTAAAAGTGGATGAATCACTAGCTCATAACATGTTAATTAGTATGTTATTGTGACATTGAATGGCCTGTAGTATATGAGAAACTACCATATTTTTGTTTGTATTGCAGATCAATAACTCACATAAGAGCATCCATAATCATGTGGATCCCACCCAATTTCTCTCTCTCATGGTTTCTTAACTAAAAACTCTACTTTGACACAATAGACCTCATATATATGTATCTCTCTTTTTTATTTTCTCTTACATCTAAATAGTGATAGCTTATTGGTTGCTCACTAAGAAAGAAAAAGTTAATAAACTTTGTTATTGTAGTGAATAATAGTTGGATAAAGTATATTAAGTAATAAAATATCATTTTAAAATGACACGACATCTAGAAATGTGCTAAGATACCCACTACCATTGTAGATGCCCTTAGTTTTGCTCAGGTCGACTGAAAGAGCGTGAAGTGTTACATTTTCTGTATGGAACCTAGCTCCAACCTTTCACCACCTTCATATAAACATAATTTAGAAATTGGTGGGTTGATAAACCTATTTATCCTTCCTATCATCTTCCTCATCTGAGGCCATAAATTATAAAGGTATGATAGCCTATTAAACTACAAATATATCAAATTGATCACATTAAGAATATGGTAGATGTTCCATTGTTTGTTGTCGGCTTAGCAGTTATGCTTCCTATCACCTTCCCCCCCCCCCCCCCTTGCGTTGGACTAGTTAGCAGTTATGCCTACGAACGTTTCTCCTTAAGTTAGCAGAAGGAGTCAATCTTGCTACTTCCATTGTCCAAGATTCAAACACTATTACTTCATTTGTCACTCCGGTCACACCAATTAGCAACACACTTGTAACAACCACCAAGATCATGAGCCAGGCTGCCTAGTCATATGATTATACTCGATTTTAACAGGCAGAGATTAGGGCAAGTCAAGGCACCCAAGAAACTTTTAAGCTATTCAAAGTCAGTTGCCCCTTTGTGATCTTATGGAAACTAAGTTAGCCACCTACAAAACTTTACTTTTATATATTTGTAGATAGTCAAGGGTGAACGAGTGGTATAGCGTTGCTTTGGATAGAAACAATAGACTACTAGTTACAATGTACTTTATAAGTCATATGAACAATTTTAATACACTTTAAGTCTACATCAACTCTGTTTGATGACTGGTAACACCAGTAGTTTCCTGTTACATCAGCCCTGTTTAATGATATGTAATGCCAGTAGTTGTCCATTTTACACCTGAGTTCTACTTTTTCTTTTCTATTTTATTTAATTTGACAGTTGACAATTGACCAAAACAGTTGATATCAAAGAGACACTGACCCAACCCTGGCGTATTGCTGGAGTGTATGGGTGGCATAATCCCAATCCAAATGTCTCACATGGAACATTATAAGTGAACTTCAATCTCAATAACATATTGCTTTAATGTAACAAATGTGAAACAATTAGATTTTCCTTATTTCGGTGCAAGTTGAACCCTTCAACGAGACATCTAGGGCTCATATGAGTAGAAAACTCACTAATAGTTATTAAGCCCTCAAACATTGCATGAAACTTCTACCATAGGTAATGCATTGAGACCCATGGACCACACTTCAGCCATATCACATCCGATTAAAGGCAAATTCTAATTCCATTCTTTTCATTTGAACCCTCCATCTGATTTCTTCCATAACCACCCCTTCACTCAATAAGATTTTTCCAGAAGATTCACCCTTTAAAAACAGATTTTTTCTTTTCTCCCTCGAGCATTTTCAAATCTGAAAATCAGAAAAGTATCCTATGATAACCAATAAACTAAGAAGCAAAGGACAATGATCATAATCGTCCCTGGTCAAGTAGCGGTAACCAATTCAGTTCACATATTCCCCAATTAGTGTTGTAATATGAAACGCTTTTGCCTTTTGCGCTCTCTCCTCTCTCTTGGCGATTCTTAGGCGATCTAGAGGGCGATTTCCCTCAGTTCTGTTGGAAGTTCCTGTGGCTAGCTGGTAGGTGAAGCAGGGATTATCCCAGTATGGGTAGGAATGTTCCTGGGAAATGGGTACGGTACAGGAGAGGTGAGACAGGAGGCTACTACTCTAGGGGTAGTAGTTTAAGTAGTGAGAGGAGGTCCATGCCTATGTGGACCAATGAAAAAGGGACAACAGAGGGCTATCCAATCAAATCTCAGTTTAAGAGGAGTCTCAACTACCGATTTAATATTAGTGATGATGAGTTAGGAGTTAATACTCCTCAACTACGTATCCTGTACTATTGGATGAAAACTGATTTCTCTAGAAGATCCATAAGGTACGGCTTCGGCTCTTGTGAAGAGAATTTAGAGTGTTCTTTCTACTCCTTCTGGTAAAGTTGGATTACATTACTCTTGATCATTGTAAGGCTAGTCATGGAGGAAGTAATGGCAAACTGGAAAAAACTCAAAATCCATCCAGCTGAGCTAGAAAAGGTGGAAGGAGACTTGTTGAGATCGGGAGCTCCTAATAATGATCTGAAGAATGCTCTCATGGGGAGAGTTTGGCATCCTAACAAGTTACAAGCCAAGATTGTTCAAAAACTGGTTATTCAAATGTGGAAACCGAAAGCTTTCCTTAAAGTGTTAGAGGTGGGTCATAATAGATTCTCATTCCAGTTTAATTCAGGAGCTGATATGAGGAACATTCTTATGAATGGACCGTGGCATATCTATAATAGATTACTGGTCCTTATGCCTATAGATCCCTCTCTGCATATCGATGAGCATGATCCTATAAAGTTTACAGTCTGGGCTGGGATTCATAACCTTCCTATGAGTTTTTTTAACAAAAACACAGCAGTAGCATTGGGAAATATGATCGGGTCCTTTATCAGAACTACCGATAAAATTAATCCTCTCTCTTCCAAAGTTCTCAAAGTGTGTGTGGAAGTAGAAGTAGATGATCCATTATGCAGGATGCTAGTGGTAAATGAAGGAAAGAAAGATAGATGTTGTAGGTTATCATATGAGAATCTTCCTATATTTTGCTTCTGGTGTGGAAGATCGAATCATGCTAAAGCTGAATGCCCCTGGGGAAAGGAAGAAAGTGACAAGAATAACAGATATGGAGCATGGATGAGAGCTGAATTCGATTCTTCTTCTACAGCCCTTGCAGAATTCATTTTGTCAGAAGAAAGGGAGGAGGGTCAAAGGAAAAAGAACAGGATGATAAAGTTCATAATGTCTAGTAAAGATAAAGAAGAAGAGGAGTCTAGCAAAAGTCAAGATGAGAATCAGGAAGAAGGAGAGACTGGAAAGACTGTCAACTGGGATGAAAATATCGAAAGGAGTCAACAGTTTCTGGAATGTGATCCAACTCCGGATTTTGTAGAAGACTCTCAAAAGAAGAGTCCTATAATACAAGAAGATAAGATAAGTGAATCAGACAAGAAGGAATCAGGCAGTCAAGATCATCCTGTGTATCCTCCAGGATTTGAACAGATCATTGAAGCCCGAGAAGCTATCCAGAAAAGGAAGTTTTATCACTCTTTTGATTGGGATGGAGCTGTTAAAAACTTCGAAAATCAGAGTAAGAAAAGGAGTAAAATGAGTCAAGAAATTGTTTTTGATCAGAGTCTGTCTATTACCCAGCTACTGATAGGAGACGACATTATGGAAAATCAGCTTACTGATGCTTTAGATATACCAGAGAAACCTGAGACGCAGGGAAGTAAAAAGAATCAGAAGAAACAAACTCACAGAGAAGGAAAAGCACCAATGTTTCAAGTTGGTACTGATAGTAAACTCAAGAAAATAAGAGGAGGAAGAAAGAAAGACAGAAGGAACTCTAAAGCTCAGTCTCTAGTCAAATTATCTATTGCTGATAAGGAGATGCACGACTCTGAGGGGAAAGGGGAATTTCAGGAGCAGGCAGACCTTGCACTCATGCAAGGCTGCCAAGCCAAATGAGTTGCATAAGTTGGAATTGCCGGGGTTTGGGTCGCCCTGAGGCAATGGCTTGGGTTAAAGGACTCTTGAGGAAATTTAACCCAGAGCTGGTGTTTATTATGGAGACCCACAGATCTGTCTCCCAGATGGATCTGTTAGCTAATAAATTTAAGGGCTATTATGGTATGGCAGTGGGGAGTAGAGGTAGAAGTGGTGGCTTGTATTTGATGTGGAGAACAGATACTGATGTGAGGATTTGTAATTACTCTGATCATCATATCTCGGCTGAGATTAAGTTTCCAGGAGGGGAGTATTTCATCTTTACCGGGTTTTATGGCTGGGCTAAATGGAGTCTAAAGCATCTGTCTTGGAAGTTAATAAAAAAAATTCATAGCCTTATTGCTAAACCTTGGGTGATAGCGGGAGATTTCAACCAAATTTTGTTCAACTATGAAAAGAAGGGTGGAAAGTTTAGACATGAGAATCTGTTAATTCCCTTCAGAGAAGTGATTAATGAGTGTGGTCTCATTGATGTAGGTTTCTTTGGAGAAGAACACACGTTTACTAACTGTCAAGCTGATAGTAATAACTCTAAAAGCATATTAGACAGAGCTTTCTGCTGTGGTGATAGCTTGAAACTTTTTCCTTCCATTTCAGTTGAGCACCTATCCAGAGGGCACTCTGATCACAACCCTCTTCTGATCAGGTTCTTGGGAATCTATAAAATCCAGCCAAGGATCTTCAGATTTGAGAATCTGTGGCTTCAAGAGAAGAAATGCTTAGAGATTGTTATAGAAGTCTGGGGATCTCAAGCTGTTAACATCCAAGAGACACTGAGAATGTGTGCTCTGAAACTTTCCAACTGGAAAGGTTGGTCTCTAGAGAAAATCAGATGGAAGGTGAAAAAGAAAACAGAAGACCTCAGTAAGATTGATAATGCTAATGTAACAGAGGGCACGATCAACAACAGAAAAAGAATCTTTCTAGAATTGGACCTGCTGCATTATAAGGAAGAAATGTGGTGGCAGAAACGATCTAGAATAGGGTGGCTCAAGAGTGGTGATAAAAACACAAGATTCTTCCATTCTAAAGCCACTGCTAGAAACAGAAGTAATAAAATCTTTGGTCTGCTGGATAAGAATGATAGCATGGTTTACTCTTGGGAGGGAATAGAAGAAATTTCAAGAAATCATTTCTCAGATATGTTCCAAGCTAGGAACACAGATACAGATCCTATTTTTACTCAAGCTGTCCGGGGCAGATTGAAAGAGGACTTCAGGGCTGAGCTCCAGTCTCCTTATAATGGGAATGAAGTGTTCAAAGCTGTCAAGCAACTTGGTGCAGATAAATTTCCTGGCCCAGACGGCTTTAATGGACACTTCTTCCAAGCTTTCTGGCATGTGATAGGGAATCAGGTTACTTCTACAGTGTTGGACATTCTTCAAGGTAATCCTATACCCCTTACTCTTAACCAATACTTCATAACTCTTATTCCAAAAATAAAAGGTGCAGTGAGTATTAGTGAATTCCAGCCTATTGCTCTCTGCAATTTTTTATATAAGATTGTGTCCAAAGTATTGGCTAATAAAGTCAAAGATATCCTGCCCCATATCATCTCTCTCTCCCAATCTGGTTTTGTAAAGGGTAGAAATATCACAGATAACATCATTATAGCAGGTGAAATCCAACATCATATGGATAAAAGTAAAGCAAAAAAAAGAGGTTTTTTTGCTTTAAAAACTGATCTGAGTAAGGCCTACGACAGGCTTAAGTGGAAGTTTATTAAGGATATTCTGGTTAGTATGTGATTTCCTAGCTTCTGGATGAGCCCAGTCATGAACTGCATTTCTTCAGTTGAATGTTCTATTCTCATCAATGGATCTCCTGGAAAGTTTTTTAAGCCATCTAGAGGAATTCGCCAGGGAGACCCTCTATCTCCTTACATCTTTATTCTGGTCCAAGAAGCACTGTCTAGTGCAGTTCATAAGGCTGAGATAGAAGGTCTGTTTTCTGGCTTCAAACTAGCTAGCAATTGTCCTATAATAACACACCTTGCTTTAGCTGATGATATTCTATTTGGAGGGAAAGCTAGTGTGGAAAATGCTACGGTGCTTATGGATATCTTACAGAGATATCTCTCTTCTTCAGGCCAAATCATTAACCTAACTAAATCGGATATTATTTTCAGTAAGAGATTAGACAGTAACACTAAAAGGAATATCAGTGATGTTTTTGGTGTTTCAGAATCTGATTCTTTAGGCAAATATCTTGGTTTACATATCTCTGTTGGAAGAAACAAGAATCTTCATTTCAACTACCTGCTAGAGTCGATTAAGAAAAGAGTGATGACCTGGGCCAACCCTATGTCCCAAGCTGCCCACTCTGTGATGATTTCTAGTGTACTGCAATCCATTCCAACTTACACTCTTTCTCTCTTCAGGCTTCCAAAAGATACTATAGCTAAGATGAATGCTATTTTTTCTAATTTCTGGTGGGGAGGAGGGAAAGAAAAGAAAAGCATGCACTGGATGAAATGGGCATCCATCTGTAAATCCAAATCAGAAGGGGGTCTAGGATTCAGATCAATCTCTAGTTTCAATCTTGCTCTCCTTAGTAAACAGATCTGGAACATTCTAGTCAACCCTGAGTCTCTTGTGGCAAAAGTGCTAAAAGGCTTATACTTTCCCCAGTGTTCAGTCCTTGAAGCAAAAAAATTTACAAAAGCCAGTCCTATTTGGAATTCGCTGCTCTCTTCTGTTTCTCTAATCAAAAGAGGGGCTAGAAGGAAAATTGGTTCAGGAAGTGATTCTCTCATCTGGTCTTCTCCTTGGATTCCTCGGTCTTTCTCTTTCAGACCTATTACTCCAATTCCTGCTGATCAAAATATGGAGAAGGTTAGTACTCTTATCAACCAGGACAGTGGTCAATGGAATTCAGAGGTGATTAATCAGAACTTTTTCCCTGTTGATGCTAATCTGATAATGAGTTTGGAAATCAATCCTAGAGAAGATGATTCTTGGGTGTGGCATCATTCCAATAATGGGAAGTTTTCTGTTAGCTCTGCTTACAAGAGCTGCCAAGAGTGGCTTTCTTCTTTGCTAGCTTCAGGGAGTGACAGATCTGTCAAAGCTAAACTTCATAATAGTATCAAAGTTTCTTCATGCAGCCCTCGGGTCAAGTTGTTTTTTGGAAGTTCCAAAATGATATTGTTCCTTGTTTGGCTAACATTGCAAGAATGATAGGGGTGAACACGAGTGTTTGTTCTGTGGCCTTAGTGATACAGTCACTCATGCCATTTTTGAATGCGTCATGGTTAAAGACTACTGGAAAGGCCTTATCAATATCAGAGAGATGGGTACTGAGGGGGACCAAAGAGCCCAAAGGTGGCTACTGGATACAGCAAAAAATTGGAAAAAGTCGAAACTGTACAATGTTGCTAATAGAATGTGGGCAATCTATGATGCAAAGAACTATATTAGACACAATCCTAATGCTTCCTGGATAGCTTTAGTCGAAAGCAACCTTGCTTTCACTGAAAACTATCAAAGCTTATCTCTTAACAACAAAATGAAGAATGATATTTTTATTGATTGGATTCCTCCCGTACATGATTATATCAATCTCTCTTGTTCTACTTACAGATGCAAAGGAAAAACTAGAATATTGGTGGGTATATGGAGAAATTCAAAAGGAGAACCTATGATGATCTTTAACAAGATGAAGCATAATCAGGGTCGACATCAGTTTGATGAAATGGAAGCTCTCTGCTTTGGATTGAAATGGGCATTTGAGCAAGGTTTCAAGAAGGTGTGCGTAGAAGTTAGAAAGGAAGAGAACCAAAAAACCCTCCAAAGGGTAATTGAAGGGAGTGAAATGGATTTATCCATTACCTCTCTTTTTGACAGTATTGTTGTTCATTCTAATGATAATCCTTGTATTTGGATTTTAGCTATTTGTGCAAAACTCTTTAATAGTACTTCGAAGTTTAAAATTTGGGTACTAAGATTATTAGTGCTTGTAATATGGATTTCTCTCTAACTTATAATTAATGTAGGCTCTAGCCATACTTATCAAAAAAAAATGATCATAATCGTCCCTATCATGCTCGAGATAGTAAAGGCATCGGAGTATTGGGCCATAACTACACACTAAGTCCAATCCATCTAGAATACACTTAAAAGCATTTAGCCATTTGTTGATTTCTTTATCTAATCGGAGACATTTGTTCAGTAGCTTATGGATGCGTTCGCCTCGCATTTTATGTGCATTTTTTGACAGCATAAATGTACAACATATGCTGTTTTGAACTCCTTTATTTGTTTTTGCTGTTCGCCTAAAACAGCATAAATGCCCGCAGCAAATGCTACTTTTTCATTTTCGTGTTTTCACTTCCGTTTCTTTACTCACTCCATAATGCAATTACTGTAATTATTGATTTAAAAAAAATTACAAGTTACTTTATTTATTACAAATTACATAATGCTTTAAATAATTTATAAAAAATAGTACTACATCTTTAGCCAAATTTACATAAAATCACATTTATAATACAAATCTATAATATATTATTTGTAATACCACATAGATTAGTAAAATTTAAAAAAAAACGAATAAATATACACACTTGTTGATATATAAATTAAAATATTAAAATAATATATAGAAATATGAATGCATATAAATTTATTAACATACACGGTTACAAAAATATTATATATTATTAAAAGTTATAATTTCACTAAATAAATTCACATAACATTATTAGAAAATTTAAAATGATTTTTCTTTTTTTACGCTTTTATATTTGTAAGAATTATAAAATTTAGATAATAAAAATATATTATTTAGGAGTTACAAGTTTTGCTTAAATAATAGAAATAAAAATATTATTGTTTGTAAATTTTTTTATTTATTTTTACTAACAAAATAAAGTTAATACAAAAACGGTAAACGCACTACATATAACTAACTGAACCAAACATGCTGCATATATACTGCACTGCCAAACAACAATTTTCAAAACAGCTGTATTTATGCCAGCACATTCCTGCCAGCAATATGCTGCATTTATGTCAGCGCATTCCTGCTGTCAAATATGCTGCATTTATGCTGCCAAAACAGCCATGCCGAACAGAGCCTATATGATTTTTCTTTACGATATGGAAATCAATATATACAACTAATACAATTTTAGTATATATATCTTTATATATACATCCATTAATAGAAAGGCGAATGGCAAGAGAGACTATTCAGCCATTCATAAAGATCAACATCTTCAATAACTTCTCTAATTAGTGTTGTAAGCATTTCACGTCTCACTTTTCCACCAATTCTCCCAAAATGATACAGAATTTGTTTAACTCCCTGACGCATTCTAAGCCAGTAAAGTAAAACAAATACATCTCAGGGAAAAGAATCTAAGCAACGACATGATATTTATAAAGTTTTTTATTTCTCGAGTAGATGTTTTGTTGTCTTAATTTCTTGAACTTACTTTCCCTTCATCAAACATGACTGATCAATTAATAAAGAGAGGGAACATGCTAAACTTCAAGCATCGAGATTTGGCAATACGCATTGCATTATGTGAAACCTGATGTATTGACATTTTTTCATTCTATATTAAATACGAGATAATGATCCATTAAATACATAAGGATTTATGAAATAAGTTTGTTCATTATGTTATGAGTCAAGGCCATGTAACATCCAAATTAAGAAAGGAGAGTATTTGATATCTAAAATCTTCACTGCGCTATACAGCAGATATTGGAAATCCTTCTCAACTTCTAGAGATTAATTTGACGCGGAGGGTTTGAGTTAGTGGTTTCCACACGAACAGATTGACGACAGTAGAAACTCTATGAACCAAAAAAAGACAAGTGAAAAATATGAGATCAAGATTTTTAAAAGAAAGAAAACAATATACCAAAAGATAGAAAATCAAATAGATTAATAAAATTGTAGTAGTGAAAGATCGATGCGAACAACTCAGTCCCTTAGATGTTCATAGATGAGCGATCATTTCCGCAAAATCATTACAGGTCTGTAATGTAATAAATTCCTCATCACAGTTGTTCGACCTCAGCAATTCCACACATAAAAAATCAATCCAATAAAAAATTGGTAGGTTGAAAAACTAAGGACATATGCCAAGCAGAGAGAGATTAAGATGTAGCTGCCCAAGTGTACTCCGACACCGATTGAAAGAAAGGTGAAGGAGATTGATTAAAACGAACAGCACAAATCGATGTCGCTTCAAGGGAACGAGTCATATGAGAACTGATGATCCACATAAACCAGTAAATGAAGCTTTAACCAGCACGATATTCAGATTGACAAATCCATACAACACAAGAGCAGACAAATCTAAACAATTGCTAAGAAAGAGATGACGAATTCCGAAGAGGTAAGCTCAATCGAGTATTTGCCAGATCGAAAGTAGAGACGACGGAACAGAAGAAGGCTAAGAAGAAAACCCTAGACTTGGAATCGTGGGCGCCCTGGAGCGATAATGTCTCGGATACAATGGTCTATATATATATATTTAAGAATCAAACGTGTCTCGTTTCTAGTTGTGTTAGAATGCGCCCTGAATACTCGCATTAGAGAGTACTAGAAACCAGATCCTACATCAAGATTACCAATGTGGGCCGCGTACTCGTATCAGTCACTAGATTATATTCTATCAAAATTAGGATTACAAATATTAGCCCAAAAGGCCCATAAAACTTGGGTATAACATCAAAAGATAAGCGTGACCTATGGGTCTGTTTGTGGACCCATTGTGATCAACAGATCTTTTGATTGTTTGCCGGGATGACTATTTACATTTATGGCCTCATTCTTTTATGTTTAAGAGGTTTAGGTTGATATCTGATATGTGCTGATATTAATTTTAAAATTTAATGATCGTGTAATTGTTAATATAAGTTGTTCTTTTTGTATTAGATTTTTGAACTGATTAGCTAACTGATAATGCGCAAACCAACTGATAATGAGTAAACCAACTGATTAATCAAGTGATAATACTGTTTTGAATAAACTTTATGGGAAGAGGATACCCCGTTTATAATACACCTAAAAGAATGGGTTGAGTTTATCATCTCAACTGATAATACGTAAACCAGTTAAAATTTGTGTAAAAGAATGGAGTCTTGTTGTTTGTGAAGATGTTTAAATGCATGCTCCTAATATGTTGATGGCATTTCTTATAATATGAAATAAACTTTACTCTTGCAATGTTTAATTAAGGTTAATTACATATGTATATATGTATCAACCTTCCATGGACCGATTGCCAAAAAAAAACCTTACATGTACTGACAACCTTATTTGCGATTGTTTCTTTAACGTTTGAAATTTAAACCTCGCCAATAGATTCATCACGATTGATGTCATCATGTACGTCTTCATCATCAACACCATCTTCACCGTTCCTATTCATTTTTGAACGAGTTAAATATGGAGTAAAGTGGATCAAGCATTATATGTAGTTATTCAACGTGAAACAAATTGCTAATTTATATGGTTGAGCTACTACTGTATATGAAGGTATGCATCCAAAATATGCTTAGAACTCATATCTCTTAACCATACCATAGGCACGTTCTATTGCGCTCCTCGCAAAGTTGACTGACCCAGTCTGAGTGTGGGAAATAGAAGGTGCTTGACGATTCTCACTATAGTGCGGCAAGAGAAGCCTTCAGTGTTAGATGCTAGCATAGATGCAAGCCTTACTCCTTGAGAATGTGGACCTAATGCCCGTAGAGTTGCCCATGGGACTGCCCCCACAACGTCCCATTGACCATCGTATTAAGTTAGTTCCTGCTGCGGTGCCACCTGCCAGGCCTCTTTCTGAATGTCGTCAATGAAATTGAAGGAAATGAGAACTTAGCTAACTGACCATCTTGAAACAGGGAAAATTCAACCATCCCGAGCAATTTATGGAGCGTCGGTCCTATTCTAAAGGAAAACTGATGGGTCTTCATGGTTGTGTATTGACTACCGGACGCTGAATAAGGTAATAATGAAGAACAAGTATCCGATTCCTTGTCAGGATGACTTGTTTGACCACCACTCTTGTAACACCCCTACCGCTAATTCCTTACTTACAGTCTAATTGTCCCGTTTATCCTACTACTCGCAGCGGAAATACTAATACTACGGCGGGTGATACAACGCCGCTAACCGCCCATACGGCTAGCAAGGCTTACACTACATACGTAACAGTCTGATGTTAAGAGAATACTGAGCTACTATAAATACCTTCCAAATACATAATATCTTTTACTTACAATGCTAGATTGTTGGGCAAGATAGTAGTTAAACTATCTTGTTAACTATGAGCAGTGAACCCAATCATTGTAGTACAACAAGGTCGTATCCACAGGGACTTCGTAACTATCTAGCTAATTATAAGCTTAGTAAATGTGCAAGAGAATATATATAAAAGTACATAAACGGCAAATGGGGGGTTTAGCCAGTGGCAATCTTGGTGTTAAAATAAAAACAATTAAACAGCTTTAAATAAAAATGTTGTGTAGAAGGTGGATGGAAAATGTGCTAAAGGAAAGTGAAATCGCCCAAATATATTTCAGACTCAGTTATAATCATAATTTGCTCTATCTATCTGTTTAGGAATTTACCTTGTGGCCTCCCTAAACCATAGAAAAGGTCAACTCTTAATTTATTCAATAAACTCTTTACTAACAGAAAAAGTCTAAATCATTAATTAGCATTAAGCAAAAATTTCTTTTATAACAGCGATGGATTTTATCAACTAATTAAGGTGATAATATCTAACATTTGTCTCTCTTAGTGGTCTATTCTCTAATTTATAAAACCATTAAAATAAGAGAAACTGTAAATGTGTAAAAATGATCAGTTTTTAAACATTTAATAATATAAAGAAACAAAACAAATATTTATAAGCAAATCCGGTATTATAAATAAGTCTGAATTATTTGAGGTCAAACACCCATCCTAAGGACAAATATAAAATTACTTAAACATTGACAGGAATAAAAACAGAATAAAAATAGAAATAGTCGTTATTTTGGAGACTGCTGGAGGAGACGGGACTGTGACTCGCTCCTGCTCCAACTGCTTCTCTTCTCTTCTTTTTATCCTGCTTCTGCTTAGTGGTGGAATGAAGAATAAAAATAAAATGGAGAAATGGGGGATAAGAGGATGGAATGGGTCGTGTATGGTTTTGGAGCAGATTGATGATGGGATAGTGCTGATGGATAATCAATATTGAGTTGGAATGATGGGTATTTATAGATTAGAAATGGGTGGGGTAGGTGGTGGTAGGTGTGGGGTAGATAGGTGGGAAAAGAAGAGGAAGAAAATGTCAAAAACGGTGCCAAATTGGGTAGAAAATAAGTGCTGGACGGTTTGAATGATTTTTCCCCGTTTTTTCCGTAGCGGTGCTTCTGGAGCTGTCCTGATCGCCGCATCCGAACTTGTGTCCGAACTTACAAGTTCGGACACCTTCGGACAAGTTCGGACACTTCTTATTTTGCCTCTAAAATCTTTGTCTGAACTCCGTTTTTCAATCCGTTTGCGCCTATGCGTTCGTATCTTCGTCTACTTTGCTCCTAGCTTGGATTTCCTCATGTTTAGCCAATAAATCTGTAATATAACCAATAAAACATAAAACTAAAGGAAAACTAACTAAAGTGGAGAAATGAGCAAGAAAAGTGCTAATATAACATATGAAATACACCCATAAAACATGCTCATTTGGACACTTATCAACCCCCACCCTTACCTTTTTGTTTGTCCTCAAGCAAAACCATGTACTCAAGCAAGTAGGGAATGCTCAATACTAACAAATATTATTATGAAAGGTAGGATAAGGAGGTGAACATTACGCGACTTAAACTTTTTGAGGAGTGTGAACCATCACCTACTGGTGGCATAGGTGTGCTCAGGGTAAAAATAAAAATTAGAGTTTCGGGGTATGATCCGGAGTGCTACATTGCTTATTCGGTTAGGTGACTTTGAGAACTTTTACCATGGTCGACTTCTCTCAAGAATGGGCATTGAGGAGAAAACAAAAGGAAAAATAGATTTATGCTTTGTTTTACTTTTGCATAAGAGATGAGAAGAAAAAGTTTAGGCATTGAGCCTTTGTATTTAAGAACACTCAACTCTCATTTGTTGGTTACCAATGGCGTCTCGCAAGTCCCTTGATTTTTTTATAAAGCACCCCTTAGCAATCCCTAAGAGAGAAGACAGAAATAACCCCTAAGCAATAAAAATCCAACCATTGCAGATCATTTGGTCACACCGCATAACAATGCTCCTCAAAAGTAATTAAAATCAAAAATTTTATACCATTTATCCCATAATTCATAATAGTATTTGTTTTTAAAGAGAACAACCCACATCAAAAGGGTTCACGATTTTAATTTTGGACAAACGCAAGATAAGTAGAGAGATTAAGCATTTAAGCACATAATTTACCGAAAAGGGCACTCCCCCACACTTAAATTGAACAATGTCCTCATTGTTCACCAGAAAAACAAGGGAATGTTTCAGAAGACCTTTTCGGTGAGTAGACAAATAGAGAAAACACAATGATCGCAATTAAACATTTGAGCACATAAGCTATCCACAGTAGAATTCAACAAAATAAAAGCAAAATTAAAGAAACTAGTACTCCCCTGAGATTGTTTTTGCTTGCATTAAAGGAATTCCCCCACACATGAGCTTCAGCCTCAAGTAGCGTAGCTTGGTTGCGGTGTAGACATGAAGTTGCACCTGCATAAGACACTAGAAGCAACCATACTACAAATGGGGTTAAGAGTTAGCAAAAACAAAATCTAAAGAGAACCTAACAATTAAAAAAAATAAAAGCAAATGAAAGAAAACTTCATCCGGGTGCCTCCCCGGAAGCTGCCCTTCTTTAAGGTCTGTGGCTAGACCGTACCACCTTGAAGTCATCCGGGATAGAATATGAATGTTGAAGTCGACCTCAACGGGTGGGTGGGGCGGGCATCATGAATAATTGAAAAACCACCCAGATCAAAAGGAAATGTTATCTCAACACTTAGAATGTAGAAGTGCAAGCTCCACCGATCTTTATTCAGGTGGAAGTGTTGATATTGTTGATCCTTGGTGCGAGGATCAAATTTGGGTGGAGCCTCCTCTTCGAAATTAAGGATGAAGACATCCTTATCTTCAATGAGCGGTGTAGGGAGAGCTCCGGGGCGGACTTTGTATTCTAACTCTGGTCCGGGATCAAAGGGGAAAGTGGCCTCCACACTTAGCGGGTGAATTTTGAGTTTCCACCCTACTTCAATGGTGTATAGGTGGGGAAGACCTTGATCCTCCAGGTGAAGATCAAAGTTGGACGGCTCCTCCTCCTCGATTTTGAGGATGTAGATATCCTCATCTTCATGGTGAGGCTCATAGGACGAGCTTTGATGGAAATCAACTTCAGAGGGAGGTGGCTCATTGAGGTTGATTGTAATACTCTCCTCTGATGACTCAGAGGGGGGCGGTGTCTCCTCCTTCTCAAAGTTGAGGATGTGATCATCCTTATTGTATTGATGAACAAGGGAGGGGGAGATAAATTCGTGGTTGACTTCAGAGGGAGGAAACTCCATGAGGTCAAAGTATAAACTCTCTTCTAAGGAGGTGTCTTCATAATCAAGCTGGTGGTTGTTTGGTGATGGACTCCTTGATTCGAACAGGGGAGGAGTTGGAGAGTAACTTAAGTCCTTAGCAGGTTGTTCCTCCTTGTGAACCGCTTCATTCAGTTGTTGAACTGGTTGTTCCATGTGTTCTAGCTGAGCTAGCATTCTTTGCTGGATCATTTAAGAGGTTCCAAACTTTGAGGTATAATCTGCCATCATTTCCCTTAAAATGGCATTGTCTCTCTCTATTGCAACCATAGGACAGTGGGAACTCTCATGGTCTCCTTCATACTCTTGGCACACAAAGATGGGGTTAGGCTTGGGGATGACTTGAAATTCTCCAAGAGAGCTCTCAATTCAGCATTTGAGACTGAACATTGGGGGCTTTCATGGTATTCTCCGCACCTTTGACATACATTCCAATGATTGATGTTTTGCTCGGCGTAGTCGCCAGGCCAACCTCCGGCTGGGGGAGTGATAGATGCCTTGAAATTCTCCAAGAGAGCTCTGAATTCAGCATTTGAGACTGAACAATGAGGGCTCTCATGATATTCTCCGCAAATCTGACATACATCCCATTGATTGTAGTTCTCTGCGCCATAAGAGTAACCGTACCAACCTCCCACTTGATTATAATAACCATCCATCAGAATTAAGTTCATACAAAGAAAAAAAAATATACACAAAAGGGGCAAATAAAGGAAATGAAAATTATGCACAGGAACTAAACAGATAATAAACTAGATAGTTAGACCGAAGTCCCCGACAACGGCGCCAAAAACTTGTTGGGCAAAATAGTACTTAAACTATCTTGCTAACTATGGGCAGTGAACCCAATCATTGTAGTACAACAAGGTCGTATCCACAGGGACTTCGTAACTATCTAGCTAATTATAAGCTTAGTAAATGTGCAAGAGAATATATATAAAAGTACATAAACGGTAAATTGGTGATTTAGCAAGTGGAAATCTTGGTGTTAAAACAAAAACAAATAAAAAGCTTTAAATAAAAATGTTGTGTAGAAGCTGGATGGAAAATGTGCTAAAGGAAAGTGAAATCGCCCAAATATATTTCAGACTCAGTTATAATCCTAATTTTCTCTATCTATCTGTTTAGGAATTTACCCTGTGGCCTCCCTAAACCATTGAAAAGGTCAACTCTTAATTAATTCAATAAACTCTTTAATAACAGAAAAAGTATAAATCATTAATTAGCATTAAGCAAAAATTCCTTTTATAACAACGATGGATTTTATCAGCTAATTAAGGTGATAATATCTAACGTTTGTCTCTCTTTGTGGTCTATTCTCTAATTTATAAAACCATTAAAATAAGAGAAACCGAAAATGTGTAAAAATGATCAGTTCTTAAACATTTAATAATATAAAGAAACAAAACAAATATTTATAAGCAAATCCGGTATTATAAATAAGTCTGAATTATTTGGGGTCAAACACCCATCCTAAGCACAAATATAAAATTACTTAAACATTGATAGGAATAACAATAGAATAAAAATAGAAATAGCCGTTATTTTGGAGACTGCTGGAGGAGACGGGACTGTGACTCGCTCCTGCTCCAACTGCTTCTCTTCTCTTATTTTTATCCTGCTTCTGCTTAGTGGTGGAGTGAAGAATAAAAATAAAATGGAGAAATGGGGGATAAGAGGATGGAATGGGTCGTGTGTGGTTTTGGAGCAGATTGATGATGGGATAGTGTTGATGGATAATCAATATTGAGTTGGAATGATGGGTATTTATAGATTAGAAATGGGTAGGGTAGGTGGTGGTAGGTGCGGGGTAGATAGGTGGGAAAAGAAGAGGAAGGAAATGTCAAAAACGGTGCCAAATTGGGTAGAAAATAAGTGCTGGACGGTTTGAATGATTTTCCCCGTTTTTTCTGTCGCGGTGCTCTTCTGGAGCTGTCCTGATCGCCGCATCTGAACTTGTGTCCGAACTTACAAGTTCGGACAAGTTCGGACACTTCTTATTTTGCCTCTAAAATCTTCGTCCGAACTCTGTTTTTCAATGTGTTTACGCCTACGCGTTCGCCTGTTCGTCTACTTTGCTCCTAGCTTGGATTTCCTCATGTTTAGCCAATAAATCTGTAAGATAACCAATATAAAACTAGAGGAAAACTAACTAAAGTGGAGAAATGAGCAAGAAAAGTGCTAATATAACATATGAAATACACCCATAAAACATGCTCATTTGGAAACTTATCATAGATTACCGAGTATCCAAAATAGAATTACTTACATCCCTTCCTCGAGTTTACAAAAATAATGAGTTTAAACAACATTCTCATTTCTACCATTTCACTATACTTCCAATATCCAAAAGGGTGTACCCCATGGTACAACGGCTAGTCAAAAGGGCCTATAGCCGTGTACAACTTGGTACACCATTCAAAATCTATTAATTACAACAAAAGAAAATCATCTTGATCTCATTACCATCTTCACCCTTCACGAGCACCTGTAACATTAAAAACAGTGCCCCAAGGGGCTCAACAAAGCGCTGCATATAAACTTCGCATAAGGCCCGAAAATAGCTCATCTCAAACTAAAATAAAATATTATTTAAAATAGAAATAGTATAAGGTATATATTTAATTTAGTTTTTATATAAATTATATTAAATATTTCAAATTTTATTTAGAGTTCTATCAATTATTTAAATTTTTTTAGAATTCTATTAATCATTTTAAATTTTATAAATTATACTACCTCCGTCCCACTTTGACCTTCCTGTTTGCTTTTTGGCACGTTTTTCCACTTCAATATTAAACATATAAGAAAAAATAATTTTATAAAATAAATTTCTATAACATATAGTTTTTGACATAAGGATTTCATTACAAAACTTAGATTTGTAAAATTATGTTATCTTATATGTTAAATATTGAAGTCAAACGACACATCCAAATAGTGAATAGGAAGGTCAAATGGGGACGGAGGGAGTATACAACATTTATTTTAGAAAATGAGCTAGGCGGGCCGGGTACCGGCAGAGCCAAGTTTAGTCTGGCCCAACCCGAAAATTTTTAAATCCGGCCTGGACATTAGGGACTATAATTTTTCTAGGCGAGGTGCTCCCACCCATTTGATGACCTCGAAAATAGACCTAAAAAAATTGATTTGCAGGTCAGGTTAGCCTCAACCCAGCCCAATGCATTTTAAAAAAGTGCCAACTCTAGCCCAACCCATTTAGCTTAACGGATTCAAAATCTCAACCATAACTCACCCATCAACCTAGGGATTAACCCGCGAATCCCCATATAAACTTTCTAAATAAATAAATAAAATTTTATCGACATTAAGCATGTAATAAATTAATAAATAATTGATTATATATAAAAATAAATGTCAACCCATGTTTTAGTGGAATCTTGATTAATTAAATGTAAGCATAAATACTTATACTAAAAATTCTTACATTAAGTTAACATATATAATAACAATAAATTCAAATTTAATGGATAATTAAGAATTCATGATAATTAATTATATGACTTATATACATAGTAGTGAAAAGACAATGAAATATCTCTTTGAAAATTATTTTTAAATATAATCTATTTATAATCTATAAGTTTACTAAATTTATAGATAGTGTTTAAAAAAAAAGATATTTCTATCCTAACATTAACCATTTATGAATTCATCAATTGTAATCCACCCATTTATTAAATTGAGTGAAAAATCAACCCAACCCGCAGACATGGAGGTTGTAGTTGGGATTGATGGGTTAAACCCAATTCAACAGGTCTAGCTCTAAGGATGCGTTCGCCACCACATTTTATGTGCATTTTTTGACAACATAAATATACAGCATATGCTGTTTTGGACTCCTTTATTTGTTTTTGCTGTTCGCCTAAAACAGCATAAATGTCAGCATAAATATCAGCATAAATGACAGCATAAATGCCAGCAACAAATGATACTTTTTCATTTTCGTGCTTTCACTTCCGTTTCTTTACTCACTTCATAATGCAATTACTGTGAATTGATTTTTTTTAAAAAGAATTTTTTTACAAGTTACTTTATTTATTACAAATTACATAATGCTTTAAATAATTTATAAAAAATAGTACTACATCTTTAGCCAAATTTACAAAAAATCACATTATAATACAAATCTATAATATATTATTTGTAATACCACATAGATTAATAAAATTAAAAAAACGAATAAATATACACACTTGTTGATATATAAATTAAAATATTAAAATAGTATATAGAAATATGAATGCATATAAATTTTTAACATACAAAGTTACAAAAATATCATATATTATTAAAAGTTATAATTTCACTAAATAAATTCACATAACATCATCAGAAAATTTGAAACGCTTTTTCTCTTTTTTACGCTTTTATATTTGTAAGAATTATAAAATTTAGATAAATAATATATTGTTTAGGAGTTACAAGTTTTGCTTAAATAATAAAAATAAAATTTTTATTGTTTGTGATTTTTTTTATTTATTTTACTAACAAAATAAAAGTTACGTAGTGTAATATAATAAATTATAATTGTAATACGAACGAAAACGGTAAACGCACTACATATAACTAACTTAACCAAACATGCTGCATATGCTACACTGCCAAACAACAGTTTTCAAAACAGCTGCATTTATGCAGCACATTCCTGCTAGCAAATATGCTGCATTTATGCCAGCGCATTCCTGCTGCCAAATATGCTGCATTTATGCTGCCAAAACAGCCATGCCGAACAGAGCCTAAATGACACTGACACTGCGCCCAAAGAAAAGCGTTGGTCAACATTCGAGACCGACGTGGACCCCGTTGTGACTTAAATGAAAGCCCACAATTGCCTTAAAAATTGGCGGGAGCAGAGATTCTCTCGCACAGCACTTCGCGCGAGAGAGGAGTACTAATCCCACCCTACTGTCTATCTTTCCATCCCGTTCCCCACCTCTACTAGTACTTGTTCATCCGCCGATTCGCCCAGCATCTCATCTCTCTAAAGCAAACCACCGCCCTCTTCCCTTAGCCAAGCATTCCACTGCTGAGTTATTGGTGTATTTAGCTACGATGCCTGCGATTCCCAACCGTGCCAGTGCAGCAACTGACAACAAGAAGAATGTAACGCCGGTCAAATCCAGTGCTGATGTGGTCACTCCTCAGAAGCGTAGACTGAGATCGAACTCCAAGGCTGACGAGGAGGAGGCTCTCAACTTCTCGACGCCAGCAAAGAAATTGTCGCCGCCAAAACGGAAATCACCTCGTCGGGCGGTCAATAACCAGCAGGACTCACCAGCAACTGTGAGATCAGCTGTTCATCTTATTTATCTACCAATTAATATGATTTCGTACAATTAATCTTTTCAATTGTTCAGTTGCGTTGATCGATTGATTGATGTCTAGATTGACCGATCGTCTGAATTTGGTAGGTGGTCACAAAGGAACTTAGCGAGAAGCTCACCACTTCAAGCCGCGACACGCCATTGAAAACATCACGCGATCTTTTTGGAAAATCAAAATGGAATCCGAGTGGTAGGATTCTAGATCTCTCTTAAAAGAGTTTTCTGCTCTTAGTCAAGTAGAACACCCTTGAACTGCCTGCTTCCAGAGCGTGATTTAGAGTTTTGTCGACCATAACTTCTTCTTCTTTTTTTTTTTTTTGCAGATCCTGATCAAATTAAGGTTCTAAAGGAGGCATTCCACGTTTCAACAATGCCATGTAGTGCGATTTGCAGAGAATTTGAGCTATCAAAGATACTAGATTTTTGCAAGGTGTGTGTGGAGGGAGAGAGATCGAAGGGTTTGTATATATGTGGATGCCCGGGAACGGGAAAAAGTATGGTGCTGGAGAAAGTTCAACATCTCCTGACTGCTTGGTCAATGGAGGTAAGCCAGCTCAACTCGTCAGTTCTGATGGTTTTTTATTGGATACCTCGATGAATCTTAAGAAGGTTGCGATAACGGTTTCAGCTATTTGATTTTTCCCATTACTGCTAGTTTCCATTAGAGAATACTTTGTTGTTGTTGCTTATTTGATTGTTGTACCAGCTCGGACTTCAACAACCAGATGTCTTATCAATGGATTGTACCAAGTTGACAAACACATCTGAGATTTTTGTGAAGGTAAACAAAAGCAAAAGATATCCGCTTACAACATTTAGACCTATTACATGCGCATTGACGCCCCTACTAGTGATTGCAGATACTTCAAAAGATCAAACCTCAAAAGAAATCGGTCAAACCAGCTGCAGCTCTAAAGCAGACGCAGGATCTCTTTTTAGAAGAAGGGAAATATTGTGGCAGGATGCTGTAAGGAGCAAAACCTGATACTATAGCATAACATATTTAAAATACAATACTTTGGGCTGGGTATCATTTAGTATTCGTTTATATTGCTTTGCTGTATGTTGATATAAAAATCTTGCTCAATTAAGTGCATTATATGATTATCATTAGGGTGCCTTTCTAACATGATTGACATGACTATGCAACAGACTTTTGATTATCGACGAAGTGGATTTTCTCATTACAAAAGATCGTTCTGTGCTGCATGAACTATTTATGCTTACGACTCTACCTTTCTCCAAAATTATTTTGATTGGTAAGGCTAACCACTAAGTTGGATGATAGTGTTATCTTCCCTAACCCTGCTTTTGTTGCTATTGATCATTGCACCTAAATAAGTTTTTCTTCTTGTTATTTTCGTTCAGGCATTGCAAATGCCATTGACCTAGCTGAACGATTTCTTCCCAAACTGCGTGCATTGAACTGTAAGTCCTTATGTTTTATGCTTGCATAATCATTCTAACAGCTGAACCTTATGTCCGTAATTCTTGTTGGCAACGACAGTGTTGCAACCTGAACTTACGTTGTATTCTATCTGAATCTAAAAACTGTAGAACTGTCACCATAAATTCTACTTTGTCTAAGTACTTCCCCTGACCAACTTCTAAAGCTTTTTCTTCAACTAGGCAAACCTGAGGTGGTGACATTCCCTACTTACTCCAAAGATCAGATCTTAAAGATTCTTCAACAAAGGACCATGGTAAATATATGACTATTATCTACCTGGTTATCTATAAACTTGATGTCTTGTGCAATGTCTTGTTTACTGCAGAAAGCTTGCATCTGAAATTCTCATGGATTCTCTCTTTTGAAATAGGCCTTTCCTGGTGAAGTGTTTCAACCCCAAGCCCTCGAGCTATGTGCCAGAGTGAGTATCTGCTGTCTTTCACTTCAACATCTTGAATTACATTCGTTGCTTTGGTTTCAAGATACTGACTATTTTCTATATGATAGAGAGTGGCTGCTTCTGCATCTAGCGATATGAGAAAAGCTTTAAATGTATGCAGGTTTGTGGCATGTCTTGCTTTGTTTACGTTTTCTGATGATAATGTTTATCCTCATTGCTCTGACGTCTTTGTTTAAGAAAGAACGGAATTCTACCTTTCACTAGAGTGATAAATTCTGCGTGTCATTTGCAACTCTTTAACAGGAGTGCCGTTGAGTTGCTAGAAGCAGAGATGAGGGAAAAAATGGGAGAGGAAAACTTGTCCTCTAAGAGAGAATCTCCTTATTCGCCAAGCATTTCTACTTTGGAGGCTTCAAAGGATACTGAATTGGTGAGGATTTGATGCTGAAAATAGAATGATTCTTAATTACCTCTCAATTATGTTAGTACTACCGTTAAATCTGATTAGTTTACTACTACTATTCCTTGATAGTTGACGTGCCTGGCTGCAATGTTTTGCCATTTATCTATTCTATCTATTCTTACGTGAATTGTTTTAGCAGGTGCGAGTTGATCACATAGCCATGGCATTGTCGAAGGTGTACAAATCATGTGTGGTGGAGACTGTTCAATCCCTCCCCCAACATCAACAGGTAGTTGCACTTTTTCAAGAATGTTGCTATTAGCTTCTGGACACAAAAGATGAAGTGTTCTCATTTTTGTACTTTAAACAGATGATTCTATGCTCTGCCGTTAAGCAGTTTAGTGCTGGGAAAATGGAGGCAACTATACCTGAGGTATGTTAACTTGTTTAGGTTGCATGAAAGAGGAGAGGGTGGTGTACTTGAAATGTAGTATGACATTGCTTGTTATTTTGATTGCAGCTAAATAAGTCGTACACGGATCTATGCAAATTGACAAATATCCCGTCCGTAGGAATCTTGGAGCTAACAAATATGTGCAGAGTACTAAATGACCAGGTAATCTAGAAATGTTAAGAGTCTAGTCTCTAGAGAATATAGTATTTGGCCCTTTGCTCTGGGTATATAATATTTTGAGAGGGCCAACTTCTGAGAAAACTTTTATTAATGTGAAGGGGCTGCTTAAAGTTGGCATGTCCCGGAAGGTGGAACGAGTAACTATGAAAGTCGATGCAGATGAGATCAAATTTGCATTACAGGTTAAGATCTCACTTATACATATGCTCCACTTTTATTTGATGGTCCGTTATATTATTCTCTTCACTTTTGTTTCAAGAGTTCATTATCATGCTACATTACTTATTTCTATTCTTTTGGGCTACAGACTGTTCGTTTCTTCAAGAACTGCCTTCAGTATTGAGCACTTGAGACCTTTGGTATGCTCCAAGAGTAGAGATATCGTCGGGTATTCGAGCATCATCTTCTAAGTATTCATTGTTGACGTGTGGTTCAACTGAGTTCAGCATAATGATGGGAAACTGTTATGCTCCTCCATTGCAGGAAGGTTCCATAATCTATAGGATTGATCGTGATATATGATGCCCATTTGTGCGGAAGTAACAGTATATGATGCAGGGGCAACGAAACAACCTTCTGTTCAAGAGTGGAGCTTCAATTCTTTCCTGCTGCTTCCAGAATTGTGTCTATTCTTCGAAATTTAGATGACGAAAATAAAAGTTCGTATAGTTCTTATCTTAAAATGTTAAAGTAAAAACAGTATAGAACAAATCAAGATAGACATGTCTCGTCTGGGAACTTTGGGTCTATTAATGCTACAAATAAAACATTAATTCGTCTGTGGCACTGGCAGAGTGAAGAGTATACCGTAGACTTCGTGTGGGATTCCTTAATTCATATTCATCCCAACTGCATCCAAAATTCTGTTCTCCTTTTAGGCTTAGTTGGTCATTCATTAGGTTGAAATTATAGGATACGTCTAGTTATAAAGTTCTGAAATTTGTGATGGGGCTGCTGATTTTGTAAGAGGAGTTCTTAGATGCTAAATCTTACAAGTTAGTTTTCGGTTGATCCTTTCACGTCGATTTTGGGAGAAAATTCTATATGCTAAAAGAAGTATGAGAAATTTTCACTCTAAGCTCCACAAATTGGTTTTAAACTATGCCTCTTCTTTCTTTTTGTATATATGCGATAACTTATAAATCTCTTTCTCTATTTTCTACCCATGTTAGCCTTTCCCTCTTTTTTACCCATGTTATCCATATCATTCAAGTGACCCATGTGGGGTGGTCATTTGAGTCGGTCCGGACTAGAATTGCTTCTTCTTCTTTTTTTTTTTTCAAATTTATGCACCTAAACAATTCATTAACACACAAAGGGAACCAGACTTGTTCACTCCTCCACCAACTCTACGACATCCACTTGAGGACTTAGTGAAATGTTCTTCATAGTGATGATGAGCTATCTCCAAAAAAAAAAAAAAAATCATAGTGATGATGAGCCCTATCCAGGTTATCCTTCTATGAAAATTTTCGTAAAAAAACCAATCTTAGGAAAAAATGATATGCGATGGCTTTTTTTTTTAAAAAAAAAATTACGTGGATGTGCAAAATGACTGCAAAGAAGCAGCCCGGGGTCAGGACAGCTAGCCAGAAATCGCCCCGGGAGCAGGCATGCTTCTAATTTTTTTTGTTTAAAATCGCCCTGGGACCGGGGCGGCTTCAAGCTATTTTGCCAAAAGCTGCCATAACCCTGGGCGGCTTCTGGAAGCATGCCTAGCCCGGGGTGGTTTCTTTGCAATCCAATCCAGGAAGAATTTTTTTTTCCAATGTTTGCACCATTCATGCGATGCTTTAACGGTTCCCGAACTTGATCAAATTTTGTAAGATTATTGTTGAACAGTTATACTTTGGACCTAAATCATTTTTCTAGAGTTTCAGGACCATACGGGACCCGTATGAGTCCATATAAACGGCACCAGAGTTAGCATTTTCTCGGTTTTCAAAATTTTGGGTAAGGTAATATTTTGTGTTATTAACCACTTTTGTACGATATTAATGTCCTTTGATGCATTTGCAGCCTCTATAACTTCTTATGGAACCAAAACGACTTCATTAGGTTGCTCACTTAAGTTAGTGTTTTTTCCAATTTTTAGTGAGCATGGCCGATAATTAAATTGTCTACAAAACAAATGAAAATTTATAAGACGGTAGTCAAACACCCATACTTTTGTCTTGTGTCTTTGCTATAGCCGATGTAACCCAAACATTGTACAAATTGTACGTAATTCTTAAAATAAAAGTGCACATTTATTACACACCCAACATAAAACACACTTCATTCATATTTAGAAAAACATACATTTTTTTCTGTGCTTGCTAAAGGCACTACCTGTCTATGCAGGAGCATGGGTAATCATTAAACATCTAAAAACTATAATCAATTGTACCCTCTATTAGGGCAATTCCTCCTGTTATGACCCGTTTGTAAACAATGTCAACAATGTCTATGTTTTGTAGTCGGTTCGTTGTCATCCATTTTATTCTGAATCCTAAAATACCTTGGTCTTCCTCTGACAGTTCGAATAGCATCTGGTTGTGGTACCACCTTAGCCCCTGTATATGTTGGCCAGTTGTGTTCATTGCCTGGGGGTGTAAAAGGGTCACCACCATATGCCTCGATCATTGTTTCCAGCTTGTACACCGGGTGCACGTAATTTTCCCACAGCATGCCGGTTCTGCAATAGACGGCCATCACATGAGAGCATGGTGAAGTATCCCTAAATATTATAAAATAATTAAGGCTTAATTGTATAATTATTAAAGCCAAATTATATGATTATTTAAGGCTAATGAGACTTAGTTTATTAAGGACATATGAACTTTGACTATAATTATATATAATTAATTATACAGTTCAAAAGGTTATTAAACCTTCCATGAAATGATTGATGGAATTAAACAATATAATTTAAAAAGAAGGATTAAATAATTATTAAGGCTAATACATCCCAACAATGGACTATGTAAGTACTTACATAATTCAAGAATTTATGGAACCTCGATGGTAATTATATAAGCAAAATAAGGTTCAAGAAAGTTATTAAACCTCACATAAAACAACAAAATAAAAGAATACAATTGGAAAGGAAATTAAATAATAAAATAATTTGTACAATACTCTACTAAAGTGAATAATGGTAATTCATCGATAAGTTTAATCAAAGGAGATTTAATAAATATTAAGTCGCATAACCTAAAGTATGTTACCTGAAATGATTAATTAATAAACGTAACTAAATAAGGAAATCTATAATACATGTTAGGATATAAAACTCTATGGATTAATATATAACATTTCAGAATTTAATAGCAACCGAGCATTTTTGAAATTGATTAACGGTTTGAAAACCGACGAATAAGTCTAAAGAGCTAAAACATCCTCTTGTTGGGCCTTTGGGCTGACCTAGAAACAAAACAAACAAAATAAAATAAAATGGGCCGACCAGCCCATTAGTGAGCTGGCCGACCCAGCGCCACCTTCATTCTCTTTACTTACGGTAATATCTACAACCCTAAATCAGAAGAAGAACAAAAATGGTCCCGCGCTCTACTAGTCTTCCGCCTCCCTCTCTTATTCCTCCCGATTCCCCTTCGCTCTCAACCCTAACAGGCGAACGAATATGTACATACTCTGTTTCCTTTACATCCTTCTTCTTCTTACCAATCCTCTCATTGTTCCTTCTTGTTTCTTCAAACAATCCCTACCGACAGACAAGAAGCATTCAACCCCTTGATTCTCTGGTGTGTGAGATTACAGCAACTCGAACAAGGATGAATGAGCTGTTAAAGAACCAAAATCTGAAGGAATCGGTGGTATTCCTTCCACCTTGTTTGAATCGAAACATAAAGGTAAAAATGTATTTTTCTCAGTTCCTTCTCCGAAATCCTTCATTTTACCACTTGAGTTTTGTTTCTTGGTTCTGAAATCGTGTCCTCACTTCCCCTTCGTTTTCCTTCCTTGTCCGAGCATGGGTAACCCACACAAGGCTTGTTTCTGGCCAGATCTGAAACCACCATGGTACAAGAGAGAAAACTATACACCAACTCAATGGGTAAGTCTATGAATTTGAAATTTTTGAATTCAAAAACTTTAAATATCTGTAGTCCAAAATAAACCCTAACTATCTATGTATGTGCTTTGAACAGGGCCAGATTTGGGAGTAAAGGACTCCACGCTTGGAGCATATAAGGTTAATGACTTAACCTTAATGTGTAGTGGAATTATGCCCTTTTTATTTTGTACTGATTATGTGTATGAATCTGGGTTTAGTAAATAATGCTTTACGTAACCAGTAACTACCCATGGCTATGTGTTGATGAAGTTTTTGGTTGATTTCAAAAGTAGGGTGTTTGGAGGTTGATGTGTGTGTTATGGAATTTCGGGTAGTTTGGAGCGATTTTGTATACTGTTTGAGTCTGAAAGTAGGATTATTGGTCTCTGTTGTGAGTGCAAATTTAAGGTTTATTTGGTGTAATCAAAAGATCTTGAAATTAGGGTTGTTATGGGATGTTGATTTCGGTGGTGTACATGTCGAGAGAGCTTCTGATGTTTTGACAAAAATGAAAGTTAAGTTTTATAATGGGTGTTTGAGGACTGTGGATGTGTCCGCAAATTAAAGGTTTGGGTGATGCTTTGAGTGTTTAGTTTGAAGCTACAGTTTGTGTTAATATGAACAGTGGGGTAATTAAGCGACTAAGTAGCTAATGTAGAAAATTATGATTAGTTAACTTGTTCATTGTGTCAATTGAAATGCTGGGTAGACAAGTTGGTGGAGCAAGGGAATTAATGAAATGATAAAAAGAGAGCAATTTGTAGATTTAAGGGTATGCAGAAGCAAAAGAAAAATTAGGGTTCACACTTCATTAACGTTCATGATTAAAATTTAAGATTCAAAATTTAATTTTGGGGGTTGTGACTTGGTTTGTGCGGAATAAGATTCCAATGGAGGTTTCAATTTGAAAATTTGGATTAAGTGAAATTGGTGAGAGGATCTAAAAAATTTAGGAAGGTTTGAGGGCAATTCAAAATTGTGGAATATGTAAAAATTTAGGTTGAAATTTTGGGACAATCTCGAAATGAAATTAAGGCTGATATGAAATACAATTAAGAGTTTGGTTGAAATTAGGTTAATCGAGAATAATTAGGGTTAGTTATAAAACCTAAGTGTTCTTAGAGTATTTAAGTGATAATTGTATAATTTAGTATTTAGTCATAAATGAGTTTAAAGTTAATTAAATGTGATTAATAAGTGAATGGGGATATATATAAATATTAAGTGGTTATATTAATAATTTATCAGGTGGGCCTACTACCTGTGAAGTTAATCTGAAAGGAACGTGTACAAAAAAAAGATGTTAGATTAGTAAGTTCCTAAGTTAAGTAAGTTAGAAATTATTAGGTTAAGGTTAAATAATAAGATTTTCAAAAGGAAGGAGTCTTACTTTGTTTAAGGTTTATTTGGCAGCCTACTGTGGCAATTGACTGAATTAAACTATAACCTATGAGGCCTATTCAACATTAAAAAGTGCATAAAAACTATAGGTTAATTATATTATAAAGTAGAAATATCATAGTATATTATATAATAATATAATTGTAATAATATAATTGTGGTCAAACTATAATTAATGGAAGGAATGGGCTATTATGAGAATAATGTATGTTGGGATTAAATTTTAAACTATAGTCTATAATGTTATAAAATTCTATGACAAATATTAAGTATTAATGCCATTAAATTGAGACTAGTATAAGCATGGGAATTCACATGAAATGATGTGGCAAGTGATGAATTAATAGAGATATAAAATAATGTGGAGTACTAAATAGACTTTAGAAGTTTAGTAATGTACTATATAATGATACATAACCTTAAGATTATAATCTTAATATGGGTTTGTGTAAAGGTTTCTCCATCTACGCGTGGTATCTCTTACCGTACGCGAACTCAATGAGTTATAGATTTTCTATCAAGTTCTCTGGATATCTATTGTACATACTGCTGTGTACCTCCGTGAATACTCACTTGGTTCTTCCGACTTACTGTCGGTTGAGGTCGAGCTACTACCTAATGTGCAGTGCTTCCTCTATTGTTAGTGGCTTCTGAATTATGCTCACTTATCTGGTTCTGTACAAGTGTTCTTTTACTTGTACGACCTTGCATATTCTATGCATCGGTGCTCATAACATTTGTAAGTTTCCTTCCGCCTTATTGAGGTGAAATTAATTCGTTGTGATTGTTGTGTCCAACATTCTTCGTGCTTCTTTGGCCCAAGGCCGCACGGTTGTCTATGCTTTCACTTAACTGGCTTGTGCCATATTCAGTGGTATGTTTGCAGGTCTTCCGTATGTGGTACGGGTTGGTTATTTGACCCTCGGATACACTTGTCCCAAAGTTGTTGGGATATGCTTTTAGTTCCTTATGTAATTGCAACAGTAATGAACAATGCTTTACCCGTGAGATCTTTTGTCACATGGTACAAACTACGGGCTTAACTGCCCAGTTTATCTACCATCTCTTGCTTTCTTATCTCCACTGAGTTTAACTCGTAATTCAGTATGTTCTCCATGTCCTCGTCCGACTACATTCACATATTGGTCGCTTGCTGCGCACCATACTCATATTCATTATACAGCATCAATGTACATGGCATTTGCTACTCAGTTAGCTTCTGCTCATGTATTCCCACCATTTATACTATGGTTTCCATTTACTTGGCCGATTATGGAATATGCTATTCCTTAGGTCTCTATGCTCCTTGAGCGTTATTCTCTCTACAATCCACGTTGTATACATACTGTGTTTCTTCTAACCCGATGACTCTTTTGGTTTTCGATAATTGCTGTAACAGCTTCTTTATCCATGCTACTCCTGGAATCTCTCTATCTTGATCGAATTATCCCTTGGCAATATCTACATGCCTAAGTTTCAAGATCTTAGTGGGTGAGTGCCTTCTTCTGGAGGGTCCATATAATTACCGCTCCATTGGCCTCACAATAACGAGAGGTATCCCCACTTCTATCATTAGTGGTTCGTTCTTCGCTCTATTCGGTTATATATAAAATAATCTCCCTTCTCTCACTGGTGCTGATAAGTGTGAAACATATAGGCTTTTAAGGGCCAAATTACCTTATAATCTGCTACAATTTATGCAATGTTTCCCACTTATTCTATGTTTTTCCTAAGATTGATGTTTTGATATGAACTGATGCATTTTATATGCTAAATATAGGAAAAACCCAGAGAAATGAAGATTTTACATCATAAGGATTGCAACACAACAAACGGGGAATAAATCCGGAAAAAGAGGCAAATATTGGTCACGTCCGGACCAAGAGAGTCGGACGCAAATCCGGACATCACATGTCCGGATCTAGACGCAAGCCGGACGTGACCCAATTCCAGATCCGAGAATTCTGTGTCTTGTCCGGATCCGGACACAGATCCGGACATATTCCGAGTTTCAGATCTAAAAGTTGTGTCACGTCCGGATCCGGACATAGATCCGGACGTCACACAGAGATGAAAAATAAAAATGCAATCGCGCTGATAATGAGGCTTTCGGCGCAATTATCAGTTGAGCGGCCGTCTAACCCATACTGCAGCATATATTAATAGACGCCCATGCTCAATTAATCACTCACTTACCAAACTTCCACTAACCCTTGTTTCATTTCTAAGCCTATATAAACCCAGCTTCAGCCTTCATTTCAATTCGTCCCAGACTCTCAGAGTCTAATGCAGTCTCCTCCTCTCTACACATCATATGTTCACCCACGATAATCCCTTCATCTCCATTCATAAATTTCCTCCGTAACTCTTCTCCCTCACTCACAGACAGAACCCTGCTCACTGTGCTCTGTTTAGCCGCGTCCGGATTTGACGTTCGGATCCGGACACAACCAGAACAACGCGTCCGGATCTGCGTCCGACCCAAGACAGCCGGACAGGAGTGGAATTTGCAGAATCGTCTCGACGGCTTCTAAAATCAGTTTTTCTGCTAAATCCCTCTATCCTTATGCTGTTTATATTGAGCATTGTTATTTTGTCTATGGCTGAGTAGTCGTTTTTTAATTTCGGTTTACTATGTATCTCTAGAATAATTATTTCTGAACCTTTGTGATTTTTCTGCAGTACAATAGAATAAAGTTCTTTTTCCTTATGAACTCCTAGACTTGATAATCTGATCAATTAAATGAGTTTATCAGTTTGTTAGCTTATAAGTGAGAACTGCGGCTATCAATTGACTACAGGGAAAGAACTAGTTAGTATAGAGATGGTAATTCGTCTAAACGCTAGCTGACCATTAATCTAGACTACACTTAAAGCAATTAGTAAACAGTGGATTCATAACGAGAGTTAGGATTCGGTCTTTGCTAATTAGAATTCGTGGAGCGGGAGACCGAATACGAGTTATCCTTATTCTAGGGTTTTATTCAGAATACTGTAGAAATCACTTAGGGGAAGAAATTGCAATCTAGAGAGAAGTAGTAAACCGGAATTTCCTTTATCAAACAAAAGTCAAAACAATTATTTACCTGTTGTTTATTGCTTTTTGAACTCTTTTACAACATTCACCATCACATACAAAAACCCCCAATCTCCTGTTGTTTGTTTTGTGTGTAAGTAGAAATTAAACTAGCCACTGCCTCCTTGGATTCGATACTCAGGGAATACTCCGAGATTTAAAACTTGCTATAATCGACCGGTACACTTGCCGTTAGGTTAAACCCCAGCACAATTTACCGTTAGGTTTTACCCCAACAAGTTTTTGGCGCCGTTGCCGGGGAGACACGGTTGCTTAGTTTAATTTTTATATTGGTATTATCCCATTTAATTTTGTTTTGTTTTTGTTTTTTTAGTTTAGTTTATTTTTGTTTTGTTTTATTTTATTTTAATTTCTTTTGTTCATTTTTCTTAGCTTTGTACAATTTGTTTCTTATTATTTGTTCTAGTTTATTTTGGTTTTACCCGATTGAGTTTACTTTTATAACTACATTACTGTCAGTTATCTGATTTTAGTTTATGGTTAAAACTCGTTCTGAAGGAAATCCTGAATTCGAAATTGAACCAGAAATAGACAGAGTAACAAGAAGGATCCGAAAAAGGTTAGTGCTGGATCCTCCAATTGAGCAGGAAATGCCTTTAAAAGATTCACCAGCAGAGGAGATTGTTTTTGAGTTACTAGTTGAAGAAGAGATTCTAAACAACCCCTCAGGAGCCAATATGGAGAATTTGAATTCGGAGAGGCACATGAGGGATTATACCCGCCCAAGCGTCGAAGGGCTTATTTCACCGATAGTAATTCCTGCGTTACCAGCTGGAGTGCAGTGGCAGTTCAAGACACACTATGTTACTATGGTCATGAACGCACCCCAGTTCAGCGGAACAGTTACCGAAGATCCCAATGTCCATCTCACCACTTTCCTGAGATTGGTAGGAGCATGCTCTACACCAGCTTCACAAGAGGTTGCTAGATTGACTCTCTTTCCATTTTCCCTGAGGGATAGAGCTGCTGAATGGTTAAACTCATTGACGCCCAACAGTATCACTACATGGACGGAGTTAGCAAATGTATTCTTGGCGAAATATTTCCCTCCTTCTCGAATGCTGACTATGAGAGGAGAGATTACCAACTTCAAGCAGTTCACCGGTGAGACATTATCTGAGGCTTGGGAGCGTTTCAAAGGGATTGTGCGCAGAGTACCACACCATGGCTTGGGAGAGGAGGTAATTTTGCAGTCCTTTTACAAAGATTTGGATCATTCAAGCCGTTTGTTGGTAGATACTTGTGCAGGAGGAAGCCTCATGGAGTTACCAATAGCTAGAATCAAGGAATTGTTGGAGACCATTGCCAATGCATCCAATCAGTGGGGAGGTGCGAGAACCGGAGAAGCATCACTAAAGAAAACTGCTGGAGTTTATGAAGTGGATTCGAATACTTTTCTTGCTGCCAAGTTAGAAGCAATGTCGAAGCAGTTTGAGCGTATGTGTGCAGTGATGAACCCGCAGTCAAATGCAGCAGCTGCCCCTGAGGTTTATCCACCTTGTGAATATTGTGGTAGAGGCTCTAACATGTGCCAGTGTGTTCCACCACAAGAAGAAGCGGCAAACTATGTTGGTAACAGACCGGATAACTATTTCGGGAATCAAGGCAACCCTGGTTACCACTCTCAGCAACAAAACCGTTATCAAGCTGGTGGTAGCAACAACTTCAATCAGAGACCGCCACAACAGTATAATCAAACATACCAACCAATCCAGAACCAGCAGACACAGAGTTCCGGTGCCGGAACATCCTCGAACATGGAAGAAGTACTGGCCAGAATGAATGATTTCATCTCGATTAGCACGAAGAAGTTTAATGAGCTGGAATCCTTCAATCAGGAGCAGAGAACCTTCAATAATGACCAGAGGACATTCAATAGAAATATCGAGACTCAGCTGTCTCAGATATCGTAACAATTGGCTCAGCGTCCTTTGGGTTCTTTGCCCAGTCAGTCAGAGCAGAATCCAAGAGAGTATGCTAAAGCTGTTTTTGCTGTGGAAGAAGATACTCCACTTGTCGCTGCAGTTTTACCTGTTCAACAAGAGGTTAAGGACTCCATTAAAGTTTTTGAAAAACCCAAGGAGAAGGAGTCTCCTGAAACTCAACCTTCTTACTCTTCTGTTTCCAATCACAAATTTGAAGAACCTATTCCTTTTCCTGACAGGTTAAAGAAAAGGGATCTTGATGAACAACTTGGAAAATTTCTTAAAATTTTTAAGAAATGAGCTAAAGATATTCCTTTTTCTGATATGCTTAAGTTAATGCCAAATTACACTACACTGGTGGATGATATCTTGGCTAACAAATGTCTACTGCAGAAAAAGGAAACAGCGAAGAAGGTAACCACTAGGAGTAGAAAAGGTAAAGCTACTGAGCCTCAGGTGGTGAGCAGAGAGCAATGCAAACAGGAAAAATTGATCTACTAAAACTAAACAAATTAATCTAGAAAATAATAAATCAATAAGTCTGTCGGGTTGCAAAAATCCCGGTCACTATAGTATAGAAAGTTAAGCAACCAAGTATCGAACCGTGGGACTTGAATAAATAAGCCTAAGTCCTATCCTAAATCCTAAGAAAACTGGAAACTCAGGGGGGTTGTGAATTGTTTTTGAAACTAAATCAAATAAATGCAAATCAGAGTTAAATTAAGCAATCGGTAAAAACGAATGATGAAGTTGATAATATGAGTGGAACTCCGGGCTCGGGTTGTTCTTTTCTGATTGAATCTAGTAGCTCCTACAATTTAATTATGAGAAACGGAAAGGCCAATTCTTTCTATCTCTTACAATGCTAAATCCTAGTTCATTGAAGAGCTCACCTATCAGAACGTGTCAACTCTAATCTAGCAGTTGGCAAAACACTATAGGTGGAATAAGCACAAAGAATTGTTAGCGTTTGTAGGAAAGATTATCTATCCGACTAATCCTTCCCCAAATTCCCAGGTTAATTCGAACTCCCTATTAATCACCTTGTCTGATCTTAATAGGTTTCGCAAAACAACTCTATAACTCGCGAAATTAATAGAGAAGAAAATTGATAATCATTAACCTGAAAACAATCCGTCACAATCTCATAATCAAACTGCAGAATCTTTAACTACATTGAATCCATCTTGAACAAACCCTACCCCAGAGTTAAATCCCTACTAGCCAGACATTGCCAAGAAACAGATAAATACAGTCAACATAGAAATCATCTAAGGGAAGAAAAACCCTTTTGTTGAACAACTATCCAGTGTCGATGGCTGCAGGTGTAAGGTTGAAGATGATGGCCACACTCCCTTCTGACGATGCTCCTCCAGAATAACGATGATAAACTTGATGAATGTGGATGAAGATGAACTGATGAAATTGGCGTGGATGAATGGAGAGGACTTCGTTTATCAGTGTGAGAGTGTGTGTTGTAATGATCGATGATGAATTCATCCCTTCTCCCTCTGATTAGGTCATTTAAATAGACCTTTCTCTCTCTTTTTCCCTTCAAAACGCCGAGTTTATGCTGTAATTTTCGTGCCGTCCGAACATTGGTCCGAACTTCAAAGTTCGGACACAATGCTTTGAGCGCTTCAGTTCAGAAAGTTTCGACCTGTGTCCGAACTTTGATGTTCGGACACAAGTTCGGACATGCTCCGTACTTCAGGCCTCCGGCTTTTCTCAACTATGTCCGAACTTCGATGTTCGGACCGAAGTTCGGACATCCCATCAGGCGCAGCATACAAACTCTCGACTTGCGTCCGAACTTGGAAGTTCGGACACAAGCTCGGACAGACCTTCAAAAATCCTCTAAATTCTTCATTTGACTCCGATTCGACCCCCGTTTGTTGCAATATCTCCCTCGTGAATAAATCTAGTGTTTCCCTGGCTTTTCTCTGCATTTAATCATAGAAAAAGGTATCAAGCCTTACCAAACAACAAACCAAAGGAAAACGGAAGATAAGTGTGGAATATTATCGATGTTCGTATAAAAATTAGGCATTAAAGATCACTAAAAACCATTCATATTTCACACTCATCAAACCTCCTCACACTTAACCTTTGCTTGTCCTCAAGCAAAGCAGGAGTAAAATGTCTCAGAATGCCTCAGGGCCAAACCTTGGGATTGCATAAAATAAGGAGCTTAAGACACAATAATCACCCAAGAATCGATCTGCTCTTAACTGCATGTCTCTCAAACAATGAAGTACGCTTTTTAAAACAAAAGATTATGAAGAAGCCAAATCATGAAGTCAAAACATAGAGTAACCCAGAACCTTCCAACCTTTTCTCTTCTCAAACCCGTGGATGACAAGGGGTGTGAAGTTATGCCATATTCCGCAGAACCTTTCAACACCACGTACTCATGATCTAATTTAAGGAATTACCATAAACATAAGACTTTAAAGAACTTCCTTTTTTTTCTTGCATATATATCAATTTTTCGCACATAATTCATCCCCCAGACTTTTCTCTCCATCCTTGTAACGGTATTGGGTCTTTTATCCCAGATCAGACGACCTTAGGTAAATGGGTGATGAAACACCCCTAGGACTTAATAACCGGATGGAAGAGGCCTGTTTTTGGTTCAGAAAAAGAAACTTAGATCAGAGGAGTACCTTGCCTTTATCCTTCATTCCAGACATTCTCATCATTCCCAGGGTTCCAAGTTAAACCAGTTCTAACTTCACAACCAACTTGTTCACAGATATTTAACAAAATTCAGCCATTTGAAAATATGATAAGAGAGCACACAATTTTGAGCAAACCAACTCTAAAGGTCAGTACCGGACTCAACTCCACAACTAAAGATCCACCCAAGTATTCAACACTAAGAAGCACTCTAAGGGAATTACCCCCACATAGCCCAAAACCAAACAAAAATTAGGTAAGGGATAAATGACTGACACATTCAGAAAGATCTCCCCCTTCCTCACACTTAATGAAGAGCAATGTCCGCATTGTTCAGAAATTAATCACAAGAAGGAGATCGGACTAAATGTGTCAGACTCACAAGGGTGAATTGAACAGTGACAAAGTTATTCACAATTTAAAGCACAGGCCGAACAGTAACCAAAAAGAAAAAGAAACTAAAAACTCCCCTGATTTCTTTTGTGATGCTTTGAGGAAGTGATTCTTCCTCACACTTAGTGTCCTCGCAGGGGAGAATGTTTCCTCACACTTACTTGAAGCTAGGGTCCGGCATGGAGTAAGCCCGATAAGGTACACTTGCACACATTCAAACAAAAAAAAAGTGTGCTAGAAGCATCGATTAGTGACAGCCAATATTCAGAGTTAAGATTCAAACAAACGAAAATCAAAAGAAAAATTACAACCCAATCGAAATAAAAGTAATGAGTCTAACACAACCAAAAGCAAATCCAGAATGAAGTCCAAAAACGGCTTCTACACAAAAATAGCAAGCAGCAGCATAATCACTGTGGAGGCGGATAGTACGCCTGCCACTGCTGGAACTGATCGAGCAGAGCCTGATAGTCTTCCTGAGAGCGACGGGCCTGCTGCTGCAGAGTCTCGATCTCCGCCTGATAGCGACGATCTGCCTCCTCGAAACGAGACTCCAGCTGAGCAAACTCATAGCGAGTGACGTACTCGCTCCCAGGGGCTGGCAGTGCTAGATACGCCTCCTCCTCGTCAGGTGAAGCAGCAGGAGCGGGCTCTGATGGTCCCTCACCCGCCTCTCTCTGGCGCTTCTGCGGTCGCGCTGCAGCCTTCTTCATCCACACATCTCTCTCTCGTTCAAACCACATCTTCTTGAGAGCTCCCACATCAATAGGGGACCGCGCAGCGTGCAGTCCCGCAGACGGAATGGTAACCATCTGCCTCTTAAGGATGTGGCAGAGCATAACTGGGTAGCCTAACTTGTGGCGATCCCTGTGCTCCAGGATATGCTGCATGTGCTCGAAGATGACCCAAGGCAAATATGTAACCTCAACAGCCCCAGCAAACGACGGATTCAGCACCGCCTGAAGAAGTAGAAAGTCTGTTTGGTTGAGGTCGGAGCTCTGACGTGGGACAATGTTCGCAGCCAGTAGTGCGAGCAGAACTCTCTCCTGCGGGCTCTGAAGCGCATCAGCAGGGACGACCTGCTTTGATGGGTCATCCCCTCTGCGTCGTCGAGGCCCCTGAACCATAAGGGGGGTGTAGTGGTGGATAGCTGCGTTCTTGAAATCAACAGGGTTGAGGCCCTGAGGGGTTCGGGAGCAGGATAAGGAATCTCCATATATTGAGCAATCTCCATCGTGGAGACTGTTACTCTTTCTCCATCTACAAGGGACTTGAGCTGACCATCCTGGTAGATCGCATTGGCATAGAACATCCGCACAATCCTCTCAGAGTACGGCCCTCCCATATTCAAGATCTTGCCCCAGCCAAATGGGTTTAATATCCCCCTCAAACCCAACTGCTGCTCTAACTCCGGCACCACACCTCGTTCAGCAATTATATCTACCTCTTTCGCAAACCACTCCCGGGCTTCATCATTTCTGAATTCCGGTTCCTGAGCTCTTCGGCTGGAGCTTGCTCCTGCAGCCCTCTTACCCCGGCCTGTGATTCGGCTCAGCATCTGCTCATACAAGGGTAAGCAAGTCAAGTGAAGGAAAGCAAGGATATAGTTCTAAACATGCACTGAATTTACCCAAAATCCGACAGAGTCTCCCCTAAAAATTCAGTAATCTCCACAACAGAAGTCAATTAATTTTTTTTTCATTCGCAACAGAGACTACTACCCATGACCAGCAGAGATCTAACTCACAAAACTTCGTAAATTTCAATCGGGTGTAGCAGCATTTCAGTCAACAAAATCTCAGTCATGCAAAATCCATAGATTCAAAATAACATCCCAATAATGTGGTTCAACCACTTCCACTAACAGTTCAACCCCAGCATAGCAGAAAACGAAATTAACTCATTCAGATTTAGTCATCATCCACTTGTACCAGTTTAGCCATGTACAATCAAACCACACATTCGAATGTGTACAATGCAATCACAATAATGCAGTTTTAAACATCTCAATCTAGCAACTCAAACCATCGCAGTTAATGAAACTTCTACAGGTAGATTCAGTCCAGCAAACTCTACTCAGACATCACCTTCTTGTCCAATTTTTGCTTCTGATTTCGAAACTCAACATAAGCATAACAAGAGAAATTGTAGAGTTGAGAAAATACCTTGTTCAAGTTGAATGAGGGATTAGAAACACACAACTGAAGGAATCTGCAAGATTAGACTCGAACTTCACCAAATCCGACAGTTAGGGTTTCGGAATGTGCGGCTCGAAAATCGGATTAATTGGGGGATTTCTTGTCGATTGTGTGCTAGGGTGGTGGAGAACTTAAAACCGAGCAGATTGGTAGTAAGAATGTGGAATTTGGTGGAGATTTGAGTGAGTTGTGAGAGATTGAAGAAGGGAGACAAGGGGCTGCGGCGTCGCGAGGTTGAAGAAGAAGTTTTAAGAATTTTGGTTTTGCCCGCGCCCCTCCTTAAGTCAGAAATTTCGAGCTGTCCGAACTTCAATGTTCGGACAGAAGCTCGGCACACATACCTGGGCTGCGCTTCGTGTTCGGTCCGAACTTCGATGTCCGGACCGAAGTTCGGACATCCCGTTTTGCATAGCTCTCCAACTCTCGAACAACGTCCGAACTTCAATGTCCGGACAGAAGTTCGGACATATAGCTTTGCCCAGCCCTCAGATCCTCGAACTGTGTCCGAACTTCAATCTTCGGACGGAAGTTCGGACATATTGTTTCTGCGCAGGTCTTCAAATCTCGAACTGGGTCCGAACTTCAATCTTCGGACTGAAGTTCGGACATCATCAAAAATGCATCATTTTGTTCCTTTTTGAGCTCCAACCACTGCAACAACAACATTACTCTAAAACAAAACTTAAAACAACATAAAAAAACACAGAATAAAAGTACCGAAAACACTGGGTTGCCTCCCAGTCAGCTGCTCTCCTTTAATGTCTTTAGCTAGACAATTTCTGCTTGATTAATCAGAAGAGGTGCGATGAGCAGCTCTACAACAGCCCACAGTGAATTCCTTCAGCTTTCGCAATTCTTTTCGCATTCGCCAAGAGAATTTCTTTTTCACATTTGAACTCGTCTCTTGAGAATTCATCGTTGCTGTAGGATTGGATTCACTCTCCAAAAAGAATATCGCCTGCAAAGGAAAAAGATTATGATCAGTACCAAGATAGCTTTTTAATCGAGCACCATTTACCTTAAAGGTTTCACCAGCCTTATTTTCCAGCTCGTACGCCCCGTAAGATGTAGCTCCCACAACTCTGAAGGGGCCGGCCCAGTGCGACTTAAGCTTCCCAGGGAAGAGGCGTAGCCTAGAGTTAAAGAGTAGCACTAGATCCCCCACTTTGAAATCTCTCTTTTGTATCATCCGGTCGTGGATCTTTTTGGTGCGCTCTTTATAGATTCTTGAGCTTTCGTACGCCTGGTCCCTCAGTTCCTCCAACTCAGAAAGCTGAAATCGTCTCTTCTCTCCAGCTTCACACAAGTCAAAATTAAGAGCCTTTAAAGCCCAATAGGCTCTGTGCTCTAGCTCAACTGGGAGATGACAGGCCTTCCCGTATACCAGCTTAAAGGGGGACATCCCAATGGGAGTTTTAAATGCAGTTCTATAGGCCCATAGAGCATCATCAAGCTTGACAGACCAATCCTTCCTGGAGGAGTTGACTGTCTTCTGAAGAATCCATTTGAGCTCTCGGTTGCTCACTTCTGCTTGCCCATTAGTTTGGGGGTGATAAGGCAAAGCTACCTTATGAGTCACCCCGTACTTAGTCATCAGAGAATCAAACGCTTTGTTGCAGAAATGAGAACCTCCGTCACTGATGATAGCTCTTGGTACACCAAATCTGGTAAAGATGTTCTTCTTCAAGAATTTTACCACAGTTTAGCATCAGCAGAAGGGCAGGGGATTGCTTCGACCCATTTGGAAACATAATCTACAGCAACAAGGATGTAGTGGTTTCCGTGAGAAGAAGGAAATGGGCCGGTGAAGTCAATACCCCAGACATCAAATAATTCCACTTCAAGGATTCCCTTCTGCGGCATCTCATGCCTTCTTGAAGTGTTCCCCATCCTCTGGCAGTTATCACAGTGAGCACAGAAGCGGTGGACATCTTTGTGTAGAGTGGGCCAGTAAAAACCACACTCTAACACTTTAGCAGCCGTCCTAGTAGGACCGTGGTGACCACCTGCCTCTCGAGAATGGCAGAACTCTATTACACTGTTTACCTCTTCATCCGGGAGGCATCTTCTGATTAAACCATCAGCGCATACTCTGAAGAGATAGGGGTCTTCCCAAACGTGACGGGTCTCAGACAGAAACTTCTTCCTCTGGTTGTAACTTAGATCATGGGGGACCAACCCAGAGGCAAGATAGTTAGCCAAGTCAGCGTACCATGGCTCTTGACTTTCCCAATTACAAAGACCGTTTCGTCGGGAAAGAACTCATTTATGGGGACCCCGTCATCTGGAGTCTCAAGCCTGATAAATGTCTGCAACCCCATTCTGCTTCCCTTGCTTATCAACCACTTCCAAGTCAAACTCTTGGAGAAGCAGGATCCATCTCAATAGTCTGGGCTTGGAATCATTCTTTTGGAACAAGTACTTTAAGGCGGAGAGTGGTCTGTGTGAGCAATTACCTTACTCCCCAGCAGATAAGGTCTGAACTTGTCTAGAGCGAACACCACAGCAAGTAGCTCCTTCTCAGTGGTGGTGTAGTTCTTTTGAGGCTCCGTCAGAGTCTTACTTGCATATGTGATGACCCTCAAAATCTTATCCTTCCTTTGACAGAGTGCAGCACCAACAGCGAAGTCACTAGCATCTGTCATTATCTCAAAAGGAAGGGTCCAGTCAGGGGGAACCACAATGGGGGCAGAGATGAGTTTATCCTTGATGGTCTGAAAAGCCTTCAAGCATTCTTCTGAAAAATGAAATTTTACATCCTTCTGCAGGAGATCAGACAAGGGCTTCGCGATTTTTGAAAAGTCCTGGATGAACCTTCGATAGAACCCCGCGTGACCCAGAAAAGATCTGACTCCTCTGACTGAAGTGGGAGGGGGTAACCCCTCAATGACTTCCACTTTTGCCTTGTCCACCTGAATGCCGTCTTTGGAGACCCTGTGCCCAAGCACTATACCCTCATGTACCATAAAATGGCACTTCTCCCAATTTAAAACCAGGTGGGTCTCCTCACATCTGCTCAGTATCTGATCCAGCTGATCCAGACACACATCAAAATTCTGGCCATACACCGAGAAGTCGTCCATGAAGACTTCTATGCTTTTCTCAATGAATTCGTTGAAAATGGCCATCATACACCGCTGGAAGGTGGCTGGTGCGTTGCAGAGACCAAATGGCATCCTCCTATAGGCAAACGTGCCATAAGGGCAGGTGAAGGTGGTCTTCTCCTGATCCTCTGGCGCGATGGGAATCTGGAAGTAACCACTGTATCCATCGAGGAAACAGTAGTACTCCTGCCCAGCCAGTCGCTCCAGCATCTGATCGATGAACGGCAGCGGGAAATGATCCTTTCTTGTGGCCTCATTCAAACGTCTGTAGTCTATGCACATCCTCCAGCCAGTGGTCTGTCTTTGTGGCACCAGTTCTCCCTTATCATTGGGCACCGCCACAATTCCTCCCTTCTTGGGAACGACTTGCACAGGAGAGACCCAGCGGCTGTCAGAGATGGGGTAGATGATGCCCGCATCCAGCAGCTTTAAAACCTCAGCCTTCACTACTTCCTTCAAGTTTGGGTTTAATCGCCTTTGGGGTTGCCTCACTGGCTTGATACTGTCTTCCATGTAGATTCGGTGAGTGCAGAACCCTGGACTGATCCCTTTAATATCTGCCACTGACCACCCCAATGCTCCCTTGTGTCTTCCTAATACCTCCAGAAGTCTGCTTTCCTGCGAAACAGACAAAGAAGAAGAAATAATAACTGGCAGGGCGCCACCCTCTGCCAAGAAAGCATATTTAAGATTTGAAGGAAGAGTTTTTAATTCAAGAGTGGGGGGCTTCTCTACTGAAGGAATGAGCCTCTGAGTAGGCCTGTCCAGTGGCTCCACAGGAGGAGCATGAGGGCGAAAATAGGTTCGTCCCTGGTTAAGCTGCTGGACAACAGTAGCTACCTCAGTGCTCTCCTTATCATCCTCAATCGAATGGCATAACACCTGTTCTAACAGATCAGAATTCTCAAACAGGAAGGAAGAGTCATTAGTACTTTCAGCGACAAATGCATCATAATCATCAGTGTAGTCGACATCAATAGAAAGTACAGCATGAGAAGAAGCATTCGTTCTCATCATTTTGGTGATATCAAAACTAAGCTCCTCATTATTAAATTTCAGGGTGATTTTTCCTTTGTCAACATCAATGACAGTTTTAGCAGTTCGCAGGAATGGTCTACCCAAAATTAATGGTACTTCAACATCCTCATCCATATCCAAATAACAAAATCAGCAGGGAAGAAGAAGTTACCAACACCTACCACAACGTTCTCAACCATACCACGAGGTTTGATTGAGGAACGATCAGCCAATTGCAATTAAAATTAATAGGGATAAGCTCACCAGCATGAAGCTTCCTAAACATCGAATATGGCATCAAATTTATGCTTGCTCCAAGGTCGCAGAGTCCGTACCCACAGTCCATGTCTCCAATGGTGCAAGGGATGATGGGCTGCCCTGGATCTCCACACTTCGGAGGGAGCTTCTGCTGGATGGCTGCAGAGCACGTCTCTGTCAGCTGAACAATCTCCTTTTCTTGAACCTTCGCTTGTTAGAAATTAAATCCTTCACAAAGCGAGCAATTAGGCATTGCTTGATAGCATCAATCAAGGGAATATTAATGGTAAGCTTTGAAAATACACTCAAAAATTTCCCAAATTGATCATCAAGTTCTTTTTCTTTTAATCTATTAGGGAAAGGAAGTTCCTTAGGGACCACCTTACCCTTGGAGTTTTTAGCATTCAAAATAGAAGGGGAAGAAATAGGAGCCTGGGTCTCCTCAACAACTACCTCAGGAGGGGCTGAGGGCCCTGACGGTGCACCAGTGCTAGAAGAAGGGCGACCGGTCTCCTCGTCAGCTTGATCCTCAGCCACTTGATTTCTATTGATCAGTTGCTTCCCACTTCGTAATGTAACTGCTGCCACCTCCTCAGAGTCTGAGCAATCCTCAACTACCACGGTTTCCGAAACCGTCACTGCCTTCAACTGAGCTTTAGGATTGGGGTCTGTTTGGGAAGGCAGTGAGCCAGACGGTCTCTGCTGCAGGAGGAACTGAGTCAACTGACTCATAGTTCCTTGCATCTCCACCATAGCGTTCTCAAGCTTTTGCTGGCCAGCTGCCAGATTCTGATTTATCACTGTTTGTTGCTCTTGAGAGGCCATCAGTTTATCCATCATCTCCTTTAAATTAGCATTATTCGAACTCAGTGACGACGGCTGAGCTGGAGACTGTTGTGGCCTAAACTGATTGAATGGGGGCCTAAAAAACCGGGTGGTCCTCCCTGACTTGCCCTCTGAGGCTGCATCTGCTGTGAGTTGAGGGCGTTATTTGGATTGCCGTACCTCAGGTTTGGATGCTGGTTCTGCATCCAAGGCTGCCTGTTGTACTGACCAATTACATTTGCTTCCTCAGTCTGCCTCATCTCAGCAACCATCGGGCAGTCTTCGTAGTCATGGCTGTCTCCACACTGAGAACAGCATACCTCATTTGGACCAGTAGACACCTTCTTGACAGCTTGTACCGATGTCTGTCCCATAGTGAGCCTCTCGAGCATCTTCGCCATATTGCCCACTGTGGTACTCAGATGGGCCTGCTCAGCAGCAATCTGCTCCATCATAGGATCTGGAGCCCGAGAAGAGGTCTGCCCAACTGTGAAGACCCTTCCACCACTGTTGCTCCACTGGCGGAGCTCCTCGCAGTAGGACTCCATGGCTGACATAAATTCCTCTCCGCTTTTAGCCAAAATTTCCACCCAATGCGGCTCTGACCTCGGCTCTGTGCTCATCTCTCAGCCCTTGAAAGAACCCCTGGGCCAAGGACGTCATATTCTGACCGTGATGCGGGCACTGGCGGAGCAGCTCCTTGAACCTATCCCAAGCTTCACATATTGTCTCGTTACCGGACTGTCTGAAAGCGGTCAGATCAGCGATCATCTGTCTGGTCCGGGAGATGGGAATATACTTCTCATAGAACCTCTCCGTCAGCAGCTCCCAAGTAGTGATGATACCTGGTGGTAGACGGTGGAACCACTTCGAGGCTTCCCCTGATAGACTGTGCTGAAATAAGCACAGCCGAGCATATTCCTCAAGCCCCTGGGACATCCCCAACGAATCCAGATGGACTAAAAACCGGTGGACATGGTCGAGTGCATCAGCCGGGTCTGCGCCTGAGAAGGTCCCTGCTGGATGATTCCTGACAGCGTTTGTCTGATGGCTTGGTTTCAACTTTTGCCATTCTGCTGTTAATTCAGCTGTGAGGTTCGGTAAAGTCACAGGTCCTCTTCTAGGAGCAGCTGGCGGCCGATTATTCTTCCCAAAGTGGACTGCTCAGCGTTGGCATTGGGATTGGCTGGTCCGTTAGCAGCCATGGCGAAGGTGAGTGCTCTTCTCGCTCTTCGAGCTGTACGGTTGATCTCTAAGTCTAGTTGAATCTTGGTGGACCTCGAGATCGAGTACCGTGCATTCACCAACACCTGCACAGTTAAACAAAACAAATCAAATAAAACAAAAACAATTGACAACCAAGGCAAAGGACTTGACAAAGTCAAGTCCCCGGCAACGGCGCCATTTTGCAAACAGGAAATTGATCTACTAAAACTAAACAAATTAATCTAGAAAATAATAAATCAATAAGTCTGTCGGGTTGCAAAAATCCCGGTCACTATAGTATAGAAAGTTAAGCAACCAAGTATCGAACCGTGGGACTTGAATAAATAAGCCTAAGTCCTATCCTAAATCCTAAGAAAACTGGAAACTCAGGGGGGTTGTGAATTGTTTTTGAAACTAAATCAAATAAATGCAAATCAGAGTTAAATTAAGCAATCGGTAAAAACGAATGATGAAGTTGATAATATGAGTGGAACTCCGGGCTCGGGTTGTTCTTTTCTGATTGAATCTAGTAGCTCCTACAATTTAATTATGAGAAACGGAAAGGCCAATTCTTTCTATCTCTTACAATGCTAAATCCTAGTTCATTGAAGAGCTCACCTATCAGAACGTGTCAACTCTAATCTAGCAGTTGGCAAAACACATATAGGTGGAATAAGCACAAAGAATTGTTAGCGTTTGTAGGAAAGATTATCTATCCGACTAATCCTTCCCCAAATTCCCAGGTTAATTCGAACTCCCTATTAATCACCTTGTCTGATCTTAATAGGTTTCGCAAAACAACTCTATAACTCGCGAAATTAATAGAGAAGAAAATTGATAATCATTAACCTGAAAACAATCCGTCACAATCTCATAATCAAACTGCAGAATCTTTAACTACATTGAATCCATCTTGAACAAACCCTACCCCAGAGTTAAATCCCTACTAGCCAGACATTGCCAAGAAACAGATAAATACAGTCAACATAGAAATCATCTAAGGGAAGAAAAACCCTTTTGTTGAACAACTATCCAGTGTCGATGGCTGCAGGTGTAAGGTTGAAGATGATGGCCACACTCCCTTCTGACGATGCTCCTCCAGAATAACGATGATAAACTCGATGAATGTGGATGAAGATGAACTGATGCAATTGGCGTGGATGAATGGAGAGAACTTCGTTTAACAGTGTGAGAGTGTGTGTTGTAATGATCGATGATGAAAATATACCTTCTCCCTCTGATTAGGTCATTTAAATAGACCTTTCTCTCTCTTTTTCCCTTCAAAACGCCGAGTTTATGCTGTAATTTTCGTGCCGTCCGAACATTGGTCCGAACTTCAAAGTTCGGACACAATGCTTTGAGCGCTTCGTCAGAAAGTTTCGACCTGTGTCCGAACTTTGATGTTCGGACACAAGTTCGGACATGCTCCGTACTTCAGGCCTCCGGCTTTTCTCAACTATGTCCGAACTTCGATGTTCGAAGTTCGGACATCCCATCAGGCGCAGCATACAAACTCTCGACTTGCGTCCGAACTTGGAAGTTCGGACACAAGCTCGGACAGACCTTCAAAAATCCTCTAAATTCTTCATTTCGACTCCGATTCGACCCCCGTTTGTTGCAATATCTCCCTCGTGATAAATCTAGTGTTTCCCTGGCTTTTCTCTGCATTTAATCATAGAAAAAGGTATCAAGCCTTACCAAACAACAAACCAAAGGAAAACGGAAGATAAGTGTGGAATATTATCGATGTTCGTATAAAAATTAGGCATTAAAGATCACTAAAAACCATTCATATTTCACACTCATCAAGTAACCAGTGCTAGAGAATGAGCGGAACTGTGAAGTTACCAAATCTCCTTCACCTACACCACCTACAGTTGAAGTTGCTCCTCCAGTTCCATTTCCAAACAGAACCAAGCGTTCCAAGGAGGATAGTGAGTTTGATAAGTTTCTTACTTTACTTCGTCAACTATCTGTTGATATCCCTTTTGTGGATTTAGTTGCAAAGGTACCTAACTATACCAAGTATATAAGAAAGCTTTTATCTAATAAGACAAAGTTAGATGAGACAGGAACTATTCAACTCACAGAGACTTGTTCAGCGATCATACAAAAGCGCATATCAGAAAAATGCAAAGATCCTGGAAGCTTCACAATTCCATGTAGAATAGGAGACATTGACTTAGACCACTGTCTTGCTGATTTAGGAGCGTCGATTAGTCTCATGCCATACACTTTATTTGAAAAGCTTGGAATTGGAGACTTATAGCCTACACGAATGACGCTTCAGCTAGCAGATCGCTCAATGGTTTACCTTTGTGGAATTGCAAAGGATGTGATGGTTAAGGTGGAGCATCTGTATTTCCCCTGCGACTTTGTCGTACTCGACATGGCTGCAGATCCGACGGTCCCTATTATCCTTGGAAGACCCTTCCTAGCAACAGCCGACGCTCGAATCGAAGTTGCTCATGGTACAATCACTTTGAATGCAGAAGGTGAGCAGCTACTATTTTATGCTGGTAGGTCTTCTAAAAATGTTTTGGAAGCTTCTCGGAGTTCGTGGCACCAGGTTTCAAAGACGGCTCAATCTTCTGAAATCTCTTGAGAGAACAAAAACAAGGTCTAGCCAAAGACCGAAAAGATGGGCAGCTTGGTGGGAGGCAACCCACCAGTATAAAATCTCCTCTCCACTTTCTTTTTACACTTTCCTAGTACTTGATTTAATTTTCTTTTAATTTATTGAGAATTTTTACTATTTTACTGCAAGAGATCCGACTCCCCTATTTCAATAACTAACTCTGCCTGGATCCACTTGAGTTCTCCTGGTTTTGCAGATTTACTCTTTCAGGTACTCTACTCTGATGCTAAACTGGATTCAAGTGTTGGGAATATCACGACATTGTTCATCACAAATAAGGGAGCCCTTTCACACTCCTGCTATTTTATTTCTGCATTTTTTGTGTTTGTTTTATTTTTGTTTTTGTTTAAATTATTTGTGGAAATGTTTTTATTTTTAAATGAGGTGTTTTTAGATTAATGGTTTTAATTTAATTTAATATAAAAAAAAGAGATTTTGAAAGCGTCCGGCTAAACTCAGCCGGACGCCAAAGCGGACGCTCACAAATCGAACCACGTCCGGATCCGGACGCCTCATCCGGACGTGACTAAAACTCGCGCGCCGAGAATTTCTTTTCTCTCTTTCTTCTTTTCTTCTTTTCTTTCCTCGTTCCATCTTCTTCCTCCGACGAACTCAAACCCAGACAACCGACGACCTCCCATCATCTTCTTCCATTTTCGCCACCTCCACTACCACTCATCTTCGCACCACCAATCACCGGCGACCACCACCCCAGTTCCGACGTTGTCGCGCCGCCCAACGCCCACATTTCTCCTTTCTTCTTCCCAGTTCAAACCGCAACCAAATACACACCAGGTTTCTCGTTTGTTTTCTCAATTTCGTTTGAAATTTATGACATATTGCTGTAGATTTGGTAGTTTGAATGAATTGTATACTTAATTCGATGATTGGTGTCAAGTTTGTGAATCGGTTGGTGGATTTTGTGTGAATTTTGAAGTTCTGGTTGCATTTCTGGGATGACGACGCCGCTCTGTTCGTGGCGCAATTATTTTTTTAGGGTTTAGGTGCGTCCGGATCTGCGTCCGGCTAAGTTGACCCGGACGTGGATCCGGACATGTTAAAATTTTTCAATTTTTCTGAAATTAATTTCTAGGTTAATGTTCTGCTGTTCAATGCTATTGTTTGCTATGTTTGGCTGTTTTTAATGCATTGGTAATTATAGATTGACTGTGTGCAAGAATGTGTTCAACTAGAACTTAATGCTCAATTGGTTTGGGTTTGGTTTTGGTGTGCCTGTTGCTCTTCCTTTACTGTTTCTTGCTGCTGCTAGCTTTCTTACTGCTTTTTGTTTCTCGTTTAGATGGCTCGCACTAGAGGCGGTTTTACACGCACGGGGTCCTCTTCGAGGAACCCACGACCAGTCAGAGCTGGCCCAGGCCCCACTACGCGATGATGGATTCAGATCAGCTGCCACTCGGGCTTGGTACGATCAGGGCGGGGCCTTCGTCATTGAGAGGCGCATCAGCGACGAGGCATCAGCTGCTGCCGGGATTACAGACCTATTTGAGGGTATTGGCCCGCAGCATCTTACGCATGGGCGTGGGTGTTTTCTCTTCGGAGCTGGTGCACGAATTCTATGCCAATGCTGTGGCGTCAGACACGACACACATCATTACCTCCTACGTACGCCAGTTCCAGGTGGAGGTAACCCCTGACACTTTTGCTGATCTTTTACTCCTCCCGGACAACCATGATAGCCATTTAGATTTTTCGGAGGATTCACTTAGGCAGAGTAAGTCTAGGTGGTTACAAGAGGTCGGGAGTACTACTCGCCGACGGGGTGAGGAAAATAAGACTGTACTCCCGTATGCTCTCCTTCCTTCCCTCCCCCAAAGGACCCTAGCAGAGATCCTCAGTCATCAGATCCGGCCTCATGCTGGGAATGATGCTTCTGACGAGGATTGCGTCCTCCTCGACTACCTCCTGGCCTCACCACATCCACCAGCCCAGCAGCTCTCGCTACCTTTCGTGATGTTTAGGCAGCTGCATAAGGTGGTGACCTATCTGTGGACGAAGAAGAAGAAGATCACCCCTATCTTTCCCATCTTCATCCAGCATCTTCTTGTCTCTACCCTCCCTGAGGAGATCTTCACTGATATGGCGGGTGAGGGAGGGTGAGAAACCCATCTGCCTTGGGACCTTCAGGAGATGGGGCTTCTTACGCCTCGATGACGGCAGCTGGGTGAAGGGCAGCTCAGGTCTCGGATCCACAGGCACCTCTGCCAGTTCTAGCTCGACCGGTGGCCACTGCTACCATGGCACCCCCTACGGCCCCGTGATGAGCATCCACTGGAGATGCAGGCCATGATGGACTCCCTCCTTCAGCAGCAGCAGAGGATGGAGCAGCGCTTTGGGGCATGGAGCAGCAGTTTGGGGATGTCCAGCAGCTCCAGATGCGCATGGAGGGACACATAGATGACATCCGCCAGACGCAGGAGCACCTCCAGGCAGAGCAGACCTCTATCCGCGACACACAGACTACGCTCGCAGAGCGCTTGGAGCGTAGTGATGCTTTGCAGAGAGAGACCGCTGCTCATCAGGCCCAGACTACCCAGATCTTACAGATGCTCATGGCCCAGATAGGAGCGAGACCTCCGCCACCACCACCCGCCTCAGTGACCGCCACTCTATCTTTACTGCTTTCTTTTATTTTGTTTGTTTTTCTTACTTTTCTATTTTCTAGAATTGCTTTACTTTTTGTCTGTTAAAACTAACGGTACAATCGAGACTAACAGGTGATGAGTGATGGTGTTTATATTTACCGGTGCTTAAATTCTGAATTGCTAAAATTTCTTGTTTCTCTGAGCAGTACAACATTCGTCACTGATTTATTTACATGTCCCATCTACTGCGAAACGAATGGCTATAAGTACAGGAAATGGAACCACACTACTTGCGAACGTCTGCTAAGCTTGAACTATGGGGAGTATTCTTTTTCTCAAAATAAATCTTACGATTCACATACTCTCTGTCGTTCGAGTTAATGCACTTTCATCTGTGGTTGTACATGCCAGTGAAAAATTAGCAACTATTACTCTGCACAATGCGCATAATGTCTGTAACTCATGAGGAATATCTCGACCCCTGCAAAACTTCAAGTGTGAGGAAGAACATCTTCCTCAATCTATAAACACCAGGGGAGTCTCAGTTCCTATTTTAACTTATTAATGTTCCACCATTGTTGCGTGAGGTTAATTATTGCATATGCATCTATTATGAGTATAGCATGTTTTGAAAGCTCTTTTCACTGTTTTTCTTCTCTGACCAATGAGGACATTGCTCCTCTTAAGTGTGAGGAGGAAAGACCTTTCCCTGAAAACATGCTAGTTGTTCTTTAATACCACACTTGCTTTTTGCTGCTCTAATACCTGTGCACACCGAGTGAAATTAAACCAAGTGAAAATCGTAGGAATCTTTTGCTTGATGAGGTTTGTATAAATAATTTTATGTAAAAATACTCCCTTTTCACTAAAATATGTAGATTGGCTAGTTGTGGAAACCAGATTATTTTAGCTTGGGATTTTGGAAATGAAGTGAATGTTTGGAATGAAAAGGATAAGGCAAGGTACTCCACTGATCAAATTTTTTTCCCTAACAATAGCAGGCCTCGTCTATCCGGTTATTAAGTCTTAAGGGTGCCTTAACACCTATCTACCTAAGGTCTCGGGATCTGGGATAGTTGGCCCAACACCGTTACAAGGATAGAGAGAAAAGTTTGGGTTACGGAATAACTCTGCAATTCACAATTATTCGTTTGTTTTGTATATAGTTCTTGGAAGAAGAATGTTTTTGCATATGAAAGAAAAATTAATTGCAGTTTAATTTTTGTTTTTGATCATGAGTGCGTGGTGTTGAAAGGTAGTGCGGAATAAGGCATTACTTCACACCCCTTGTCATCCAAAGGTTAGAGGAATGTAAATTGGTGGAAAGTCCCAAGCTAAGTTAACTTGTCTTCTACAATCTAGTTTCTCTATGCTTTTACAAAATTGTTCTTGCTTCACTGTTTATAAAAACCTACCTCTAGAGAGCAAAATTATCTTTCATTTATCACTTTGTTTGATTTCGCCCGCACTTGTTTAATTTTGAAATTATTTGACGGTTTTAGAGATATTCTTATTCCTTATTTTGCTTGAGGACAAGCAAAAGCTTAAGTGTGAGGAAGTTGATAAGGTGAAAAATATAGGCTTTTAGGCTTAATTACCTTATAATCTGCTACAATTTAAGCAATGTTTCCCACTTATTCTATGTTTTTCCTAAGATTGATGTTTTGATATGAACTGATGCATTTTATATGCTAAATATAGGAAAAACCCAGAGAAATGAAGATATTACATCATAAGGATTGCAACACACAAAGGGGAACAAATCTGAAAAAAGAGGCAAAATTGGTCACGTCCGGACCAAGAGAGCCGGACGCAAATCCGGACATCAATGTCCGGATCCGGATGCAAGCCGGAGTGACCCAATTCCAGATCCGAGAATTCTTGTCTTGTCCAGATCTGGACACAGATCCGGACATATTCCGAGTTTCAGATCTAAAAGTTCTGTGTCACGTCCGGTGAAATAACCCCAAACCTAAGTATGTTAATATAAACATCAAATCATGATGTAGTAAGGCTAAATATGCCTTAGAAAGATTGGTAGACAATTTAAACCAAGGAAAAACACAGAAAGTGTCTTAAGGGCAATCAGGGCAAAAAGTGCTCTAAGCTTGGAGAGACTGGGTGAGTACCCAATATCATGAAGACCTTAGTAATATCCTAATGGTCATTTTAAATCAATTAGCAAAGAAAACCAAGCTTGAAAACAAGTTAAAACACAAAATGTGCTTTAAGAAGTCTTAAAGCACATTTTTGAGAAATTGTCTTAGAATTGAGTTTTGAGTGGCTAAATGTCCATCATTACTCTTTAATCAACATGTGTACTAATTAGTATCACATTAGGAGGTCTAAATCAATGGGAAATCAAAATTTCCCGATTATGTGCCTTGATTAGTGAATAGTAACTATTTAGTGACTAGTTTAAGTTTTAATCAATATAAGTCAATTAATTGGTCAACAAAGACCATGTTAGCCTTATATAAGAGGGTGGCCGTTTTTTATGTGGGGAGTCACCACATGAGTCATCAAATGAGAAAGGAAAAGAAGAGATAAGTAAAGAAGTTACTATTTGCTTTATTAAAGCAAAATACCTTATATTAGCCACCTTTCTTCTTCTCTCTCTTCATTTCTCTCCTTCACCCACGGTTTCTTCTTCTTCTCTCGTTCCAAAACGAGAGAGCTGCTCTTCCATGGTTCTCCATCTTCAATCACTTGCCAAATACAACTCCAAGCTCCAAATCCAAAACAAATTGCATATTTGTCTTAGTTAGGTCAAGACCTATCTTTCTATCTTTTCAAATCTTTCAAAGCTCCATTTTGGTGCCATGAGAAAACTCCATTGATGGGGGAAAATTAAGTTTGAAGAGCTCATTAGCTTCTCCATTCTCTTAAGGTAAAGAAATGTAAGAAAAACCATGTTTCCATCATTTCTTATACATGGCCGAAAATTCTTTCTCATGGGGCTATGTTTTTATGCCTTGTTCTAGCTTGATTTATTCACCAAGGACTAGTGGAGGTCCTATTTCATTCAATGCCAAAGTCTACCTTGACTTCAAAGGTAATCATCCACTTTTATGCCTTAGAACACATTTCTAACCTAGGTTTTCATTCCTTAAGGTTAGTGTATTGTTTAGTGCTCATATGAGTCATTGGTTATTGATTAGAACATTGGCAAGGGAAGTTTGAGTGGTGGCCGATATTCATTCAAGAAGAAGGTCTAAGGAGGAAGTTAAGATAAGCTTGAGAAAACAAGGTAAAATGCTTACCTAATGGTGGTTTAAGTTTTAAGGAATGAGTTTAGATGAGTACCAATGTAGCCTAGGGCTTACATTAGGTAATGGGTTATGTAACCTAAGAAAAAGAACTTAAACAAGCTTATGAACTTGTGACTAAGGAGCTAATGAGAATGAGTTAGTAATATAAGTTTAAGATGGATTTAAGAGCATTATAACTACTATGAGATTGATGGGTGTATTTGCAGGTTGAAAGCTTTTATTGTGGGAAATTCAGTGCTTAAAATTCATGTCATTTAAGGGCCTAAGAGCCATGTCATTTAAGGGCCTAAGAGCCATGTCATTTAGAGCCTTAGTGCTATGCATTTAAGATTATTGCACTATATTGAGTATTATGAATGAGTTGATTTGGATGAGAAACTATGATGAGAAAAAGACTTGATGTGTGTGAGATAGTTGAATGAGAAAACATGCATTGGGCATGATAATATACTAAGAAACTATGGCGAAATTTGAGTAGGAAACTAAGCGTTTAGGGTGTTCTAGGAGATTTTATGATATGACTAAGGATGTTCTAGTGATCACTAAGGGTTGATTTGGTGAAAATGGATAAACCATGGAGTTCTTGAGTACTAGGAAGACCTAGGAATGTAAAGAGGGACTAGGGGTTATAATGGTGAGTTTCATGCACCAAAACCATGTTAAGGAAGCTAGGAAACTTGTACAAAGTTTGAAGGAAAAGTAAGGTATAATGACTTATAAGGATGTAAGCATGTGCTAGATTATATATGGCTTTGAGAAGTTTGAGTAAAGCAAATGGGTGTGCAAAATGATGCTTGAGGAGTAGTAAGATGGTGGTGAAGAAACATAATGATTAGTTGAGGTCTTAGGCAAAGTCACAAGAGGGAAGTGTAAGGAATCAAGTGTTAAGTAAGAATTTTGTAAGAAAATTGAGTGTCAAGTTTGGTGATTTTTGAGGAAGGTTTAGTACATGTTTTAAGGTGTTTAAACATGTAGGAAACATGTGGAAAGATTGTGGAATGAGTGGGAAAAGATTTGGGTGAATTGGAGTTCAAAATGAGGAGAAAAGCACTTTGGAAAATAGGTTCTGCTGTGGACCGCCCCTAGGGACCGCCCCTGTGGGGAGGTCCAGGCAAATCGTGCAGAAAATTAGCTTCTGGTTGGGACCGCCCCTGGGGACCGCCCCAGAGGGGCGGTCCAGTGCAGAGAAAAAGGAAAATTTTTGTTTTGGCTTCTAATGATGGGGGATTGAATGGTAATGGTTTTAGATGATGTTAGGCCTTGTTTGGTGACATGTAAAGGCCTAAGAGGTTAAAACAAGTGTTATGAATTCCTAGTAAGAATTGAGAAAGTAGCTAAGGAGTTTTTAGTGGATGTTTAAAGGTGAGTTTAAGTGCCTAGATGGTATTAGGACACATGGGGGAACTTGTGGAGAAGTTTGAGTTTGAAAGAGAATTTAGAAACAAGTTTCTAGAGCCGACCGGACCTTAGGACCGGATTTGCAAGGTCGGTCGGGCTCTGTTACACTACCGGAAAATCTTTCTGGAATGGACCGGACATGGGACCGGACTTGTCAAGTCCGGTCGGCATGAAATTTTGTACGGTAATAAGTCTCTGGAATCGACCGGACATAGGACCGGACATGTAAGTCCGGTCGGAGTGAATTTTCCAACGGTAAAAGGTACTGGAATGGACCGGACTTGGCAAGTCCGGTCGGTAAAGTCCGGTCGAGCTTAAAAACAAAAAAAAAAAAAGAAATTTTGAATTCTAAGAATGGCAATGGGTAATAAGGTATGCCCTTGGTAGGGTGGTAATGATTGAGACCCTAAGAACTTAAGAGATTAAGCTAAGTTAAGTTATATAAACTTGAAAGTTTAAGATTAAGTTTGTAAGATTAAGTGTAAGACCTAAGAGGTGTTAGGTGGGATCATTAAGGATTAAGTAAGTTAAACAAGCTAAGTAAGTCATGTTAAGTTAAGTGATTAACAACCTAAAACTGAATGAATGTTTTAGGACTTGGGAGTTGGACTCCGGAAGAGAGTAAGCAGCCGAACGACCAACGGTGAACGGTACGTTGTTTCTTCTTGTGACTGCTTGCTAACGAGGTGTCCCTCGGCTGTGTGCTATTTGTTTGTGTGCTCACTAAACAAGATAAAGCATGCAACCGGAACATATATTATATGTTGTATTGTTGTGTGATGTTTGCAAACTAACACGACATACCGTGAGAACTTACTAACCAATGTTAGTAAGGGATTGAGTGAGACTAAGGAACGCCCCTAATGAGGGACGATATGAACCGAAAGAGGTTAACCAACAAACATGGTCTTGAGACTATTACTAACTGAACTTGAGTGAGGAATCCGGAAAATGGTGCCGGCACATGTGTATTTGGGGGAAGTCGGTATCCTTATCAAATACCGTCTCCAAAGAGACTTGTCCTCGGACTCGTCGCTAGAGTCGACATATAGACTCGCTCCTCGGACTTCTTGTTTTAGGAGGGAGGCATACTGAGATGGTGTAGTGGGATCTACCTAATGCCCAACTAATTCTAATAAATATTGTTTATGTAAACCAATGGAGCTGATAACTCATTGGTTGGGTTACGGACCCGACAGATAAACAAGGATTAGGTACAACCATTCTAATTAAGAACGGTTGACTTAATTGAGATAAGAATGAGTAAGATTGAGAAGGTTTGAGATAAGATACACCATTTCTATTTAAAGAATGGTTTGTATTCTAAGACTGAGATAAGTTACAATCATTCCTTTTTAAAGGATGGTTTGTATTATAAGTTAAGATAAGGTGAGGTTAAGATAAGTTGCAACCTTCCTTTTTAAAGGATGGTTTGTAATATTAAGATTAAGATAAGCTACATCCACTCCTGATTAAAGGATGGTTTTGTTTCTAAGATTAAGATAAGAATCAGATTGAGGTAAGATAAGGATGGACTAAGATTAAGAGAGAACATTACTTAAGGAGTTAAATAACTAACTCTCTAATTAAGGGAACGCATTTAAGTCGTTCATTGTGTGTGAACTTTGATTGTTCATATCTGAGTTGTTGTTTACTGCACTTTCTATTATGTTGTGCATCTAATCAACCTCCATGCTATCGACAATTAGTCGTCGTAGCCACGTTAGCTTGGGGGCCATGAGAGGATCGTACCAGCATTCGTGCTGACCCCCTCGGGGGCTTCTTTTTACTACACAGGTGAACATCAGGAGGCGGCCGTCGCGAGAGAGTAAGAGAGGCAAGTGTTAAGGATTAAGTATGACCTACGAGTTGTGCTGTACACTCGTATGGCAATTGAGTTAGTAAGATGTATAGGTTGTGAGAGGATTGCAAGAAGGTATGTAAATGGTTAAGGTTGTTAGACTAATGTTCGGTATATTCTAGTCAGACCGTGGCAAGGTCCTGGATTGTAAAGAATTCCGCTGTGTGTGTGTATATATATACTTGTTAGTTGCGAGACCACATTGGATTGAGTGGGGTGTTACAAAAAGTGGTATCAGAGCGTAGTTACGCTCTGAAGACAGAAATACCGAACTTAGGAGATATTGATGTTGAGATTGAGTTATGGGTTAAGGGTTAAGAGATAGAGTGAGAGGTGGCGTTAGTCAGGACTTCCCGGTGTTTACCGGACATCCATAGTACCTAGGACCGCCCTCCACATCCCTAACCTGAATTGTGGAACAAACGCCAGAGAGAGAAGAAAGCCTTCTCTTACTCGGGGAAACCCGATCTGGCAGTTAGCTAAAGAAGCAATACGAGAAACAACTTGTTGCCACAACAGTTATGGAGAACTTGGAGGTTTTTAATGGAGCGCAACAGAGAAGAGAACAGGCGCTACCTATGAAATTCTATCATAAAGGAACGGTAATTACCGGCAACATGGTCGACATGCTACGCAGTCGAAATAACCCGCCATACCAATTATAAGGAAAGCACTACGGTGCAATAGAAAGGAAAAGAGAAAAGTGACATGAGTACCGGGCAGTGGTCCGAAGGAGCATAACAGTAGGATAATACCAAGCAAAGGATTGAGATTACTGGGAAGTCCAGTTAGAAACGGGAACTCCAAACCCCATACAATGAAAAAAGTTACAAACCTGGCCAACATAATGCGGACGATGATAGGAACTCATATAAATTGTATACCGAAATAGGGCTACGAAGTAGTGCCTAAAGGAGAATCATTACTTAATAACCACAACAAAGCGTGTGGAGACAGGAGCGAGGATTAAGACATAAGAAAATATTAAGGGGTTCCCTCAGAAGAGGAACGCCCTGGTAGATGACAGTACTGTCAAACAACAAGGAAACTGCCGGATGGACGGTTATCCAAAATAAGTGATTATCGAAGGAGTCCCGAGGACTACCAATTACAGGAAATTAGAAGGAGGTGTCACTACGATGTACCTTGTACCAAAACCCATCCTGCATGGCGCACTTGCCATAGCAAGTGCTACCACGGTTAAGCCACACGAAAAGCCATCAAGGCGAAATAGGAGAACGCTACATTGTAGCATATATTAATACCGGATTGTAAATCCATAAGAACAGAAAAATAAGACCTTGGAAAGGCCCGATGGCCTGATCATGATGAGATGAGGTGACACACCAGTCAGACAGAGGGGAGCAGAACTTGACAAAGTATTAAACCGTATAATATTAGCAACGGTATAACCACTACAACAACAACCGACAGTACGGTACGAACACCAATCCCAAACTCTAAGGGGAAACCTAAGAGATTGCTCGGTATGCGAGCAAAAACACTATATAAGCAATGATATATACAAGGATGTATTATAAGATACCAGTGAGACTGTTGAAGTATCGACTTACAACAAAAACGGGATAAGACTCCCAGAGTGACCATTAAGGATACCAATAACAACATTCTTCAATGAAGATGTTGGAAAACCCAGAAAACAAGGATACAAGAAATAAACGTAAGCTATAACCTACTAAGGATTAAAGTCGTACAACGTGGAAAAGAAAAGGCCGGAGGACTACCCCCACAGAGCGGGCATAGTCGAGCCGATCAAGCTGAATGAAAACATAATGCGTCCGTCTAACTCATTAACACCCAAGTATGATTAGGTCATCAACAGGTGGCGTAGTCAACGGAAGCGTGAGATGGGAGTAAAGATGAGGGATGATATCCAACTTGGACACCTTAAGGCGAACGCCTAATACGAACCTAACCTTGACTATTAAAAGACATAAGTCTAGTAAAATGACAGCATTGTCAAAGACACTAAGTAACCTCAGATACCTGAACAACTTCCCTAGCAGGAAGCAGGATGCAGCAGCAACTTATCCATGAAAACCCGATACTACATTTAGTATGTAACCTAATGGTGAATAGTGCAAAGAAACCAGAATCTTTAGGGATGACCTGCAGATGAGTAAGAGTACAAAAATGAAACTGAGAAATTAAGCATTAAGAGCCTACGACCCAAGGATGTTAACCACATCAGAGCCCGAGGCGCAGTAAGTTATAAGAGAGCTTGTTTAAGCCACTAAGGACTACAATTTGTAGATATGAACGGTTACCAAACCTATAACTTAGATGTGAAGAACATTACCAAGAAAGGGGTACCAATGAAAATGTTGAGATAATGCTAAGGACATGAGCGGGAGAACGAACCATGCCTTTTAGGGTGGGGATACCTCTCCTGTTGTGAGGCCATGAGTGGGAATGAACCCCTCAAAAGGGCTTTCACATATTAGAGATAAAATACACTTTATTTAGAAAATGAAAACTCTGAACCTAGAGATTACCTTAGAACATACCAGATACACTTGAGTAATAAGGAAGGTGGCACAGATAGACCCCATATCCACACCCAGGATGTAAGAATTAGTAATGGTCAGGGATAAACATTATGACTGCACATTGTGGCACGTCAATTAATCAATGCTCAGAAGAGCTTGTGATTCAGTGGATTACTTCTTCAGTAATCAGTTAAACTACATGGTAGATAACATCACCAAGGATGAAAGAAAGCGAAAGGAATTAGCCTACTTACGAATCTGAGATTGGAGCATAACATCTTCGTATCAAGAGTCAACTATTTTACAACACGGTACGACAACCGCCAATACCGGAATGAGAGAACTCCCAGTATGTTTACACCAAGAAGGATTGAGTATAAGGTAAGACATTAGATAAGTGAATAAGAGGTTGCACCAGCAATGAGTAAACATGGTAAGGGCCAACTACCACGATAGTAGTGGTTGTGAGTACAATAGTTAGAAAGGTGGATTAAGCCTGGTGCGCGGTAAGGCGACCATTATGTATGAGCCGTCAAATATTGACACTGAGGCAATTAGATTTATGAGTTAAGACCAGTTAAGTAAAGAAAATAAGATGGAGGCGAACTGAGCATTGATGCTAGTAGTCTGGACCTAGACCTGTTAGGTAAGATTTTACAGGAAGCACACTACCCATTCCTTAAGGAACTGGAAGTGCATTCCTAGTAGCATAAATATGAGGAAAAACATAAGAGGCTCTACGTAAAGAGACCTCACTATTAAGAGACCGAATCAGTGCGGGATACGGAAAGGAGCTGGAGCATACCATACCCAAGAACACAGTAAATGGACTTCCCTTGATTAAATTCAAGAAGAACAATAAATGTTATTATGGAACGACGAAAGAGGAGATCGACAACAGAATACTTCATAATTAGCAATAGCTAAACGTGTGACGGACACGTGAGTTTACTAAAACGAGACGTGGGACGACTGCACCCCACAGGGGCTTGCAGGCCTGACACGCTCATTATGAGTTAGTTGGGTAAGTAGTAATGTACCAGTAAGGTACCCCATGCATGTTAATGAGTGGTGTAAGGAACACGGGAGGTAGTCGACTCCGTACCACGGACAACGACGCAAGATCAGACAAGGGCAACTACTACCACAAACAGTCGAAGAGAAGAGCTCAGTTGAACCAGCAACACAGAGGAACCAGTGAATAGATAATTAAGGACTATGAAGTGCGAAAGCACGGATTGTTAAGTCTAGACATAGGATATGTCTTAAGATGTAAGGGATTAAGACTGTAAAGCGCATTATGCACTAAACAGTAGTTTCAGACTAAGAATCATCCTCAGACCAAAGGTCAGTTGGGGAGAACAATTTAGACATTCGAGAGAAAATACTAAGAGTATGAGTGTAAGATCTTCAAGAAAAAGAATGGATAGACGAGTTACTACTCATTAAGGCCGTGTTATATAAAGATAACACGTGCCATTGAGACAATTAGGCCTAAGATTATCAGAGTGGTGCAGCGGAAGCTAGCAGATCACTACCTTTGAAGATTAGCCCAACCTAAGTTAAGGAAACGGTGTAAGTACCGTTAAGAATCCTCGATACAGAGACTAAGTCATTTCTGATCGAATTATAAATAAGATAGATGACGTGGAAGCTAGAATGCTTGGTGAGAATTAGACATCTTGAACTTATGTTCAAAGATGAGTTTAACGCTGATTACGTGGGCGTAATCCATTTTAAGGGGGGTAGAGCGAAAACCGCTTAGCGTATGTTGTGTACTGAGTACATAAACTACGGTGTGCATAGCACAAAATAATTTGAGAATATGTTTTACATAAACATTGAGGTAAATCTGGTTATTGCACACGGAAGATGTGAATACCATACATATTAAGTGCCTATCTTGTTAACTCCGGTGTGATACAAGTTAAGAGAATAAGGAAGAGGAATAAGGAGACTTAAGAAATTTAAGAAATAAGAATATATGAGCATGAGTTAGGAATAGTAATGCTATGTGGTATGAGACAGTGGAAGTTGGATGAGACTGATATAATTAGTAGGAATTAGGTCTTGAGGTAATTACTAAGAGATGAATGGGGAATGTTTGATGGAATGAGTCACACTTTGGAGATGTATTGATTATGATTAGAAGAACTAAAAAGATAGAAAATTGGACATGAGTGTGAATTATCTGATGTTTGAAAATGACGTGGGAGGTGGAACTTGATTTTTCTAGGGATAAGGGAAACCGAACACAAAATTGGAGTGGAAGGATGGTTCTACACTGATGCTGATCAATCAGGGTAGGATTATTCCTGAAACTCCCTACCATGGTCACAATTTAAATCACACTAAGGATAGAGGCCTTAGGATTAAAATGAAATTGGAGTTGATGGTATTTTAATTAGAGGAATTATTCCTCACATGACCTCGTGAAAAGGATTACCTTTTTACTGAGTCTCGCCCATGGAGTCGAGGACGCACGAGCCTTTGTCTTCGGACCGGTGACATGGGGAGAGCAGCGTGTTTTGTATTCTAGCCCATGGTGACGAGGACGAATGAGCCATTGTCTACGGACCGGTGACATGGGAGAATACGTTGGAAGTTATGTGAATGTTTTAATCATCAAAAAGGAACAAAAGGAATTTTGAGTGCTACACATGCTTAAGCATGTTGTGTGATATTTAAGTATAAAAATATGGTGGATCCAATGATCCAATGAGATTAAGTACATAAGTATGATCTATATGATCTAAGGAATGAGGTAAGACATGCATTCTAATAAGAAAGATGCATGGGAACTTTGGGGACAAAGTTCTTTTAAGGGGGGTAGATTGAAATACCCCAAACCTAAGTATGTTAATTAAACATCAAATCATGATGTAGTAAGGCTAAAATATGCCTTAGAAAGATTGGTAGACAATTTAAACCAAGGAAAACACAAGAAAGTGTCTTAAGGGCAATCAGGGCAAAAACGTGCTCTAAGCTTGGAGAGACTTGGGTGAGTACCCAAATATCATGATAAGACCTTAGTAATATCCTAATGGTCATTTTAAATCAATTAGCAAAGAAAACCAAGCTTGAAAACAAGTTAAAACACAAAATGTGCTTTAAGAAGTCTTAAAGCACATTTTTGAGAAATTGTCTTAGAATTGAGTTTTGAGTGGCTAAATGTCCATCATTACTCTTTAATCAACATGTGTACTAATTAGTATCACATTAGGAGGTCTAAATCAATGGGAAATCAAAAATTTCCCGATTATGTGCCTTGATTAGTGAATAGTAACTATTTAGTGACTAGTTTAAGTTTTAATCAATATAAGTCAATTAAGTGGTCAACAAAGACCATGTTAGCCTTATATTAAGAGGGTGGCCGTTTTTTTTATGTGGGGAGTCACCACATGAGTCATCAAATGAGAAAGGAAAAGAAGAGATAAGTAAAGAAGTTACTATTTGCTTTATTAAAGCAAAATACCTTATATTAGCCACCTTTCTCTTCTCTCTCTTCATTTCTCTCCTTCACCCACGGTTTTCTTTTTCTTCTCTCTGTTCCAAAACCGAGAGAGCTGCTCTTCCATGGTTCTCCATCTTCAATCACTTGCCAAATACAACTCCAAGCTCCAAATCCAAAACAAATTGCATATTTGTCTTAGTTAGGTCAAGACCTATCTTTCTATCTTTTCAAATCTTTCAAAGCTCCATTTTGGTGCCATGAGAAAACTCCATTGATGGGGGAAAATCAAGTTTGAAGAGCTCATTAGCTTCTCCATTCTCTTAAGGTAAAGAAAATGTAAGAAAAACCATGTTTCCATCATTTCTTATACACGGCCGAAAATTCTTTCTCATGGGGCTATGTTTTTATGCCTTGTTCTAGCTTGATTTATTCACCAAGGACTAGTGGAGGTCCTATTTCATTCAATGCCAAAGTCTACCTTGAGACTTCAAAGGTAATCATCCACTTTTATGCCTTAGAACACATTTCTAACCTAGGTTTTCATTCCTTAAGGTTAGTGTATTGTTTAGTGCTCATATGAGTCATTGGTTATTGATTAGAACATTGGCAAGGGAAGTTTGAGTGGTGGCCGATATTCATTCAAGAAGAAGGTCTAAGGAGGAAGTTAAGATAAGCTTGAGAAAACAAGGTAAAATGCTTACCTAATGGTGGTTTAAGTTTTAAGGAATGAGTTTAGATGAGTACCAATGTAGCCTAGGGCTTACATTAGGTAATGGGTTATGTAACCTAAGAAAAAGAACTTAAACAAGCTTATGAACTTGTGACTAAGGAGCTAATGAGAATGAGTTAGTAATATAAGTTTAAGATGGATTTAAGAGCATTATAACTACTATGAGATTGATGGGTGTATTTGCAGGTTGAAAGCTGTTATTGTGGGAAATTCAGTGCTTAAATTCATGTCATTTAAGGGCCTAAGAGCCATGTCATTTAAGGGCCTAAGAGCCATGTCATTTAAGAGCCTTAGTGCTATGCAATTTAAGATTATTGCACTATATTGAGTTATTATGAATGAGTTGATTTGGATGAGAAACTATGATGAGAAAAGACTTGATGTATGTGAGATAGTTGAATGAGGAAAACAATGCATATGGGCATGATAATATACTAGAGAAACTATGGCGAAATTTGAGTAGGAAACTAAGCGTTTAGGGTGTTCTAAGGAGATTTTATGACTAAGGATGTTCTAGTGATCACTAAGGGTTGATTTGGTGAAAATGGATAAACCATGGAGTTCTTGAGTACTAGGAAGACCTAGGAATGTATAAGAGGGACTAGGGTTATAATGGTGAGTTTCATGCACCAAAACCATGATTAAGGAAGCTAGGAAACTTGTACAAAGTTTGAAGGAAAAGTAAGGTATAATGACTTATAAGGATGTAAGCATGTACTAGATTATATATGGCTTTGAGAAGTTTGAGTAAAGCAAATGGGTGTGCAAAATGATGCTTGAGGAGTAGTTAAGATGGTGGTGAAGAAACATAATGATTAGTTGAGGTCTTAGGCAAAGTCACAAGAGGGAAGTGTAAGGAATCAAGTGTTAAGTGTAAGAATTTTGTAAGAAATTGAGTGTCAAGTTTGGTGATTTTTGAGGAAGGTTTAGTACATGTTTTAAGGTGTTTAAACATGTAGGAAACATGTGGAAAGATTGTGGAATGAGTGGGAAAAGATTGGGTGAATTTGGAGTTCAAAATGAGGAGAAAAGCACTTTGGAAAATAGGTTCTGCTGTGGACCGCCCCTAGGGACCGCCCCTGTGGGGAGGTCCAGGCAAATCGTGCAGAAAATTAGCTTCTGGTTGGGACCGCCCCTGGGGACCGCCCCAGAGGGGCGGTCCAGTGCAGAGAAAAAGGAAAATTTTGTTTTTGGCTTCTAATGGGGGATTGAATGGTAATGGTTTTAGATGATGTTAGGCTTGTTTGGTGACATGTAAAGGCCTTAAGAGGTAAAACAAGTGTTATGAATTCCTAGTAAGAATTGAGAAAGTAGCTAAGGAGTTTTTAGTGGATGTTTAAAGGTGAGTTTAAGTGCCTAGATGGTATTAGGACACATGGGGGAACTTGTGGAGAAGTTTGGAGTTGAAAGAGAATTTAGAAACAAGTTTCTAGAGCCGACCGGCCTTAGGACCGGATTTGCAAGGTCGGTCGGGCTCTGTTACACTACCGGAAAATCTTTCTGGAATGGACCGGACATGGGACCGGACTTGTCAAGTCCGGTCGGCATGAAATTGTACGGTAATAAGTCTCTGGAATCGACCGGACATAGGACCGACATGTAAGTCCGGTCGGAGTGAATTTTCCAACGGTAAAAGGGTACTGGAATGGACCGGACTTGGCAAGTCCGGTCGGTAAGTCCGGTCGAGCTAAAAAACAAAAAAAAAAGAAATTTTGAATTCTAAGAATGGCAATGGGTAATAAGGTATGCCTTTGGTAGGGTGGTAATGATTGAGACCCTAAGAACTTAAGAGATTAAGCTAAGTTAAGTATAAACTTGAAAGTTTAAGATTAAGTTTGTAAGATTAAGTGTAAGACCTAAGAGGTGTTAGGTGGGGATCATTAAGGAATTAAGTAAGTTAAACAAGCTAAGTAAGTCATGTTAAGTTAAGTGATTAACAACCTAAAACTGAATGAATGTTTTAGGACTTGGGAGTTTGGACTCCGGAAGAGAGTAAGCAGCCGAACGACCAACGGTGAACGGTACAATTGTTTCTTCTTGTGACCTGCTTGCTAACGAGGTGTCCCTCGGCTTGTGTGCTATTTGTTTGTGTGCTCACTAAACAAGATAAAGCATGCAACCGGAACATATTATATATATGTTGTATTGTTGTGTGATGTTTGCAAACTAACACGACATACCGTGAGAACTTACTAACCAATGCTTAGTAAGGGATTGAGTGAGACTAAGGAACGCCCCTAATGAGGGACGATATGAACCGAAAGAGGTTAACCAACAAACATGGTCTTGAGACTATTACTAACTGAACTTGAGTGAGGAATCCGGAATGGTGCCGGCACATGTGTATTGGGGGAAGTCGGTATCCTTATCAAATACCGTCTTCCAAAGATGACTTGTCCTCGGACTCGTCGCCTAGAGTCGACATATAGACTCGACCTCCTCGGACTTCTTGTTTTAGGAGAGAGGCATACTGAGATGGTGTAGTGGGATCTACCTAAATGCCCAACTAATTCTAATAAATATTGTTTATGTAAACCAATGGAGCTGATAACTCATTGGTTAGGGTTACGTGACCCGACAGATAAACAATGGATTAAGGTACAACCATTCTAATTAAAGAACGGTTGACTTAATTGAGATAAGAACTGAGATAGATTGAGATAAGGTTTGAGATAGATACAACCATTTCTATTTAAAGAATGGTTTGTATTCTAAGACTGAGATAAGTTACAATCATTCCTTTTTAAATGATGGTTTGTATTATTAAGATTAAGATTAAGGTGAGGTTAAGATAAGTTGCAACCATTCCTTTTAAAGGATGGTTTGTAATATTAAGATTAAGATAAGCTACATCCACTCCTGATTAAAGGATGGTTGTTTCTAAGATTAAGATAAGAATCAGATTGAGGTAAGATAAGGATGGACTAAGATTAAGAGAGAACATTACTTAAGGAGTTAAATAACTAACTCTCTAATTAAGGGAACGCATTTAAGTCGTTCATTGTGTGTGAACTTTGATTGTTCATATCTGAGTTGTTGTTTACTGCACTTTCTATTATGTTGTGCATCTAATCAACCTCCATGCTATCGACAATTAGTCGTCGTAGCCACGTTAGCTTGGGGGCCATGAGAGGATCGTACCAGCATTCGTGCTGACCCCCTCGGGGGCTTCTTTTTACTACACAGGTGAACATCAGGAGGCGGCCGTCGCGAGAGTAAGAAGGAGTGCAAGTGTTAAGGATTAAGTATGACCTACGAGTTGTGCCTGTACACTCGTATGGCAATTGAGTTAGTAAGATGTATAGGTTGTGAGAGGATTGCAAGAAGGATATGTAAATGGTTAAGGTTGTTAGACTAATGTTCGGTATATTCTGTAGTCAGACCGTGGCAAGGTCCTGGATTGTAAAGAATTCCGCTGTGACATGTTTATATATATACTGTTAAGTTGCGAGACCACATCTGGATTGAGTTGGGGTGTTACATCCGGACATAGATCCGGACGTCACACAGAGATGAAAAATAAAAATACAATCGCGCTGATAATGAGGCTTTCGGCGCAATTATCAGTTGAGTGGCCGTCTAACCCATACTGCAGCATATATTAATAGACGCCATGCTCAATTAATCACTCACTTACCAAACTTCCACTAACCCTTATTTCATTTCTAAGCCTATATAAACCCAGCTTCAGCCTTCATTTCAATTCGTCCCAGACTCTCAGAGTCTAATGCAGTCTCCTCCTCTCTACACATCATCTGTTCACCCATGATAATCCCTTCATCTCCATTTATAAATTTCCTCCGTAACTCTTCTCCCTCACTCACAGACAGAACCCTGCTCACTGTGCTTAGTTTAGCCGCGCCCAGATTTAACGTTCGGATCCGGACACAACCAGAACAACGCGTCCGGATCTGCGTCCGACCCAAGACAGCCGGACAGGAGTGAAATTTGCAGAATCGTCTCGACGGCTTCTAAAATCAGTTTTTCTGCTAAATCCCTCTATCCTTATGCTGTTTATATTGAGCATTGTTATTTTGTCTATGGCTGAGTAGTCGTTTTTAATTTCGGTTTACTATGTATCTCTAGAATAATTATTTCTGAACCTTTGTGATTTTTCTGCAGTACAATAGAATAAAGTTCTTTTTCCTTATGAATTCCTAGACTTGTTAATCTGATCAATTAAATGAGTTTATCAGTTTGTTAGCTTATAAGTGAGAACTACGACTATCAATTGACTACAGGGAAAGAACCAGTTAGTATAGAGATGGTAATTCGTCTAAACGCTAGCTGACCATTAATCTAGACTACACTTAAAGCAATTAGTAAACAGTGGATTCATAACGAGAGTTAGGATTCGGTCTTTGCTAATTAGAATTCGTGGAACGGGAGACCGAATACGAGTTATCCTTATTCTAGGGTTTTATTCAGAATACTGTAGAAATCACTTAGGGGAAGAAATTGCAATCTAGAGAGAAGTAGTAAACCGGAATTTCCTTTATCAAACAAAAGTCAAACAATATTTACCTGTTGTTTATTGCCTTTTGAACTCTTTTACATCATTCACCATCACATACAAAACCCTAATCTCCTGTTATTTGTTTTGTGTGTAAGTAGAAATTTAAACTAGCCACTGCTCCTGGATTCGATACTCAGGGAATACTCCGAGATTTAAAACTTGCTATAATCGACCGGTACACTTGCCGTTAGGTTAAACCCCCAGCACAATTTACCGTTAGGTTTTACCCCAACAGGTGCCATTCCTGGTAATTCTTCTTATTATTCAATGTGGTCTTGCAACCGTTTAAATCTACATACATAGTTGGTTCATGGCTTTTAAGCCACTTTGCCTCGAGCTATGCTCTTTGCAGGCTGTTTATGCAGGTTTCTACTTTCTCCGTACACCATCTAATGGTTTATAGGTGGTACTGAACTCCATGATAAGATCGTTACATCACGCTTCCGTTCATGGGAGATCCATTAGGCAATATGATATTAATAAGTGCCTCTTAGCAATTTAGGGTACTTCCTGTTAAGTGGGATCCCTTCAATGTTCTAATCGAGTATTTGTTTCTGCTCTCGTGCATCTATCACGATATTTCATTCAACTGTTGTTGACTCCGGTTCCCTTCAAGGATTGCTCCTGGGTGTTGCTAAGTTACGCCATTACATCTGGCTAATGTTTAAGATATGTTGTGTCAGTTATATCGCCTTGCAATACCATATCCCTAAACTTTCATGTTTAGGATTGTAATGTCTCTTGTCTCGGGTATACCACTCGTGCTTCCTTCTTTGCATTCTTGGCTGGGTTTAATATCCTCTTGGTGCAAAATAATACTCCTGGTAGCCGTGGGGATTGTTCTGGGAATTCTATCCCGTTCATTGAACATTAACGTGTCCGTGTTAGGCGTCTGTCTTACTGTTTGAGGCTGGGTATTCATTCCAGCTATCATGCATTTGCTTCAAAATTCTTGAGACATATCTAATGCTCATTATTAATAATATGTGCTCCTTGCACTTTCTAACTCTTATTTATTTCCCTTAGGTGAATTCTCCGATTCTTTTATGCTCGTTAGCTTAACTGAGTTCCTTCTCTTCGATCATCCGAGGTGTCCAACTGTTCTGGTTTGAACTTACTTTGCTGTCCGTAGTACGGAGTTGACTACTTCTCGTGTTTCGTACACTACTTGTATACATATGTGGGGTATCTTACTGATACATTACTACTTACCCGACTAACTCATAAATAGGTCTGTCAGGCCCGCAAGCTCCTTCAAAGTGTGGTCGTCCCACATCTTGTTTTTGTACACTCGTAATGCTTGTCACACGCCTAAGTGAAGTATTCTATTGTCAACTCCTCTTATATCGTCCTATGATATCTTACTGTGATCCTTCTGGTTTGGTTTTAAAAATCTGAGGTTTAAAAGAAATATTTGTTTTAAAAGAAAATTTTGAGTTTGAAAGAAAAATTCTCATGTCATTTCAATGCCGGTTGATTCTAACCAAGTTTAGCTTCTCGCTGATTGGTGTATTCCTTACTACAATGGTTAGACCGTTAGGCCCTTCCGAGGTTTCATTTTAAAATTCTTAGGATTTGTCATCCTATATTTGCTTCATTCGCCATCTTGGTACTTCACTAAGTACTTCTTAGTCATTAAAGTCTCTCCGACCTGCCCTGATTATTACTGCACTTTCCGTGACAAGTGCGCCATGCAGGTTGGTTTTCGGTTCAGCACATACCGGTTGCGGTATTGCTTCTGTATTCGGTAGCCTTGTCGGCTCTTCTTTTGTTTTTCTGATCTTAATTATCAATCTTCTGAGTCGCTTCTTAATGGCCTTGACATAACCGTCATTGATCAGGGTGCTTCTCCACTCCCGGAGACCCCTATTTACTTAGTTCTGTGTCTTTCCTTGTTGCTCGTTCCCACCCATTTACCGTAGTTACCGAGACTTAACTTGTATAGGCACTTCTTCTGTAGTCCTATCGGAGTGTATTTCATTGATATTCTCGTAGTTTTCCAAGCTATGTCGATTAGGTATGGAACCTCTTTGGGTTTATAGGTTGGAGTTATCCACTCTTGACTATTCCCTTAGTCGGTCAGCAAACCGTTGGTGGTAAGATCTAACTGTTGTGGTCCCGTAGACATCTGTCTCGGGTTTTGTTAGGGATCCTTTTTCTGCTTCGTAGCACGGTTGATGCTTCTCTTATTGCTGACCAAGCAGGGTTCTCACGACTGCTAAGCATGTCGCCCCATGTTGCCGCAAATTTCAGTCTCCTGTGGATAGGATTCCTCAATCTTCCACCATTAAGTGAGGTTATTGTCGTTCAAATGGAACCGTCTCCGGGATTTCCAGTTCTTGGAATCCACCCTTAGGAATATTTCACAACTGCCAGATCGGGTCTTCCCGAGTAAGAGAGGTCTTTCCATCTCTATGGCGTTCTTTCCCGAGCTTTAAAACGGGGGATGTGGAGGGCGGGTTTGGATATTGTAGGTATCCAGATCACACTGGAAATTCCTATCTAGCGTATCTCTCACGCTATCACTCAACCCTTAGCCCTAAGTCTCTAATTCCTAACTCGGTATTTCCTAAGCTTAGTATACCACTTTTTGTAACCACCCCTACCGCTAATGAAATACCCCATAAATTAATCTAAATTATTTTAGGGGATTCTTTTATTAAACCCCAAATAATACTATTAAACACTAAATTATTATATAGTATTATGAATTTAATAATAAAATTTATAAGGCAATAAATCTTGGAAAAATTTCGAGACACCCTAATTATATTATAAAGATTTTAGAAATATTTGGAGCATTGATTTGAAGCAAAAAAATATATAAAATCATAGAAACCTTAAAGCTTTTTAAGCCTTACAAGGGTTGACTTTTTAAGAATGGTCAAACCATCCCATGAAACCCATATCAATAACAAGATTATGGAAAACCAAGAAGATTGATAATAAGAACGTTAAAACGGATCATCCTAGCCAAAGTTATGATATAATGAAGTTTAGAGCCAAAATTTAGAGGTTTGCTGACGTGTCTAGGGTTTCCTGACTCAGCCGCTGACTCAGAAGTGTGCCTCGGGAGTCATGCCAAGCCAGGTCGCCGTTTTCCCCCAAAATTAGCTAAGTCTTCTCAGCCACTTTCAGATCGTTGCCCCATTTTCAGACCCCGATTTCTCAGCCATTCCTTCGTATTTTTGAACGCCATTTTCTTCATTTTATTCTCCTACAAATCTACTTTCTAACCATTACTCACACTTGACCTAACTCTTCCCACATTCATCACAAAATAAATCTCAAGTTGCCTCCCCGAGAATTTGTAACCCAGAACTTCCAGAAATCCATTAGATAAGGTAAACTTCGTCCTATCATATCTTCTTCATTCGTGAATGAAAATTAGTGTTCTATAGCTTATTTTCAATATCTTTAATTTCTCTACAATTCTTCTGAAGAAACCTCAAGCTAGTTCTCGACCGTTTGGGAGATTGAAGCGTCTAAAGTCTCCAACTCGATCACGGCAGTGTTCTTGCCCAGATTTTCCAGAAATCGACTAGGTAAACCCAGATCTTGTGAGATCTGTAACTTTCTCCCTAGTTCATAAAATTCAATGATTCTTCCACTCGTTTTAGAGTTACATGTCTAGTTTAAAACCTGATAGGTTTCGAGGATCGAATCGCTCTTAGTTGGCATGAGTTGATCCGCGAAGAGGCTTACTCGATCTGCACATAAAATCATAACTTTTCCAGGAAAACGCAAGGTATAAACCCGAAACTTTCGATTCAGATTTCTTCGTGTGTATTACGTATTAGATTGGGATATTTTTTCAAATTAAAGAGCAATATGTCCTCTTTCAATTAAGCCCAAACCTTAGCCTAACTCGATCTATACTATAACTTATAGATTTGCAAAGTTTGACCCTCAGTCACACGTAAAATCGAGAATTTCCAGGAAACCGTAACAGATTACTCTCGCCGGCGCACCTCCGGTACGTTTCCGTCAATTCCACCGATATTGTCAAATTGTTGTCGCATTTCCGGTCATAACAAGACTAATATAAACCCTAACTTCAAACTTACCCAGATTCGATTTCTCAGTGTCCTGCACTATAAATCATAAAATTGGTACCGTTGGAATCGCCTTTCAATTTCGAGTTGAACGCAACAAAAATCCCTAAATTTCGTTCTGTAGATCGAGAGGAATCAGTCGATCTCCGTTCGTAGTGGGTTAGGGTTTAGTTGATGAACTCGCCGAAATCGGGCTGTCCGATCGTAGTTAAATAGAACGGACAATTGAGATTAAAACGTAGAAGTTAAATGATGTTTTAAGTTAGTTTAAATTACAAGAAAATACTCTAAATTGCTAGATCAATTTATTGACCTTCCCTAATTTATTTTGACACGAAATTTTAACCATAGATTCCTTGTAAAATCTAGTTTATTTTCATGTAAATTAATATGGCTTTTGAGTTTTTAAGCGTAAGTTATAGTTTTTGTAAGTTTTGAGTATTATGGATTTATTTAGATAATTAACAAAGAGATCTTTATGAAATAAAATTTTATAATATGTAAAATATCATAATTACTATATATTAAATTTGAGAATTTTTAGACAAGTGGAAATAGGTCCAAAATTGTATTTCTGAAGTTTTCATGGGTTAACTTATGATATATGGTTTTAATGTAATAAAAATTAAAGTATAGTTGAATAATAAACTTTATAGGTTGAAAATAATATAAGAAGGCTAAACTAACATTTAATACAGAATGTAATTAATATTTTAGGTATAAACTTTTGAGTTGAAATAAAGAAATAAAAGATTATCTTAGGTTAAACCAAGGAATTAAAATTTACCTACTTTTATGTTAACTATATATTATGGAAGCTAATATACTAAATTTAAACTAAAGAACAAAAAATAATTTATTTTATAAATCATATATTGGATGTAGATGCTGTGTGCGAGTTAATGGGAATAATTAAATACAATATGGCTGCGTAGGAATGTCTTAAATAAATCCTATTATATAGATAACAAAAGAATAATAATAGAATACCCCACAGAAATAGAATATGAAGGATTAATAAGTTAAGCTAAACCTATACATAATACTAATAGTTTGGATGATTATACAACATCTTGACGAAACTAATTAAGGTTATAAGATAAAGATTTAATTAGACTTTACTATGGGAATATCCAACATGAACCTTCGAGTTTTAATCAAATACTAAATGAATTAATCAACTACAACCTAGGAGTTTAAATAAGCTACATTTGATCTAGGATAAGAAGGTGGAATAGATTTAAACATAACACAGATTTGGGCTAACCTACTGGGCCTAAGTCCATGAACCCCAAAAGCCCACTTAAACAATTCAACGAGAGTTTGGGTCACTCTCAGGATAAAACCCTAAATCATTCCTGATTAAATGAAATGGGCCCAATGAAAGATTTAATTAACAAGATCTAGCCCAGATCCTTATGAGAGAGTAATTGTAAACCAGAAGCTATAAACCAGTAAGAATAAAAGATGTTTAGCTTTATAAGTTCCTTAGCTAACCAATTCTTGAAACACCTTAATTATAGGTTATTAGCGGAAGTTCGCACATTCAAGTTTGGTTACTGCTTCTGCTCATACCAGGTACAATTTCTCATACTCAGATACTTCTGCTAACATACTTAAAGAGACGTTTTTGAAAACGCTAATTGAGCTTAAATGAATTTCAAAAGGAAACTGCTTGTGTGACTAACTCGCCTTGATGTGACTAACTGAGCCTTGAATGTACAACTTACATGGTTACTATTTCCTCCCATCTAGTTGTTTCACAAGATATTAAATGCAAAGGGTTTACGCCTCTACACTCTGTAGGACTGAGTGTTTTGGTATATCACTTGTGCAGTTAAGGATCTAGTGGGATGGCAAGGAATATGGGAAAATGTAAAATCTTTGTAAATGCTTCCTTTGGGCTATGGTACTGTTTCATCCATAAGCCGAGTTGCTCAGCCTTATTGAAATACCCCGGGATTTAAAACAGTGATTAATTAGGCTAATGAAATATTTAAAAGCTTAATTATTCCTAAATAAATACGTAGGAACGATTCCCGAAGGAAATGGAATCGTAAAATGAATTAAAAACGCAAACGAGCTTTAAAACACGCTTTTCGAGAAACCGGGAAAAATGTGATTTTAAACGGGTTTAATAAACTCGCAATAATTATAGCTAGTTTAATATCTATAATTAGACCATAGTGAGGGTCTAGAGTCGTTAAAATTAATTAAACGAGAAAATTCTGAAAAACGGACCCGGTATATGAATAGTGTTAAAACCGGGAAGTTGTGGGGTGTAAATGTAATAAGTAAAAAAAAAAAATTAAGCCACCCTTGTAATATATGTGGCCGGTTACTTAACTGGTAATGGGGGGGGGGGGCACGTTTTTATTTTTCATAGCAGCCCCTCTCTGATTCCTAATACACTATGAGACAAAGTAATAAAGCAAATAGGTATAATAGTAAAGTAATACTCTCTCACCTCTATTTCCTACCAGTCACGATTTACCCTCTCTGTAATCTTCTTCCTCAGTAAACCCTCATTTGCGATTTCAACAGAGAGCAGCAACCTCATCTTCATCCTCTCTTTTCTTGCTCGATACAACACCAAACCATACAAAAATAACCATACCGTTGGATTCCTCATGTTAAGGGCAACACATTCCACCCTTCAAAAACTTGAAACCCTCACCTTCATCTCCATGACCGTGAGCTCCTTTGCAGCTTGAAGTGGTGCTTTTGGCCCTTCTTCATCTTCTTAATAGTCCAAGGTAAATATAAACCCAAAGTCCTCCCTCTTCCTAGCTTGTTTATGCAAAAATCAAAAATTGCCCACGTTGATATTTTCTCCATTTTCCAGTCAGTTTCGGTTGCCAACAGAGGGCTGAGGTTTTGCTATCCTTGCTGTCCAAAGATTACACTCAGGAGAGTAAGGTAATTCCTTAGTGTTTAAGCCCTAAAGACTAGCTCTTGGAACATTAATTTTTGGTGAGTTACGTGAGAATTAAACAAACTTGTTATGTGTGTTTTGGGGTTACGATTGTAGTTGGCAATCTATACCTCTGTTTGGTGTGGAACAAGAAGAAAAAGAGAGAGAAAGAGAAGGAGGAGGAAGGGAAAGAATCAGTAAACTAACAAGGTGTTGAACTTACCTTGAGATGGTTTTCTTCTCTGTAAACATATTTTTGAACGTGGAAAAATGACCTTGTATGGTGTAGTTAAGGAACTACAATATTGCTTGATGAATGAAGAAGTTTTAATGATGTTTAAGTGTGCAAGTAAACCTAGGGACTAAGTTAGTATCGTGTGATAACAGAGGGGAAGTTTAATGGCTGTAGCAGTGGTTTTATGCTTTTATATACAGGGGTGTTAACTGATGTTGTGAGCTGTTATAGTGTGGTGAGTATACTTGGAATGTAGATAAGTTCTGTCAAAATATGTCTAGGAATGTAGGGCTTGAGTGTGTTAAGGCGTGAGGTTGAAATGGTAAGGAAGAAAGAATAGAAAACTTGCAACAGAAAACAAAACTAGAAACTGTAACAGAGGAAAAATAACAGGGAATCGAGTTAGTTGACAGATAAATATAGAATGTTTTAGGTTAGTTTGGAATGCCTAAACAATGTCAAAACATGCTAGAATATATGTAGGAAGAGTGGGAAGAAGTTATCATAAGCTTGGAGATGAAGCAAAAGCAAAAACATACTTATTTTTCAAACCTGCAAGTGGTCCGGGTCTGTAAACTAGGACAGAAACCCGGACCAGTGTCAAAACATGACAGAAACCTATATCAGAGGAGTGGTCCGGGTTTACAAACCAGGACACAAACCCGGACCACCCCTAAAACTCACCCGAGAGATTTCTGAATTAAGGGTTCGGGTTTGTAAACTAGCATGTATCCGGATCAGTTTTGATTTGCACCCGAGAGTGACCAGAAACATTGGTCCGGGTTTGTAAACCGGACACAAACCCGGACCACCCCATTTTCTTCACAGAAATCATTTTAAGGCCATTCCAAGGTAGGGGCTTGATGGGTAATGATAATATAAGATGATTAGGACTTGTTTAAAGATGTTTTATGGTCATTAAGAGTATAAACATGCTTAGAAAATAATTATAAGTATGTAACTTATGTAAAGGGATTTGGATGACAATGAGAAGTAAGGACTTGTATAAGTTAAAATTGAAATGTCATAACTAAGTAAGTAAAGCTCGGGAAAGCGTTAGCGAAGTAACGAGTCAAGTTAATCATGGGTAATTAACCTCCGACTTAATATATGTTATAGGACCCGATTAGTTGGACTCCGAGAGAGAGAGTCGACGGGCAAGTTACGACGGTGAACGGTATGATTTTCTCATGCCCTGTATCCTAACTTGGTTACTCTGATTTGTGGTTTATATTCAATCACCTAATCAAGATAAAATGCATGAATATGACTTATAGCATTTCCTTATATTGTGTGCTTGTCTTTGCACCCGATGAACTATGTCTTGAAAGACGAGTTTGTATAATTCATGAAATGTTTGAATGAGAAGAATTCTTGTGTTTGAGACGTTCTCACTAACACACTAACCTTCTGACTTACCTAACTTGTGAATTGGGTAACTGAAATGAGAGGAAACCGATATAGCTTCGGCCACGCGTGAGAATGAGGAAGCAAGAGAGATTGCTTACCGAGTTCTAGCCTAACCTTCCCACCATGGTTCCGAACCGTTTGGTCGCAGCCCGGGGAAGTAAGCCAAATCTAAAGCCCGGTGGTGAGAAGTGGTGAGTATGCCACATCTCTGCCCGGAGGTCACCCGACTTAACTGAGTAATTATTACAAGAGGAAAATAATGGTTAAGTGTGGATCATGCCTTGTGCGAGACATATGATCATGAGCTAAGAGTATTGAACATCCGTCTAACCCGGATAAGAAATGGCTAACTTGAGAGAAGAGGTGTGAACTTGAGGAGTACCTCATGGCCTCAGTGACCAATGTGTGGATAACTTGTATTGTTTCCATTGTTGTGATATGCTCTATGTGTGGGTAGTGTTTATACATGACTATATTGTTATTGTTATTGGCATGCTTGTTTAAATATTAACGAACCGCATGTTGGCGACCAATAGTTAGCATAACCTCGCTAGTACGCGGGGTATGCGATTATCATATGCAGCTTTGCTGAGCCCCTTGGGGCGATGTTTTTCATTCTCCCAGGTACTCGAGACGTTGATGGTCGAGATGGACCGGGATGTTATACTTTTGGGTAGTTAGTAGTGAAAGGCGGTGTACCGAGTTGTACACGGGCTTGTAGCCTAGGATAGTCGGTGTACTATGTGGTACACCCGTTGTATTTTGAATGGAGTAATGTGTTTTAGTGAGTGACTGTTAAACTCGTACTCTTTTGACGGGCTGTGAGTCCTTGATGTAAGTATACACCTAGTACTCGGTAATCAAGCATTGTAAATTATGTTGATACAAGTATGGTATTTCTTTTATCAGACCGGGACTGTAAGTTGTAGGAGTTTAGACCCGGTAACCATATGGGTGGTTATCGGTATTGTACCACCCTCGGTAGTTAAGAGTATTTCCGCTGCGATTAGTTAAGAGACCGTGACGTTAGACCGTGATTAGAGGAATTATCGATGGGTGTTACAAAATGGTATTAGAGTGAAGCCTCGCTCTGATAGAACGAAATACCGAGTGTAGTGATTACCGAGTTAGGAAACCTAACCTTGAAGGACCGTTAATGATAGCGGATACCCTTTAACGTCTGTTATGGCGATACAACTGCTTAAACTCAAGACCATTTGGTCGCATCACCTGATGTAAACTGTTACTTGTTCAGATGTCAGGAAGAGGATGGGGTAGCGGTCGAACCCGTGGGGGGACAGCTGAGGAGCCAGAGCCGCAGACGATAGCTGAGATCGTCGCGGCCACGGTGGCACAGATGCTACCACAGGTTATTACAGCTTTGCAGCAGCACAGCAGACTCAGCAGACACAGGTTGAGCCACCCCCACCCCCACCACCCAGAGAGACGAATTGGGTGAAAGCTGTAGCTGACCTCCGAACTGCCTGCTTCAAGGGCGAAAGCGATCCGGCTAAGCTCGAGGCTTACATCTCCGAGATGGAGACAGCCTTCGAGACCCTCGAGGCTCCTGCTGGAGTGAGGGTGAGAATAGCTGCCTACTATCTGAAGGGTGCCGCTATGGACTGGTGGAAGCTAGTCAAGGGCGAGCACGTCGCTGACCCTGCATTCGACTGGAATGCCTTCACTGCTCTCCTTCGTTCCAAATACTACCCCGAGCATGTGAAGACAAAGAAGCGGCTCGAACTCGATGCTCTGAAGATGACGGATAAGATGACCGTCGACGAGTATTATACCACCTTCACATCTATCCTCTGACTGCTACCCGACCTCGGGTATACCGGCCAGGTCTTGGTCGACCGCTTCCATGGCGGCCTGAGCCATCGCCTCCGGTATGGCATGGGATACACGCGGTTACCTCTCTACAGGTAAACATCAGTTTGAAATCTTAATGTCGTAGTCAATACAATTAGTGCCCTTTTATGCAAGAATACCAACTAATGTCCTAATATCAGGAGTGTTACCATGCCGCATCGAGAGTTGAGATTACCGTCCAGCTAAGGGACGAGGAGAATGCGCAGAGCGCAAGATCAGCAACAAGGGTTCTGGCTCTGGTGAGCAGACCCAAGGAAAAGGATGGGAAAGAAGAAAGGGAAGTACTCCCACCCGACCCAAACCCAAAAGACTACCCCTGAAGAGAGTGGTGCCTATGCTGAGAAGAGCAAGGCAGCTGAGCCATTACGGCTCGCCTATTCCGTGCCGGTAGCAGCGAAGCCGCTGAGGTCTCACCCACCTAAGGGTAAGATTCTTGATAACCGACACTTGTGTGTTCCTAAGCTTAGAATACTGAATTTTGCTAACTCTCAATGCTTCAGGTTCTGGATCTGGCTCAGGCAAGGGCAACTCTGATGGATGGGCCTACAGTTGCAAGTACTACAAGAACGACCACCCCGACACTGATTGCCAGGGAAGAGAGGTCAGATGGTACAACTGCCGCAAGATGGGGCACCGTGCCTATGAGTGCTCTGCCAAGAAGGGCAACAACCAGGAGTTTAAGCAGAGAGAGGGCAAAGAGGTAGCAGCTGGTGATACTCAGACTCAGTATGGCCAGCAGGGGCAGGGACCTAGAGGTGCTCAGAAAGGTGCACCGCAGAGGCAGTCCGCCCTCTTCATCATAGATCGCTCAGAGGGAGCTGGTCAGAAGACCGGTTTAGGTACTTCCACACACCTTTAATCCTTTAGGGCATGTCTACAGTTTTAATTACCTGCATCAGTGAAAGACATAGAATTATAGTGTGTTCAGTGCATGAATTGACTAGTAAAGACTAGAACTCACAAAAATGAAACTCACAACTTAGGGACCTTCCATATCTGCTATCCTATACCGACTGAACTGAACCATGAAGAGTCCGACATCACCACACACCACTACACCATCGACCAGTGTCAGGTTATCCGCCCAGGTATGATATTATTAAGGAGATACCTGACACCTGAAGCACAAATCACCATCATCCGACGGTGCAATGAACTCGGAGCAGGTCCAGGAGGATTTTACACACCAGAATACCCCGGTGGAGCAAGGATGAAACTAAGAATGATGTGCATGGGAAAGGATTGGAATCCTTACACCCGCACCTACCACAAGCAGCGAGCCGAAGACAAAACATCACCACCTGAAATACCCAAAGAATTCCAAACGGTTGTTACCCAAACCGTAGAGATTGCACAACAGCTTGAAGCTGATCCCGTACCTGCACTTGAAGCAGACATATGTATCATAAACTTCTATCAAGAAGGAGGACGACTTGGTTTACACCAAGATAAGGACGAGACAGCGGAATCTCTTGAGAAAGGAGTGCCCGTAGTGTCTTGGTCCATGGAAGACGACGCCGAATTCCTGTATGACGAGCAGAAGCGTGCAGACCGTGCAGAGAAGATCATCCTTAGATCAGGAGATGTCTTGGTTATGGGTGGTGAGTCGAGAATGTTGTATCACGGTATCAAGAGGATCAAGTTGAATACAGCACCATCGACTGTGATCAATGCCACACACATGAAACCAGGGCGCCTGAACCTCACCTTTAGGAAATATTAGTCATGTAATCCCATGTAATATCCTAGTAATGTTGTAACGAAACACCATGTGTACCTTGAATGGTTTTATAATAAGCAGTGCTCTTTATTAATCTTTCCATTTACTTAATACCATCAAACTCATAAAGTTTATGAATAAATAGGTCGTGGACTCGGTACGGAAGGTAACCTGAGTATACTTACTGAGGCATAGGCGGTGAAAGCGGCACGATCCTCACGGGTACCTTTCTGGTGAATGGCATTGATGCCTCCGTGCTATTCGACTCCGGCGCCTCTCACACCTTTGTCTCGCCGTCATTCGCGAGAAAGTTGGGGCTGGACGCAGTTGAGTTACCCGATTTTATGGTTACTCTCCCGTCGAAGGAGCGAGTGCGTTGCACAAAAGTATTACCGAGATGCCACCATCCGAATCAAGGGCGAGCAGTTCCCTATTTCCTTCATCAAATTCAGTGGTCTTGGCTTCGACTTGATAGTTGGGATGAATTGGTTGGAGCGGCATAAGGGGCGAATCCTCTGCGCCGAGCATAAATTGCTGCTCAGGAGTCCGTCTGGGGTTGCAGTTTCATACCGCCAGAGGCCCAGAGAGCCTTCGACTAGAGTCATCACCGCCATGGCCATGTACCGAGAGCTCAGAAAGGGGCACGAGGTATTCCTCTGTTACGTGCAAGACCTTGAGAGAGACCCTGACTTCAGCACCGATATTCCGGTAGTATCGGAGTTCCCGGATGTGTTTCCGAAGGAACTTCCCAGCATGCCACCTCAGAGGGAGGTTGAGTTTGAGATCGAACTTCTGCCTGGTACCGGACCTATTGCTAGAGCACCGTACCGATTGGCACCGGCTGAGATGGCTGAGTTGAGAGTGCAGCTTCGAGATCTGCTCGAAAAGGGGTTCATACGCCCGAGCGTATCACCCTGGGGAGCACTGGTCCTCTTCGTGAAGAAGAAGAACGGTAGCCTCCGTCTCTGCATCGACTACCGCGAGCTTAATGCGGTCACCATCAAAAATAAGTACCCACTACCACGTATAGATGATCTGTTTGATCAATTGAAGGGAGCCTCTATATTCTCTAAGATTGATCTTAGATCCAGATACCATCAGATAGCCATCCGAGAGCAAGACATTGAGAAGACAGCGTTCCGTACGAGATATGGCCACTATGAGTTTACAGTGATGCCATTCGGACTGTCGAATGCGCCTGCGAAGTTCATGGATCTGATGAACCGACTGTTCAGCGATCAGCTTGATACATCTGTTGTGGTATTTATCGATGATATTTTGGTATATTCGAAATCTAGAGACGAGCACGAGAGCCACCTGAGGCAAGTACTCGAGACACTCCGCATGAACCAACTCTAAGCGAAATTCTCCAAGTGTGAATTCTGGCTTGATCAAGTTTCATTCCTTGGGCATGTGATATCAAGCGCGGGTATCTCAATCGACCCGGCTAAGATTGAAGCAGTTCGCTCGTGGCCTAGACCCAGGAATGTTTCCGACATCCGGAGCTTCCTTGGGCTAGCCGGTTATTATAGAAGGTTCGTGAAAGATTTCTCAAAAGTCGCCAAGCCTATGACAGCTTTGATGAAGAAGGACACACCATTTGTGTGGACCGATGACTGCGAGATTTCCTTACAGAGCCTGAAGGACTCGTTGACCTCTGCGCCCGTCCTTACCATTCCTGAGGGTTCAGAGGGATTCGAAGTGTATTGTGATGCATCAGGCAGAGGCCTTGGATGCGTACTCATGCAACACGGTAAGGTAGTAGCTTACGCCTCCCGCCAGCTGAAGAAGCATGAGGAAAACTACCCCACCCACGACCTAGAGCTGGGAGCCATAGTCTTCGCATTGAAGATATGGCGGCATATCTTTATGGGGTTAGTGTTACCATCTACTCCGACCACAAAAGCCTGCAGTATGTCTTCACGCAGAAGGAGTTGAACCTGAGGCAGAGGAGATGGATGAAATTCCTATCAGACTATGACATCGACCTTCAGTACAAAGAAGGGAAGGCGAATGTCGCGGCAGATGCACTGAGTCGTCGAGCACACTCCCTCCATTCGCTACTCGCCTCTTCTAGCTTGGTTGATGAGGTGCGAGACGCTCAGATGAAAGACCCGTATATGAGTGAGATCAGAGAGAGCATCATCGACGGCACATTTGAGCACCGGAAGTATGACTTCAAGCTCCACGACGATGGTCTGATCCGACTGAATGGCAGATTATGCGTTCCACGAAGCAATGCTGCTAACATAGAAATTGTTAGGATAAACTATATATAAAAGGAATAAAATACTAAACTAATCCTACACACTCTACTACGGGTAGCAAAATAAAACCCGTCGGAGTATAGTGTAAATATATTACGACCGAGAGTATCGTACCCAAGGGACTTATAGAAAATTAGTCCTAATCCGGTAATACCTATTCTAAGACAAGGGGGGGGGGGGGGAATTGAAATGTTTTCTAAACTGAGAAAATAAACTAACTTACTAATAATTTGTCCTAGATTCGGGATTAAATCACCAAGTAACAGTATGATCACGCAATGAACTTCAAGACTCGAACTTAACCAAACAACTTGAAAGCGCCGGACATCCTGCCGGACACCAGATGCACGGCACATTCAAAGACGTTGAATGTGCCGGACACAGGAGACCCGGCAGTGCACCCGGCACGTTCGTGTGTGAAAACCATTCTCTTGCTTCGGGTCTGACAACAAGAAACTCATCCCTATTAACAAATGAGCATATATCATGCCACGAAATGAACAAGGAAATGGGGGAAGATGGGTTAATTCGGAATCTTTTATGTTAACCCTAAATCATAGATGAAAACATTAAAGACCATTAAGGCTTCTCAACCAATTCTACTCTTGGGCTTTTCTTCCTCAAGTAGACTTTGAAGAAAGAGAACAAAGTGGCCTACATCATTCTCTTGCAAGAAGAACAAAGGCTTAATGAATGCTTGAATTATATTGAAATGATCATAGTGTTTACAAAGAAGGAATTCATCCCTAACCAAGAACAAGCAAGGAGTTCTACATCTCCATCCACACAACTACAAGAAGAGAATACAAAGGGGAGAAGGGAATGGTCATAGCCTTAACCCGACAGGATCTTCTTCTTCTTCGCGTGGATGGAACTGTAGAAACTTCCTTGGACACCAACAATGGAGTGGGGCGGAATTGGAGTTGTGAGTGGAGTGTATAGGGGTGTTGAAGTGTGTTGAATTGTAGCCTTCCTCGGCCTATTTATAGGCATTAATTGTGTCGATGCCGGGCGTCGTGCCGGGTCCCAAATAGCCGGCACACGTGTTAAATGCACCCAACTGTTAACGGTCGAAACCGTCAATTCCGCGCGAAACAGTGCATATGCCGGGTAGGATATACCCGGCATCACACCCGGCATCATCCCTTTCACCAACGGTCAATAACTGCTACCGCTTGGTCAACCATGGCGACTCTTTACTTATGCCTGATGGACTCTACCCGGCATTAGATCCGGCAAGGCCACTTTCTGTTCTGTACTTATGCCGTGCAGAAGCTACCCGGCATGGAGTCCGGCTTCAACTGAACTTTTGCTTAGAAAATCCTTCCTTGCACAGAAAACTCATAAAAACATAAATCTGCACAAATATTATACTTTAACACATAATAAGCATAAATAACATAAATATAACTTTATTTAGATAAATATAATACTAAATCTAATGCATAAAATATGATAAGTTTGCGGCTTATCAAGGCCCTACACTTACCTTTTGCTAGTCCTCGAGCAAAACAGGATTAGAAAGTACTAATTACTTATGCACAAAACAGATAAACTCTAGAATGAAATGTAGATAAATATTTCCAACTATATGACTCTAATTCATAAGTATCACTTAATCTACCTTATCTTGCCAAAACATACTAATGGGTAAAAACAAGGAATTTCAAAATCGATCAAAAACTTTTGGGCTATTTTGCATAAGGGATTTTTGTAATCTCTCCTTTTTCCGGTTTCCATCATTCAGCTCTATTTTTCAAGAGTTTCTGAATGTGGCCAGACTCTCATCAATGGTTTTATGAATCAGCCCTATTTTGCAAGAGTTTCTGAATCAACCATGATTTTTTTTTTGCATTGAAGAACGGGGAATTTAGGAGAAAAATAAAAGGAAAAACTCTCGTTTCTTGCTTTTATTCTGAGGCACTTTATGCAACCTCTAGGAATATATTGCTTTTCCTTTGAAAGAAGATTTTTTTTCTTTTTCTTCTTCTTTCTTTTGCACAAAAACCCTTTTAAGATTTCACCCAAAAGATTTTTTCACAATTTGGAAAGAAAAGTATAACACCCATAAGTACATAAAGGAAAGAGTTAGGAGCAAGATCATGTACTCATGTTAATAAAGAGAATCAAAAAGTTAAAAACAGGAATCTACAAGTCATTAGAAAGCTTACCTCTTGAGAGAACAAGCTTTTAGTCATTCCTAATCTTATCTCGATCAAAAACATGCAAAAAGTTTTAGTAAAACATTGATAAAACGTAAAACTTATGCATATTGCTAAAAAACTTATTTTTTTAAAGGGGGGTCCCTGCCCTACACTTGGCAGGAACACTGTCCCCAGTGTTCGAAAGAAAACGAATAAGTAAATCTTTTTTTTTTAATAGAACTTGAAACAACCATAATGAAAGTAATTTAAAAACAATAACATAAAAGTAAAAGAGAAAAATTAAATGATACGAAGGGCTCCCCTGTTTGATAGTGAAGGCGTGAGGAGGAACCGCCCTACACTTAGCCTTTTTAGGCTATTTGGCATCCTTGGAGATCCTAGGTAGAATGGTGACCGAATTCGCATGCTCCCGTGGATTTGTTTGTGTTTGGGACGGGAGTTGACCTTGCTGTCTTGGTTGCGTCAGAAGTTGCTGTAATTGCAACTGCAACGATTTGTGCTCCTTGCGAATGGTCGAGATCTCATTTTGAGTATCCTGGGTCTTGTTCATCAGGGCTGACATCATGTCACGAAGTTCAGCCATTTCAGCCTCTGATGATGATGCAGGGTGGGATGGTCTGTATTGCCTTGGACCTCCCTGGTAGCCGGCTTGACTCTGGAAGTGTTGAGGGGGTTGGTTCCCCTGTTGCCATGGCTGCCAATACCCTTGGTTACTCACATAGTTGACTTCCTCAACATTCTGAAAGTCTGGAATGTCAGGGCTCGAAGCGTGCGGTCGTGTACTAACCACGTTCGCTTGTTGAGGAAGTTTGTTCATTGCTATTTGCTCCACCACTTTCTGTAGAGCACTAACCTTCGTTGATGTCTGGGCATTACTCTCCAATAACTGCTCATGACTTTGCATCAATTTGTCAAATTTGGAGTCGCCCTCTCCCACTTGATATAAACCAGCGGTACTACCCCTGGATCCACCGGTGGCCCATTCCCTAATCTCTTCGCAAAGAGATTCAACTCCACTAAGGAATTGATCTCCAGGCTTCTTCAATATGTCTGCACCAAGGGAGGAAAGGATCATGGTCTTGCATTGGTTGACCAATCCCTTGTAAAACAACTGAGATAGTGTTCCTTGGTGAGGCCGTGGTGTGGACATGTGCGCAAAAACCCTTTGAATCTGTCCCAAGTCTCACAGATGTTCTCCGAGCTAGGTTGTCTGAAGTTGTATATCTCGGCGATCATCTCCAGGGTGTGACTTGGAGGCATGAACTTGTCATAAAACTTGGTTGCCATGTCCTCCCATGTGGTGATGGTACTGGGGGTTAGACTGTGGTACCACTTGCTGGCGTTCCCCGTAAGACTATGGGGGAAGAGAGCAAGTCTGGCATATTGGAGGACATTGTTTGTAGAGGTTAGACTATTTGTGTGTTGTAAGAATTTGGTGATGTGGAGCAAGGCATCGTCCGGGTTTGTACCATCGAACATACCCAATTCCTTTATGCATCGTATTGATGATATGGCTTAAGTTTTTGCCATTCATCGTATTCGTTTTATGGAAGGAGAGGGAGGTCGATTGCGGGCTTTTGGCCTTGGTTAGAAGGCCGGTTTATGTTACGGACGGTAGGTGTTGCCATTGGTGTAGGATCTGCTTCTTGTAGAATTCGTTGTTGCCTTAAAGTATGAAGCAGGGTTCTCTCGATCTCCGGATCAAAGTTGGCTAAATTTTCAGGAGTACTTGTTGACCGAAGAAGCATTCTCCTTTTAAATATAAGAGGAGCAAGACAACATTATAATATAGTATTAATAAAAGAATTAATATACTGTCTTAATTAGACTTACGAAAATACAAGAAGAATTAAATTTTGGTAATGCCGGACAGAGTGCCGGGAATCTTACCCGGCAGTGGACTTCCTCTACTATTGCCGGGTTTATAATAACCGGCATGTTGCCCGGCGTGACCAAAAATCGAACATATCTTAATTAAAAGATAATGTAAAGGATAATCTAAATAAGAGTAAAAGTAAATACGAGATTGAGATCACTCCTAATTGTCCCTATAATTTACGACAAAAATATTGAGAGGAATTGAGCATGCCGGGTGACATGCCGGATCAAACCCGCCCGGCATAAGACTTCCTCCGAAAAGCCGGGTATAGGAAATCCGGCATAATACACGGGAAGTTCATTCTCGAAATCTAAATTAAAGAATCATAGTATAGGGACTATTAGAAGAGAGAAATAATGAATGGGCGCAAGCAAGAACAAATTAAATTGCCAAGAACTCAATACTGTAATAAATTTTGAGAAACTTTGAACATGCCGGACGCAGTGGGGTAAAAACGTATCCGGCATCAGACTTCCTCCGAGTTGGCCGGGTGACAGACGCCCGGCACCAAGCACGGCACATTCAAGTCTGCAAAACTAAGGGCGAAAATAAATTAAAGAATCAAGAATCAAGAATCAAATAATCAAAGAATAAAGAATAAGGCGTTTTACCGAAATTAGGACTTGGACTAATTCCAAGTCCCCGGAAACGGCGCCAATTTGCTAACATAGAAATTGTTAGGATAAACTATATATAAAAGGAATAAAATACTAAACTAATCCTACAACTCTACTACGGGTAGCAAAATAAAACCCGGTCGGAGTATAGTGTAAATATATTACGACCGAGAGTATCGTACCCAAGGGACTTATAGAAAATTAGTCCTAATCCGGTAATACCTATTCTAAGACAAGGGGGGGGGGGGGGAATTGAAATGTTTCTAAACTGAGAAAATAAACTAACTTACTAATAATTTGTCCTAGATTCGGGATTAAATCACCAAGTAACAGTATGATCACGCAATGAACTTCAAGACTCGAACTTAACCAAACAACTTGAAAGCGCCGGACATCCTGCCGGACACCAGATGCACGACACATTCAAAGACGTTGAATGTGCCGGACACAGGAGACCCGGCAGTGCACCCGGCACGTTCGTGTGTGAAAACCATTCTCTTGCTTCGGGTCTGACAACAAGAAACTCATCCCTATTAACAAATCGAGCATATATCATGCCACGAAATGAACAAGGAAATGGGGGAAGATGGGTTAATTTGGAATCTTTATGTTAACCCTAAATCATAGATGAAAACATTAAAGACCATTAAGGCTTCTCAACCAATTCTACTCTTGGGCTTTTCTTCCTCAAGTAGACTTTGAAGAAAGAGAACAAAGTGGCCTACATCATTCTCTTGCAAGAAGAACAAAGGCTTAATGAATGCTTGAATTATATTGAAATGATCATAGTGTTTACAAAGAAGGAATTCATCCCTAACCAAGAACAAGTAAGGAGTTCTACATCTCCAACCACACAACTACAAGAAGAGAATACAAAGGGAGAAGGGAATGGTCATAGCCTTAACCCGACAGGATCTTCTTCTTCTTCGCGTGGATGGAACTGTAGAAAATTCCTTGGACACAAACAATGGAGTGGGGCGGAATTGGAGTTGTGAGTGGAGTGTATAGGGGTGTTGAAGTGTGTTGAATTGTAGCCTTCCTCGGCCTATTTATAGGCATTAATGTGTCGATGCGGGCGTCGTGCCGGGTCCCAAATAGCCGGCACACGTGTTAAATGCGCCCAACTGTTAACGGTCGAAACCGTCAATTCCGCGCAAAACAGTGCATATGCCGGGTAGGATATACCCGGAATCACACCCGGCATCATCCCTTTCACCAACGGTCAATAACTGCTACCGCTTGGTCAACCGTGACGACTCTTTACTTATGCCGGATGGACTCTACCCGGCATTAGATCCGGCAAGGCCACTTTTCTGTTCTGTACTTATGCCGTGCAGAAGCTACCCGGCATGGAGTCCGGCTTCAACTGACTTTTGCTTAGAAAATCCTTCCTTGCACAGAAAACTCATAAAAACATAAATCTGCACAAATATTATACTTTAACACATAATAAGCATAAATAACATAAATATAACTTTATTTAGATAAATATAATACTAAATCTAATGCATAAAATATGATAAGTTTGCGGCTTATCAAATGCTGAGCTGAGGGATTGCATTCTGCGAGAAGCCCACTGTCTTCATTATCTTTCCATCCGGGAGCCTCTAAGATGTATAAAGGCATGAAGAGGTACTTCTGGTGGTCGGGAATGAAATCTGATATGAATGAGTTTGTCCTGAGGTGTCTCACTTGCCAGAGAGTGAAGTTTGAGCACCGACGACCTGAAGGAATGGTACAACCTATGCCGATTCCTGAATGGAAGTTCCATGATATATCAATGGATTTTGTTGTTGGACTTCCATCTGCTAGGGGAGGACTCAACATGATCTGGGTGATAGTCGATCGCCTTACCAAGGTGGCCCGCTTCATACCGATGAGGGACACCTGGAAAGTAGCGAAGCTTGCTGAGATATTTGATCGAGAGATTATTCGACATCATGGAGTTCCAAAGACGATTGTGTCTGACCGTGACACCAGGTTTCTTTCGAGATACTGGAGAGCCACACGTGAAGCGCTTGGTACCGAGTTGAAGCTCAGTACACCTTCCATCCACAGACCGACGGTCAGACAGAGCGGACCATCCAGACACTGGAGGACATGCTGAGAGCATGCGCCTTAGATTTTCAGGGGAGTTGGGTTGATAAGCTACATCTGATTGAGTTTCTTATAACAACAACTACCACGCTTCGATCAAGATGTCACCCTTCCAAGCCTGTATGGGACCGTGTCGCACTCCATGTGTTGGGATGAGTCCAGTGAAGCGGTCATTGTTGGACCGGAGTACCTTGAGCAGATGCAATCTGAAGTTCAGCAGATTCGAGCGAATCTGAGAGCAGCCCAAGATAGGCAGAAGTCTTATGCCGATGTGTGACAACGCGACCTCGAGTTCGCTGTGGGCGATCAGGTGTTTTTACGCGTCTCACCGATGAAGGCGTGTTCCGATTCGGCCAGAAAGGCAAGTTGAGCCCGAAGTACGTTGGGCCTTATACGATCACGGAGAGGATTGGAGCTGTAGCTTACAGGTTAGCGTTACCTGCAGACTTGGGGCGTGTTCATGATGTCTTTCATGTTTCACAGCTCAAGAAGTATATAGCCGATCCATCTCATGTCTTAGAGCCTAATCACCTATCCCTTGAGCCGACGATGAGATACGTCGAGACTCCCTTGCGTATTCTTGACACCAAGACGAGAGACACCCGCAACAAGTCAGTGCGGATGGTGAAGGTCTTGTGGTCGAACCACGACGTTGAGGAGGCAACTTGGGAATTAGAGGACGCCATGACGGCGAAGTACCCGACACTGTTTGTTGTGATACCCAGTGTAGGGGTCACCTCCCCATCGATCGGGAGAGCGCACGAACCACACCTATAGGTGTGGGGATACTCTTGCCTTGTGAGAGGCCTTTTGGGGATGGTACCCCGGAAGCAAAACCGTGCGGGCTGCGGCCCAAAGCGGACAATATCTCACAAGTGGGTTGATTACTGGGCTGTTGCAGATGGTATCAGAGCCAGACCCAGGTCGGTGTGCCAGGGGGACGCTGGGCTCCCAAGGGGGGTAGAGTGTGATACCCAGTGTAGGGGTCACCTCCCACATCGATCGGGAGAGCGCACGAACCACACCTTATAGGTGTGGGGATACTCTTGCCTTGTGAGAGGCCTTTGGGGATGGTACCCGGAAGCAAAACCGTGCGGGCTGCGGCCCAAAGCGGACAATATCTCACAAGTGGGTTGATTACTGGGCTGTTACATTTGTAGACTAGATTGTCTAGTGTCGTGAGGGTACGGGGCGTACCCCTTTTAAGGGGGGTAGGACCGTTTTGTTTTAGCATTGCTTCGGGATAGCTTTGCTTGTATGTATAATGTATATGTTTACATTGTGTTGACACCGTGAAACAACCAGTGTATTGGTTGTAGTGTTGATAGTGCTTGCAGTGTATTGCTTGCATGGATGGTGCGTGTTTGCACAATGTATGTATGTGTATGTTGCTGTGAATATATATATGTGAGACTTGTTGGTGAACTTGTTTGACAGATGTGATATCTGTAAGTGTACTAAGTGTGTATTGTGTTAAGTGTGATTTTGACAAGTGATTTGTCAAATGAGTGAAGTTAGTAATGCACCGACTTTGACCAACTTTGAGGGCAAAGTTTCTTAAGGGGGGTAGGTTGAAATACCCCGGATTTAAAACAGTGATTAATTAGGCTAATGAAATATTTAAAAGCTTAATTAGTCCTAAATAAATACGTAGGAACGATTCCCGAAGGAAACAGATTCGTAAAATGAATTAAAAACGCAAACGAGCTTTAAAACGCGCTTTTCGAGAAACCGGGAAAAACGTGATTTTAAACGGGTTTAATAAACTCGTAATAATTATAGCTAGTTTAATATCTATAATTAGACCATAGTGAGGGTCAAGAGTCGTTAAAATTAATTAAACGAGAAAATTCTGAAAAACGGACCCGGTATATGAATAGTGTTAAAATCGGGAAGTTATGGGTGTAAATGTAATAAGTTAAAAAAAAATTAAGTCACCCTTGTAATATATGTGGCCGGTTACTTAACTGGTAATGGGGGGGGGCACGTTTTTATTTTTCATAGCAGCCCCTCTCTGATTCCTAATACACTATGAGACAAAGTAATAAAGCAAATAGGTATAATAGTAAAGTGAGTACTTTCTCACCTCTATTTCCTTACCAGTCACGATTTACCCTCTCTATACCATCTTCTTCCTTGGTAAACCCTCATTTGCGATTTCAAACAGAGAGCAGCAACCTCATCTTCATCCTCTCTTTTCTTGCTCGATACAGCACCAAACCATACAAAAACCATACCGTTGGATTCCTCATGTTAAGGGCAACACATTCCACCCTTCAAAAACTTGAAACCCTCACCTTCATCTCCATGACCGTGAGCTCCTTTGCAGCTTGAAGTGGTGCTTTTGGCCCTTCTTCATCTTCTTAATAGTCCAAGGTAAATATAAACCCAAAGTCTTCCCTCTTCCTAGCTTGTTTGTGCAAAAATCAAAAATTGCCCACGTTGATATTTTCTCCATTTTCCAGTTAGTTTCGGTTGCCAACAGAGGGCTGAGGTTTTTCTATCCTTGCTGTCCAAAGATTACACTCAGGAGAGTAAGGTAATTCCTTAGTGTTTAAGCCCTAAAGACTAGCTCTTGGAACATTAATTTTGGTGAGTTATGTGAGAATTAAACAAACTTGTTAAGTGTGTTTTTGGGGTTACGATTGTAGTTGGCAATCTATACCTCTGTTTGGTGTGGAACAAGAAGAAAAAGAGAGAGAAATAGAAGGAGGAGGAAGGGAAAAGAAATCAGTAAACTAACAAGGTATTGAACTTACCTTGAGATGGTTTTCTTCTCTGTAAACATATTTTTGAACGTGGAAAAATGACCTTGTATGGTGTAGTTAAGGAACTACAATATTGCTTGATGAATGAAGAAGTTTTAATGATGTTTAAGTGTGCAAGTAAACCTAGGGACTAAGTTAGTATCGTGTGATAATAGAGGGGAAGTTTAATGTGCTGTAGCAGTGGTTTTATGCTTTTATAAACAGGGGTGTTAACTGATGTTGTGAGCTGTTATAGTGTGGTGAGTATACTTGGAATGTAGATAAGTTCTGTCAAAATATGTCTAGGAATGTAGGGCTTGAGTGTGTTAAGGCGTGAGGTTGAAATGGTAAGGAAGAAAGAATAGAAAACCTGCAACAGAAAACAAAACTAGAAACCTGTAACAGAGGAAAAATAACAGGGAATCGAGTTAGTTGACAGATAAATATATAGAATGTTTTAGGTTAGTTTGGAATGCCTAAACAATGTCAAAACATGCTAGAATATATGTAGGAAGAGTGGGGAAGAAGTTATCATAAGCTTGGAGATGAAGCAAAAGCAAAAACATACTTATTTTTCAAACCTGCAAGTGGTCCGGGTCTGTAAACTAGGACAGAAACCCGGACCAGTGTCAAAACACGGCAGAAACCTATATCAAAGGAGTGGTCCGGGTTTACAAACTAGGACACAAACCCGGACCACCCCTAAAACTCACCCGAGAGATTTCTGAATTAAGGGTCCGGGTTTGTAAACTTGCATGTATACCCGGACCAGTCTTGATTTGCACCCGAGAGTGACTAGAAACATTGGTCCGGATTTGTAAACCCGGACACAAACCCAGACCACCCCATTTTCTTCACAGAAATCATTTTAAGGCCATTCCAAGGTAGGGGCTTGATGGGTAATGATAATATAAGATGATTAGGACTTGTTTAAAGATGTTTTATGGTCATTAAGAGTATAAACACGCTTAGAAAATAATTATAAGTATGTAACTTATGTAAAGGGATTTGGATGACAATGAGAAGTAAGGACTTGTATAAGTTAAATTTGAAATGTCATAACTAAGTAAGTAAAGTTCGGGAAAGCGTTAGCTAAGTAACGAGTCAAGTTAATCATGGGTAATTAACCTCCCGACTTAATATATGTTATATGACCCGATTAGTTGGACTCCGAGAGAGAGAGTCGACGGGCAAGTTACGACAGTGAACAGTATGATTTTCTCATGCCCTGTATCCTAACTTGGTTACTCTGATTTGTGTGTTGTTGTGTTTATATGCAATCACCTAATCAAGATAAAATGCATGAATATGACTTATAGCATTTCCTTATATTGTGTGCTTGTCTTTGCACCCGATGAACTATGTCTTGAAAGACTAGTTTGTATAATTCATAAAATGTTTGAATGAGAAGAATTCTTGTGTTTGAGACGTTCTCACTAACACACTAACCTTTTGACTTACCTAACTTGTGAACTAGGTAACTGAAATGAGAGGAGACCGATATAGCTTCGGCCACGCGTGAGATTGAGGAAGCAAGAGAGATTGCTTACCGAGTTCTGGCCTAACCTTCCCACCATGGTTCCGAACCGTTTGGTCGCAGCCCGGGGAAGTAAGCCAAATCTAAAGCCCGGTGGTGAGAAGTGGTGAGTATGCCACATCTCTACCCGGAGGTCACCCGACTTAACTGAGTAATTATTACAAGAGGAAAATAATGGTTAAGTGTGGATCATGCCTTGTGCAAGACATATGATCATGAGCTAAGAGTATTGAACATCCGTCTAACCCTGATAAGAAATTGGCTAACTTGAGAAGAGGTGTGAACTTGAGGAGAGTACCTCATGGCCTCAGTGACCAATGTGTGGATAACTTGTATTGTTTCCATTGTTGTGATATGCTCTATGTGTGGGTAATGTTTATACATGAATATATTGTTGTTGTTATTGGCATGCTTGTTTAAATATTAACGAACCGCATGTTGGCGACCAAATAGTTAGCGTACCCTCACTAGTACGCGGGGTATGCGATTATCATATGCAGCTTTCCTGAGCCCCTTGGGGCGATGTTTTTCATTCTCCCAGGTACTCGAGACGGTTGATGGTCGAGATGGACCGGGATGTTATACTTTTGGGTAGTTAGTAGTGAAAGGCGGTGTACCGAGTTGTACACGGGCTTGTAGCCTAGGATAGTCGGTGTACTATGTGGTACACCCGTTGTATTTTGTATGGAGTAATATGTTTTAGTGAGTAACTGTTAAACTCGTACTCTTTTGACGGGCTGTGAGTCCTTGATGTAAGTATACACCTAGTACTTGGTAATCAAGCGTTGTAAATTATGTTGATACAAGTATGGTATTTCTTTTATCAGACCGGGACTGTAAGTTGTAGCAGTTTAGACCCGGTAACCATATGGGTGGTTATCAGTATTGTACCACCCTCGGTAGTTAAGAGTATTTTCGCTGCGATTAGTTAAGTGACCGTGACGTTAGACCGTGATTAGAGGAATTATCGATGGGGTGTTACACTTATTGAGTATGGATTCTTTCTATTAAGTGGTGCACACACTTTTCAATGATGCCTGAGAATGGGTCGGTGGCAGCGAAGGAGGTCTGTTTACCTCGTCCTTATGGACAACTGACTGACGGTGGGGGCCATCTATCCCAATTGGTTTTATTCCACTCTTGAGTTACTGGTTCTTGGATCTCTCTTATCATTCCTAGTCTTTTGTGACTACCTGAGTCGTACTCTTCTTAAACAGAATTAGATCTAACATCAACAATGAATGCTTATTAACATTATGGTATGACCTCTTATATGGATGACTTGGTTTTAAAGTTATTTATTTCTGTCTTCGTCTTGTTATCTTTGACTTGATTGTTTTGAAGTGACTTGTTCCTCTGTTTTGTTTTTAAGAGTTTGATTTCAATTTACTGTTTATTTTAAGAGTTATGTTTTAAATTATTGTTTTGGAGAATTGTACTAGTTCTATTCCAGGGAACTGACTCACCCCTCTCGGGGTGAGCTGCTTGGTTTCATCTTGCAGGTACGAATTGTTTATACAGGTGGCCACGAAGAGTTTGAGTGATTGGGATGGGGATTAGGAATTGTGGAGAGTTATTATATTTTACTCTCATTATGTTTATGTTGTGTTTTCTCGAGTTCAGACCGTAGCGTTTGTAATTTTATAAGTTGAAATTGGTGAGGTTTGGTGCCGGGTGTTTGGAACCCGATGATCTGTAAAAACGCCAGTAGTGTTTTATTTTTCCACTGCATTTATGTTAAATAGGGGTGTTACAGAAATTGGTATCAGAGCGTAGTTATGCTCTGAACCTAAAAAAACAAGCCGAGTGAAATACTTAGAATATAGGTGCACTTAAAACTGGGGATTTGGGGTAGAATTAGGAAGTGAGGATTCCAGAAAGGTACGTTACCCTTACCCCATACTTCACTTTACTTGCTTTACATTACTACACCTATTCATGAACGCTCTATCTACGCTCCATGCCTAGAATGTTATAAACATTTCACACTTTACTACGTGGATATCTAGGCTTGACACGTAACCCTTGAGTAACACTTAACTGCCATTACCCAGTTGAACGGTACGAAGAGGAGGAAGAGGAGGGGGTCCCCCAGGAGGTTATGTACCCGATGCTGTTACACCGGAGGTCATTGCTCAGATCATTGCAGCATCTATTGCTCAGTAACAACCACCACCGCCACCACCTAACGGTCCCCATGTGTTCAACTGGATGAAAGCGGTCAACGATCTTCATCCCCCAATCTACGAAGGCCAACTAGAACCGAAGGCCTTGGAGAAATACATCGACGAGATGCAGGAAGCTTTCACCACTCTACACGTTCCAGCAAATCACCAGGTGGACATAATGGCCTACTTTCTCCAAGGACTTGCTCATCGATGGTGGCAGACTGATAAGTGTGAAATATATCTACTTTAAAGGTTATAATTCTTCCAATATTCATAACAATTCATGCCATATTTCTCACTTATCATATTCTTTTCCTTAGATTTGGGTTTTAATGTAATTGATTCATTTTATGTGTTTAAAAGCCTTGAAATTGCATAGTTTATCTCATGAGAATTACAACACAACAAACGGGAAGTAAAACAGAGTACAAGCGAAGAATCTAAGCCCAGTTCAAGTTGAGTCCAGACGTATGTCTATTTATATCACACATGATTGACTAATTATTATTTAATGATTTAATAATGATTTAATCATCATTAACATAATGATTGAACCATTATTAGATGATGATTATCAATCATTATCAAATTCACCCACTGCACCATTCACGACATTAGTTATTTTATATCCATGAGTAATCAATGTGGACCGTATAATAAGACAAATGAACTAATCATTGATTACTATTAATGATTACGCCACTAACGAGATGAAATTCAGGATAGTAGCACTCATTCACGCAGCATTGTCATGCATTCACACTTCAGGAAATTGATTATTATTATTCATTGTTATATTGAACTGATGAAGCCACGTTAAAATCAACATACGCGGCGGAACTTTATAATTGGCATCTCATTCATTGTTGCAGCTATATAAATGAAATCTAGGGTTCGAAAGAAAGGTGCGCCTCCGACGAGGCTCTTGCCTCCCACGTCTCTGCCATTTCCGTTCGAGTCCACATCCATCTTTTGCCATCCGCCCACACCATCCATTGACACCATCTCCATCCATCATCATCTACCGTCGTTCACTCAGTCGTACTCCTCCATCCATACTCATCCATCCACTACATACCACCGCTGTCCAATTCACACCTTCACCATCATTCACTCACGTCCACTCCCGTATCCAATCTCTCCAGACCCGCTCCACCACCATACTACTGTCGACTCCACCATATCCATCCCCACCTATCATCATCCATCATCATATCCACATATCAACTTCCACAAATTCACCACGTCGAGCTGTATTCACCGAACCACGTAGATCATTAGAGCTTAACTGCAAGTAATGTCTGCAGGCAAAAATAACATGAATATTCGCTGGGTACAAAGTACCAATAATTTCATGCAGCACCATAAAGACACCAACAATATACACGGGGCACCGAAAGGTACCAACAAGCCAATAATCAATTCAATGAAAGTCTCCCAAAATATTTATCCACACCAATTGCAAAACCATTACGTCAGAATACACGGGGGAATAATAATTCCCAAATTTCCACAATGCCAAAACCACGTTATATCCAATCCATCGATATTTTACAAAACACAAAGGTAGAGAATGCTGAGCACAACGTTTACCTGGATATGCTCACCATAAGGGAATCAACCAGCTAGATCAACAGTAGCGCCCGTCAGAGAACTCAGGGTCTAGATTTACAAGAAGGAATTCCATCAGAAACTATTTGGATAACAATGAAACAATTATTTAACCTTACCAGTAGATTTCCCTTACCCTTCTACCAAACCGGCACCAGAGAAGCAGCCTAACGGCAACAGGAAAATAAAACGAGAATTTGAGAAGGGTTGGGGGGCATGAGGAAGAGAGAAGAATGGAGGCGGTATGTTGAAGATGAAGGCGATCGTGATAACGATCGTGTTATTAAATGGAAAACAATATGGGATAATTAAAGGATTAGTAATTAACTAATAAATATATTTAGTTTAGTGAGAGGAGAATTTATAAGCAATATTGTACATGACTTGAAATGGTTTTAACAAATAAGATTTCAATTTGAAAGTAAATGAATAAAGTTGTAATTCACGGAAAGATCTAGATTCAACAAGTTATAAAAATCAGAGGATATTATTTACTTAATAGTAAAAATAGGAGAAACCTAGCTGATCGTTAGAAAAGGATAATGAGGAGCAATTATTATCTATGAAAGAGAGTGTTTTAAATCAGACAAATAATTGTTTAATAAATAGATTTAAAGAAGAGACATTAAATAAATAAATGGTGTTGGAAATTCAATTTGAGTTATGGTTGAAGATCGTGAAAAGTGGAATACATTTAGTATTTAATATGATTTAGAAAGGAGGAAGATATTAATAAGAAGCAAAATCCAACTTGTGCTCTTGGGATAAAATACAATAATAATAATAATAACAATGCTAATCACAATACTCATTTGTTAAAGGTAGTAAAATCTGATTTGAACTCGCAAGGCTAGGAGAACATAGCAATGTTGTTTGAGTTAGGAATAAGATGAATATATATATTGCTCCTCTGGGCCTCTATTAATATCATTCTCGCCTATGTACCTTATAGGGTATCATCACTCCGACTATGTATTAATTTATTCCTATGCCAAAATTCAACGGGGTATTCATCTCATCCCCCTTAAAAGAAAGCTTCGCCCTCGAAGCTAAGCCTAAACAATACTCTAACCAAAAGGCTGATTCTGAAGGCTGAAAACAACTGGACTTGACTCAAATCTTAAACTGTTACCTACTTGAAAAGATGAGGATACTTCTTCTTCATCTCTTCTTCGACCTCCCACGTTGCTTCCTCAGTCCCATGATCGACCACAACACCTTGACCATCTGGGTGGACTTCGATCGTGACTCTCTAGTCTTGGTGTCTAACACTTTAATGGGTTACTCCTCGTATGACAGGTTCTGCTCCAACTCTAGCACCTCAGGCTGTAGAACGTGGGACAGGTTAGGAACGTAACGCTTCAACTGAGAGACATGGAAAACATTATGGACTCTCTCCAGTGCACCAGGTAGTGCCAACCTATAGGCCACCTCCCCAAGTCTCTCCAAGACCTCGTAGGGACCCACGAATTTGGGGCTCAATTTTTCCTTCTTCTCGAATCTGGTTACCCTTCTCACAGGAGACACCTTCAGGAAGACTCTATCTCCAACCTCGAATTCAACCGGTCTCCTCTTTAAGTCTGCATAGGACTTTTGTCTATCCTGGGCTGCTTTCATTCGGCTCTAGATGATTTGAACCTGCTCCATCGTCTCCTCTATCAGATGGGGTCCCAATATCACTGTCTTATTGATGTCGCTCCAACATAAAGGGGTTTCGCATTTCCTCCCATATAAAGCCTCATAGGGAGCCATCTTAATGCTAGAGTGGTAGTTGTTATTATATGAGAACTCCACCAGATGAATTTTGTCTGCCCAAGTTCCCTGAAAGTCCATAACACATGCCCGAAGCATATCCTCTAAGGTCTGGATGGTCCTCTCTGTCTGACCATCTATCGCTGGGTGGAAAGCAGTGCTCAACTTCAACTTAGAACCCATGGCCTTCTGAAATTGCTGCCAGAAATGCGCCAAAATTCTCGAGTCTCGATCCGATACTATATTCTGTGGTACACCATGGTATCTGACCACATACTTAATGTAAGCATCCACTAGCTGACTCATAGACCAAGTGCTCTTCATAGGTATGAATCGATCAGACTTGGTGAGTCGATCCACGACCACCCATATCTGGTTGACTCCACCCTTCACCGGCGGTAGCCCAACCACGAAATCCATAGAAATAGAGTCCCACTTCCATTTGGGTACCTCCAAGGGCTGCAACAGTCCTCCCATCCTCTTATGCTCGAACTTCACCTTCTGGCAGGTGAGGCATCTAGACACAAACTCTGCTACCTCCCGCTTCATCTTCAGCCACCAGAACAACTTTTTTAGGTCTTTATATAGCTTATCTCCGCCTGGGTAGACTGAATATAGAGTATTATGAGCCTCATTAATCAGTCTCTTTCACATCCGTACAACCCTAAGGGACGCACCAACGACCTCTGAATCTGAGGCTGCCATCATCGTGGATTTTGAACCCTTCTGCCTTACCCTCCTTTAGCTTCCCTTTGATTCGCTCCAACTTAACATTGCCAGGCTGTCCTTTGAGTATCTCTCCATAAATGTCGAAGGAGATGCTCATCTGGAATAGCCTCACCTCTCGCTCAACGCCTCCGGACTCCATCACCTCCAAGTCCAATCTCTAGAAGTCACGAACCAATTCGTCCGGAAGGACCCACATGGTGTTCACTGAATGACTCCTCTTTCTGCTTAACGCATCCGCTACCAAGTTGGACTTCCCTTCATGATACAGAATCTCCAGATCATAATCCTTAATCAGCTCCAACCACCTCCTCTACCTCATATTCAATTCCTTTTGGGTGAAAATGTATTTGAGGCTTTTGTGGTCGATGAAGATCTTGCACGAGACACCATAAAGGTAGTGTCTCCAAATCTTGAGTGCAAAAACAACGACTGCTAACTCCAAGTCATAAGTAGGGTACCTAGTCTCATACTCTTTCAACTGCCTCGACGCGTAGGCTATAACTTTCCCGTGCGGCATCAAAATGCATCCTAAGCCATATTTGGATGCGTCGCTGAATACTTCGAATCCATCTATTCCTGAAGGCAAGGTTAGGACTGGAGATGTGGTCAACCTCTCCTTCAGCATCTGAAACGTCTTCTCACAGTCGTCGTCCCACTGAAATCTGATTACCTTCTTCATAAGGTTGGTTAGAGGCCTTGCTATCTTCGAAAAGTCCTTCACAAAACGTCTATAATACCCTGCCAAGCCCAGAAAGCTTCGCACTTCAGTCAAGTTGTTGGGCCTTGGCCATTCCTTTATAGCCTGAATCTTCGACGAGTCTACTGAGATGCCTTCTCTGGTGATGACGTGGCCCAGGAATGCCACTCGGTCTAACCAGAAATCACACTTGGACAGCTTCGCGTACAACTGCTGCTCCCTCAATGTTTGTAATACTAATCTCAAATGCTCCTCATGCTCCCGCTCGTCCTTGGAATATATGAGAATGTCATCTATGAAAACCACCACAAACCGATCTATGTGGGGTGGAAGATGCGGTTCATGAGGTCCATAAAGACAGATGGGGCATTGGTCCATCCAAAGGGCATCACCAAGAACTCGAAGTGCCCATATCTGGTCCTGAAGGCTGTCTTTGGGATATCTCTCTCTGCCACTCTGAGCTGGTGGTAACCCGACCTCAAATCGATCTTCGAGAAAATTCCTGTCCCCTGCAGCTGGTCAAAAAGGTCGTCTATCCTCGGCAGGGGATATCTGTTCTTTACCGTGATCTGGTTCAGCTCCCTGTAGTCAATGCATAGCCTTATACTCCCGTCCTTCTTCTTCACGAACAGGATCGGGGCTCCCCAAGGCGATACACTCGGGCGAATGTACCCCTTCTCCAAAAGATCCTCCAATTGGGTCTTCAATTCTTTCAACTCTGAGGGCGCCATCCGGTAAGGAGTTTTCGAAATCAGCGCTGAGCCTGGCACTAGGTCGATGCTGAATTCCACTTCTCGGTATGGCGGCATACCTGGAATTTCATCTGGGAACACATCTGGAAATTCACTTACTACTCGGATCTCCTTCCTCTCGTCTGACTCCCGGCTCAGGTCCTGGACATAGCAAAGATATGCCTGGTGTCCCTTCTTTACTTGGGAGAGAATTGTCATTGCTAAGACAATCTTCACTCCGGGCTTCTCCTCCACATTTCTGTACGAGACTCTTTGTCCCGATGGTCCTCTGAGAATAATCTTCTGCTCACTACAGTCTATCCTTCCCTTGTATTTGCTCAGCCAATCCATCCCCAGGATTATGTCGAAGTCGGTCAAGGTAAACTGGATCAGGTCTACTACGAATTTTTCCCCTTTGATGTCTATACCTACATCTTTCATTACATGCTTACAAGTAATTACCCTTCCCGATGGTATAGATACAGCTATGGGAGAAGTCTCACAAATCTCTATCCCCAATTTCCCAACTAGGCTATCAGATATAAATGAATAAGTAGCTCTAGTATCAAAAAGAATACACGCAGGAGTACCAAGAACAGTTAAGGTACCTGCCAGCACGTCTGCCTCGGCCTTAGCTTCGGCCTGACTCATCACATTGATCTTCCCTGGAGCTCGCTGCGGGTTGCCTTCGTACTCCCCTTGGCCTCTATTACCACCATTTCCGCCTTCTCCACTACCACGCTGAGGAGCATCCCCGCGCTGATTTTGATTCGGGTCTCTGCTCTGCTGGTCGGACTGCCTGAAAGGGCGGTCGCCACTGTAACCTCTCTGCTGACTGCCTCCCTGGGGGCTCTGGAAGCACTCGAATACTCAATGCCCCCGCCTTCCACAACGAAAGCAGGTGACTAAGTTCCCCTCACAATCCTTCCCTGGGTGATCCTTGTTGCACCTCTTGCAGTAAAAGTGCCTCTCCTGTCTGGGCTCTCCCCTCTGAGACTGGTGCTGGGACTGGCCACCTCTCCTCTGATCACCTCTCTGGTCTCCCCCATGTCTCGGCCTCCCGTCCCTGCGGTCCGAGTGAGGCTTCCACCTCTTCTCCTGCTGATGTTTGTGGGACTGGTCCTCTCGTCCCCGGGGCTCATCTCCTCCCTCCATCTTTCTCTTATTGCCAGCCAGGACCTCCTTCCTCTTCTACTGCACCCTGTATAGGTTACCAGCCTTCCCGTACGCATCTTGGAGTGTCGGGATTGTCAGCACGCTGAGGGCCTCCTGCAAACTCCAGTTCAGCCCCCCCACAAATCTCTACACCTTCAACGCCTCGTTGGGGACCATCGTAGGCGCAAACCTGGCCAGCTCTAGGAACTTCGAATGGTAATCCTTGACGCTCAATGACAGCTGCTTGAGTTCTGAGAACTCCAAGTACTTCTGCATCCTGACATGCTCGGGATAGAAGCGCCTCTTCATGGCTTCCTTTAGGCCATCCCAGCCGAAATCAGGCCCAGCTAGTAGCACATCTCTGTTGGCGGACCACCAGATGTCTGCCTCACCCTTGAAGTAGGTAAACTGCTGCATTTACCCTTCGGTCAGCTGGGCAATTAACTGCTTCGAAGATCTTGTCAAACTCTCTAATCCAGTCATCGAGTAGCACCGGGTCCTCCTCTCCCTTGAAGGATGTGGTTTTCAGATGGGCAATCCTCTTAGTATAACCCTCCGGCACATTATCCCTCTATGCCTGCCTCTGGACTATCTGTCCCAGGTTGAGGGCCAGCTTCTACAACTGTCTCATGGGGTCGTTGGCTGCCATCTGAGTTCTACGACTCCTGCACCTTGTGTGGTATGGAAAACTTAATCTGTCAGCCAGTCTTGCACTCTCCTAGGGCTCTATGCGAACTCCTGATTATAAGTACTAAATTGTGTAAGCAATATCCACCCATATGCCCATATATTAAGTCTTTACCCCATGATAGAAGCTAGCACATATTATAGCTCCAAAATCAGTACACAATACCCATCCAGTTACGCTAACATCATTACCAACATTGTCATACACAAACAGAGTATGTAATTCAGTATCCATACAGTATAATAACGCATACACAATATCGCAGGTACTGAAATTCCCCAATACGGCTTACCCCACATTTTAATTCCTTTTTAATCCAATTTTTATCTTATTTACCAAACATGGCTCTGATACCACCTTGTAACACCCAGGATTTTGCCTCAAGTCATAGGTTATCAAATTACAAATCTAACGGCAAAAACGGCTTCAAAACGGACCCCAAACGAGTCCTAAATGTGCAAATTAAGCTTAGTCCGAACTTGTGTCCAGACATGGGAAGTTCAGACACAAGTCGAGAAGGTTGAACTACGGAAAACCATTTGTCCGAACTTGTGTCCAGACATTGACGTTCGGACACAAGTCAGGAGTTGAAAAGTCTGAAATCTGAAGGCGTCCGAACTTGTGTCCGGACTTCGAAGTTCGGACACAAGTTGAGTTTCAAAAAGTCTGAAAATCCTTTACGCGCGTCCGAACGTTGGTCCGAGCTTGCAAGTTCGGACATAAGTCAAGACTTGCAAGTCGACCCCGTCCTCACATGTTGTCCGAACATTGATGTTCGGACAGAAGTTCGGACACAACAAAACAAAGGAAAAATCGAACTCTCGGGGCCTGTCCGAACATGGATGTCCGGACAGGTCCTAAAAAACATTTTAAAAAGCTAAAACAGAACCAAACCAACATCAAAATAAACATAATAACTCAACAATCAAATGGAGAATCATTTCAGTAAGTCAGTACCTCGAACGATACACCTGAACACTATTGGAAGGTCACTTAAATAATGTGCAAAACTTCACCACGACTATTGTTTTCCAAGGAAGCAATACCAAACTAAACATTGCAAAGTAAGTAGCAGCGGAATTGCAAAATCCAAAAGGGCGTTACCGCCACACTCTAAACGAAGAGTGCCAGGCTTTAAACCACCAAACCAAATGACCAAAACGTTTTCAACATCATAAAACAACGTATTTTCAAATACAACTCAACTTAATATATTATGAAGCGGTGACCCGGTCATCCTAAGCTATGTGATAACGTGTCCCAGTCCCCAACTCAGCCACAAGTACCTGCGATCATAAAACATAACAGAAAACACGAAGGGATCGCGCAAATCAGTGAAACTGAGTAAACACTGCCTCAACTCATAAAATACGTTTTGAAATCCACTTTGTATTCCGAAACAACACCGTAATGTAAACAACTTCACTAATTCCAATTTATCAACAACAAAACATAGCGGGGGAGATCTTTTAGAGAATCAAATTAATGGTATACACAGACGACACCCAAATTGGGGTCACTACAATTAGAATTCCACCTCACTCTACGTCCTTAAGTGTGCACACCCCCCAAAAGATAACTTATGACCCAAAGGGGTACATCATTAGAGCTTAACTGCAAGTAATGTCTGCAGGCAAAAATAATATGAATATTCACGGGGTACAAAGTACCAATAATTTCACGGAGCACCATAAAGGCACCAACAATATACACGGGGCACCAAAAGGTACCAACAAGCCAATAATCAATCCAATGAAAGTCTCCCAAAATATTTATCCACACCAATTGCAAAACCATTGCGTCAGAATACACGGGGGAATAATAATTCCCAAATTTCCACAATGCCAAAACCACGTTATATCCAATCCATCGATATTTTACAAAACACAAAGGTAGAGAATGCTGAGCACAACGTTTACCTGGATATGCTCACCATAAGGGAATCAACCAGCTAGATCAACAGTAGCGCCCGTCAGAGAACTCAGGGTCTAGATTTACAAGAAGGAATTCCATCAGAAACTATTTGGATAACAATGAAACAATTATTTAACCTTACCAGTAGATTTCCCTTACCCTTCTACCCAAACCGGCACCAGAGAAGCAGCCTAACGGCAACAGGAAAATAAGAACGAGAATTTGAGAAGGGTTGGGGGCATGAGGAAGAGAGAAGAATGGAGGCGGTATGTTGAAGATGAAGGCGATCGTGATAACGATCGTGTTATTAAATGGAAAACAATATGGGATAATTAAAGGATTAGTAATTAACTAATAAATATATTTAGTTTAGTGAGAGGAGAATTTATAAGCAATATTGTAACATGACTTGAAATGGTTTTAACAAATAAGATTTCAATTTGAAAGTAAATGAATAAAGTTGTAATTCACGGAAAGATCTAGATTCAACAAGTTATAAAAATCAGAGGATATTATTTACTTAATAGTAAAAATAGGAGAAACCTAGCTGATCGTTAGAAAAGGATAATGAGGAGCAATTATTATCTATGAAAGAGAGTGTTTTAAATCAGACAAATAATTGTTTAATAAATAGATTTAAAAGAAGAGAATACTTAAAATAAATAAATGGTTATTGGAAATTCAATTTGAGTTATGGTTGAAGATCGTGAAGAGTGGAAATACATTTAGTATTTAATATGATTTAGAAAGGAGGAAGATATTTAAGAAGAAGCAAAATCCAACTTGTGCTCTTGGATATAATAAATACAGTAATAATAATAATAACAATGCTAATCACAATACTCATTTGTTAAAGGTAGTAAAATCTGATTTGAACTCGCAAGGCTAGGAGAACATAGTAATGTTGTTTGAGTTGGGAATAAGATGAATATATATAGCTCCTCTGGGCCTCTATTAATATCATTCCCGCCTATTTACCTTATAGGGTCATATCCACTCCGACTATGTATTAATTTATTCCTATGCCAAAATTCACGGGTATTTCAGTACATGACGTGTTTCGGGTACCTCAACTGAAGATGTATATACCTGACCCTTCTCACGTGCTGCAGCCAGAGAGATTGGAGATTGAGCCTCCACTGAGGTATGAGGAGACTCCTATTCAGATCTTGGACACAAAGGTCAGAGAGATGAGAGACAGATCAGTCAAGCTAGTGAAAGTTCTCTGGGAGCATCATGAGGTCGAGGAAGCTACTTGGGAGACTGAGGACTCCATGAGAGTGAAGTACCCACACATATTCACATGATATCCCCCTGTATTCATTTCTCCTATGGGTTCTCTTCAGTAGCGGTACGAGGGTGAACCTTAGCTCTTTTAAGGGGGGGGGGGGGGGTGGTGCATACTCTTTCTTCGTCACCTCATCCAGATTATGCCCTGTTGTTTTATTAGTACAGTGATGGAGAGGTGTATGTATGTACTTGATTTACACATTACGTGACTTTTGCTTTCTATCTATGAAATATCTCGGTTGGTTTGTGTTATACCCAAAATTTTAACCTCCCTGGAAGAGAGTCTCTACTAATGTAACACCCCATCCAAAGCCAATCGTGGTTGTCGCAAATCTTAACACTTAATCGAATTCGTTGCAGCGGAAATAACATACACCGGGACCTTGCCACGGTCTGATCGTTAGAATATACCGGCCTTATCAATTTACAACACTTAACCAAAGTAAACAACCGACCAAAACATCACCATCCAAAATACCACCAACCAACCGAGTTTAAGTATCTAAGTCATAGCCACAAACTTACATTAGTTTCAATATAAACAGACGGGAGCACAAGCGCAACCCGTACTCAAAATGAACAACCCATCCTAAGTCTAACCGCTCCTACTCTCGTGGTGCGACTTCATGGGCCTCTTACCTGCAAGTGTAAAAACAGCCCCCAAAGGGGGTCAGCACGAATGCTGGTACTCCCTCTCATAGCCACCACCGGCTCCCTTCTCAGTCTCAGATCCTGATCATTCATAATATTAGTATTCACATCTCAAACGGTTACTACTTGTCTCTTAACTCTCTCAATATCAATCCCTTACCCTTTGGCGCCCTAGAGCGCAGGGGTGTA
>CM041778.1:330439624-330463843 GCA_023374045.1 Limonium bicolor
AGTTTTTGCGCCGTTGGCCAGGGGAGCACGGTTGCTTAGTTTAATTTTTATATGGGTATTATCCCATTTAATTTTGTTTTGTTTTTGTTTTTTTAGTTTAGTTTATTTATGTTTTGTTTTATTTTATTTATTTTATTTTGTTCATTTTCTTAGCTTTGTTGCAATTTGTTTCTTATTATTTGTTCTAGTTATTTGGTTTTACCCGATTGAGTTTACTTTATACAACTACATTACGTCAGTTATCTGATTTTTCGTTTATGTTTAAAACTCGTTCTGAAGGAAACCCTGAATTCAAAAATTGAACCAGAAATAGACAGAGTAACAAGAAGGATCCGAAAAAGGTTAGTGCTGGATCCTCCAATTGAGCAGGAAGTGCCTCTAAAAGATTCCCAGCAGAGAGATTGTTTCTGAGTGGTACTAGTTGAAAAAGAGATTCTAAACAACCCCTCAGGAGCCAATATGGAGAATTTGAATTCGGAGAGGCACATGAGGATTATACCCGCCCAAGCATCGTAAGGGCTTATTTCACCTGATAGTATTCTCGCTGCGTTACCAGCTGGAGTGCAGTGGCAGTTCAAGACACACTATGTTACTATGGTCATGAACGCACCCAGTTCAGCGAACCGTTACCGAAGATCCCATTGTCCATCTCACCACTTTCCTGAGATTGGTAGGAGCATGCTCTACACCACCAGCTTCACAAGAGGTTGCTAGATTGACTCTCTTCCATTTTCCCTGAGGGATAGGGCTGCTGAATGGTTAAACTCATTGACGCCCAACAGTATCACTACCTGGACGGAGTTAGCAAATGTATTCTTGGCGAAATATTTCCCTCCTTCTCGAATGTTGACTATAGAGGAGAGATTACCAACTTCAAGCAGTTCACCTGAGACATTATCTGAGGCTTGGTAGCGTTTCAAAGGGATTGTCGTAGAGTACCACACCATGGCTTGGAGAGGAGGTAATTTTGCAGTCCTTTTACAAAGATTTGGATCATTCAAGCCGTTTGTTGTAGATACTTGTGCAGGAGGAAGCCTCATGGAGTTACCAATAGCTAGAATCAAGGAATTGTTGGAGACCATTGCCAATGCATCCAATCATGGGGAGGTGCGAGAACCGAGAAGCAGCACCAAAGAAAACTGCTGGAGTTTATGAAGTGGATTCGAATACTTTTCTGGCTGCCAAGTTAGAAGCAATTCGAAGCAGTTTGAGCGTATGTGTGCAGTATGAACCTGAGTCAAATGCAACAGCTGCCCCTGAGGTTTACCACCTTGTGAATATTGTGGTAGAGGCTCTAACATGTGCCAGTTGTTCCACCACAAGAAGAAGCGGCAAACTATGTTGGTAACAGACCGGGTAACTATTTCGGGAATCAAGGCAACCCTGGTTACCACTCTCAGCAACAGAACCGTTATCAAGCTGGTGGTAGCAACAACTTCAATCAGAGACCGCCACAGCAGTATAATCAAACATACCAAAAACCAATCCAGAACCAGCAGACACAGAGTTCCGGTGCCGGAACAATCCTCGAACATGGAAAGAAGTACTGGCCAGAATGAATGATTTCATCTCGATTAGCACGAAGAAGTTTAATGAGCTGGAATCCTTCAATCAGGAGCAGAGAACCTTCATAATGACCAGAGACATTCAATAGAAATATCGAGACTCAGCTGTCTCAGATATCGCAACAATTGGCTCAGCGTCCTTTGGGTTCTTGCCCAGTCAGTCAGCAGAATCCAAGAGAGTATAAAGCTGTTTTTGCTGTGGAAGAAGATACTCCCACTTGTCGCTGCTGAGTTTTACCTGTTTCAACAAGAGGTTAAGGACTCCATTAAAGTTTTTGAAAACCCAAGGAGAAGGAGTCTCCTGAAACTCAACCTTCTTACTCTTCTGTTTCCAATCGCAATTTGAAGAACCTATTCCTTTTCCTGACAGGTTAAAGAAAAGGGATCTTGATGAACTTTGGGAAATTTCTTAAAATTTTTAAGAAATCAACTAAAGATATTCCTTTTTCTGATATGCTTAAGTTAATGCCAAATTACGCTACACTGGTGGATGATATCTTGGCTAACAAATGTCTACTGCAGGAAAAGGAAACAACGAAGAAGGTAACCACTAGGAGTAGAAAATGTAAAGCTACTGAGCCTCAGGTGGTGAGCATAGAGCAACCAGTGCTAGAGAATGAGCGGAACTGTGAAGTTACCAAATCTCCTTCACCTACACCACCTACAGTTGAAGTTGCTCCTCCAGTTCCATTTCCAAACAGAACCAATCGTTCCAAGGAGGATAGTGAGTTTGATAAGTTTCTTACTTTACTTCGTCAACTATCTGTTGATATCCCTTTTGTGGATTTAGTTGCAAAGGTACCTAACTATACCAAGTATCTAAGAAAGCTTTTATCTAATAAGGCAAAGTTAGTTGAGACAGGAACTATTCAGCTCACAGAGACTTGTTCAGCGATCATACAGAATCGCGTACCAAAAATGCAAAGATCCTGGAAGCTTCACAATTCCATGTAGAATAGAGACATTGACTTCGACCACTGTCTTGCTGATTTAGGAGCGTCGATTAGTCTCATGCCATACACTTTATTTGAAAAGCTTGGAATTGGAGACTTACAGCCTACACGAATGACGCTTCAGCTAGCAGATCGCTCAATGGTTTACCCTTGTGGAATTGCAAAAGATGTGATGGTTAAGGTGGAGCATCTGTATTTTCCCTGCGACTTTGTCGTACTCGACATGGCTGCAGATCCGACGGTCCCTATTATCCTTAGAAGACCCTTCCTAGCAACAGCCGACGCTCGAATCGAAGTTGCTCATGGTACAATCACTTTGAATGCAGAAGGTGAGCAGCTACTGTTTTATGCTGGTAGGTCTTCTAAAAACGTTTTGGAAGCTTCTCGGAGTTCGTGTCACCAGGTTTCAAAGACGGCTCAATCTTCTGAAATCTCTTAAGAGAACAAAAACAAGGTCTAGCCAAAGACCGAAAAGATGGGAAGCTTGGTGGGAGGCAACCCACCAGTATAAAATCTCCTCTCCACTTTCTTTTTACACTTTCCTAGTACTTGATTTAATTTTCTTGTAATTTATTGAGAATTTTTAGTATTTTACTGCAAGAGATCCGACTCCCCTATTTCAATAACTAACTCTGCCTGGATCCACTTGAGTTCTCCTGGTTTTGCAGATTTACTATTTCAGGTACTCTACTCTGATGCTAAACCGGATTCAAGTGTTGGGAATATCACGGCATTGTTCATCATGAATAAGGGAGCCCCTTTCACAATCTTGTTATTTTATTTTTGCATTTCTTGTGTTTGTTTTATTTTTGTTTAAATTATTTGTGGAAATGTTTTTATTTTTAAATGAGGAGTTTTAAATTAATGGTTTTTTAATTTAAGTAATATATATATATATATATAAAAGAGAATATTACAATGCGTCCGGCTAAACCCAGCCGGACGCAAAGCCGGACTCACGAATCTAAACACGTCCGGATCCGGACGTATAATCCGGACGTCACTAAAACAGACGCGGGCCGCGAATTTCTTTTCTTTCTTCTTTCTCCTTTTCTTTTCTTCTCTTTCCTTCGGTCTCCTTCTTCCTCCCGACAAACACAACCCAAACACCCACCTTCATTTTCTCCTACCTCCATTTGCACCACCACCACCACTTCCACTACCGCCGGCGACCATCGACCCCAGACCCGACGCCTTCGCGCCGCCCAGTCGAACACCGTCACCGCCGTCGCCCCGCGTCTCCATAATTCGAGCTGCAAACCAAAAATCGAACAGGTTCTTCACTTCTGGCGATTTTAATTAGAATTTTCGGTCACATTGTGGTAGATTAGGTAGCTTTTGGTCGTTTTTGATGTTGATTTGTTGTTGTGATGCGAAACAGTGATATTTTCTGTAAAGATTTGCGAGTTTAGGTTGAATTTATTTGTGAATTCGAAAGTCTTGTGTTCGCGGCGAATTTTTTAGGGTTCTTAATCCCGTCCGGATCTGCGTCTGGCTAAGTTGACCCGGACGTTGATCCGGACATGTTGAAATTTTGCAATTTTTCTGCAATTGTTTTCTAGTTTTATGTGGTACTATTTAATGCTATTTTTTGCTATATTTGGCTGTTTTAATGCATTAGTAATTGTAGATTGACTGTGTGCAAGAATGTGTTCAACTAGAACTTAATGCTCGATTGGTTTCGGGTTTTGGTGGGCCTGTTGCTCTTCCTTTACTGTTTTCTTGCTGTTTATCTTTCTTACTGCTTTTTGTTTCTCGTTTAGATGGCTCACACTAGAGGAGGTTTTACACGCACGGGTTCTTCTTCGAGGAACCCACGCCCTGACGACCAGTCAGAGCCAGCCCAGACCCCACTACGCGATGATGGTTTTCGATCAGCTGCCACTCGGGCTTGGTATGATCGGGGCGGGGCCTTCGTCATTGAGAGGCGCATCAGTGACGAGGCATCAGCTGCCTCCGGGCTTACATACATATTTGGGGGGCTTGGCGCCACCAGCATCTTGCGCATGGGCGTGGGTGTTTTCTCTCCGGAGTTGGTACGAGAGTTCTACGCCAATGCTGTGGCATCAGATATGACACACAACATCACATCATACGTACGCCAGTTCCAGGTGGGGTAACCCCTGAGACTTTTGCTGATCTTTTATTCCTCCCGGACAATGATGCTACACATTTAGAGTTTACAGAGGAGTCACTTAGGGAGAGTAAGTCTAGGTGGTTACAAGAGGTCGGGAGTACTACTCGCCGACGGGGTGAGGAAAATAAGACTGTACTCCCATATGCCCTCCTCCCCTCCCTTCCCCAGAGGACCCTAGCAGAGATCCTCAGTCATCAGATCCGGCCTCATGCTGGAAATGATGCTTCTGACGAGGATTGTGTCCTCCTCGACTACTTCCTGGCCTCACCACATCCACCAGCCCAGCAGCTCTCGCTACCTTTCGTGATGTTCTGGCAGCTGCATAAGGTGATGACCTATCTGTGGACGAAGTAGAAGAAGATCACCCCTATCTTTCCCATCTTCATCCAGCATCTTCTTGCCTCTACCCTCCCCGAGGAGATCTTCACTGATATGGCGGTGAGGGAGGGTGAGACACCCATCTCCCTTGGGACCTTCAGGAGATGGGGCTTCTTATGCCTCGATGACGGCAGCTAGGTGAGGGGCAGCTCGGGTCTAAGATCGACCGGCACCTCTGCGAGTTCCAGCTCTACTCCGGCGGCCACTGCTACCATGGCACCCCCTATGGCACCAGTGATGAGCATCCCACCAGAGATGCAGGCCATGATGGACTCCCTCCTTCAGCAGCAGCAGAGGATGGAGCAGCGTTTTGGGGGCATGGAGCAGCAGTTTGGGGATGTCCAGCAGCGCCAGATGCGCATGGAGGGACACATAGATGACATCCGCCAGACGCAGGAGCACCTCCAGGCAGAGCAGACCTCTATCCGCGACACACAGACTACGCTCGCAGCGCGCTTGGAGCGCAGTGATGCTTTGCAGAGAGAGACCGCTGCTCATCAGGCCCAGACTACCCAGATCTTACAGATGCTCATGGCCCAGATAGGAGCGAGACCTCCGCCACCACCACCGCCTCAGTGACCGCCACTCTATCTTTACTGCTTTCTTTTATTTTGTTTGTTTTTCTTACTTTTCTATTTTCTAGAATTGCTTTACTTTTTGTCTGTTAAAACTAACGGTACAACTCGAGACTAACAGGTGAAGTGATGGTGTTTATATTTACCGGTGCTTAAATTCTGAATTGCTAAAATTTCTTGTTTCTCTGAGCAGTACAACATTCGTCACTGATTTATTTACATGTCCCATCTACTGCGAAACGAATGGCTATAAGTACAGGAAATGGAACCACACTACTTGCGAACGTCTGCTAAGCTTGAACTATGGGGAGTATTCTTTCTCTCAAAATAAATCTTACGATTCACATACTCTCTGTCGTTCGAGTTAATGCACTTTATTCTGTGGTTGTACATGCCAGTGAAAAATTAGCAACTATTACTCTGCACAACGCGCATAATGTCTGCAACTCATGAGGAATATCTCGACCCCTGCAAAACTTCAAGTGTGAGGAAGAACATCTTCCTTAATCTATAAACACCAGGGGAGTCTCAGTTCCTAATTTAACTTATTAATGTTCCACCATTGTTGCGTTGAGGGTTAATTATTGCATATGCATCTATTATGAGTATAGCATGTTTTGAAAGCTCTTTTTCACTGTTTTTCTTCTCTGACCAATGAGGACATTGCTTCTCTTAAGTGTGAGGAAGGAAAGACCTTTCCCTGAAAACATGCTAGTTGTTCTTTAATGCCACACTTGCTTTTTGCTGCTCTAATACCTGTGCACACCGAGTGAAATTAAACCAAGTGAAAACCGGAGGAATCTTTTTGCTTGATGAGGTTTGTATAAATAATATTATGTAAAAATACTCCCTTTTCACTAAAATATGGTAGATTGGCTAGTTGTGGAAACCAGATTATTTTAGCTTGGGATTTTGGAAATGAAGTGAATGTTTGGAATGAAAAGGATAAGGCAAGGTACTCCCACTGATCATATTTTTTTTCCTAACAATAGCAGGCCTCGTCTATCCCGTTATTAAGTCTTAGGGTGCCTTAACACCTATCTACCTAAGGTCTCGGGATCTGGGATAGTTGGCCCAACACCGTTACAAGGATAGAGAGAAAAGTCTGGGTTACGGAATAACTCTGCAATTCACAATTATTCGTTTGTTTTGTATATAGTTCTTGGAAGAAGAATGTTTTTGCATGTGAAAGAAAAATTAATTGCAGTTTAATTTTTGTTTTTGATCATGAGTGCATGGTGTTGAAAGGTATTGCGGAATAAGGCATTACTTCACACCCCCTGTCATCCAAAGGTTAGAGGAATGTAAATTGGTGGAAAGTCCCAAGCTAAGTTAACTTGTTTTCTACAATCTAGTTTCTCTATGCTTTTACAAAATTGTTCTTGCTTCACTGTTTGTGAAAACCTACCTCTAGAGAGCAAGATTATTCTTTCATTTATCACTTTGTTTGATCTCGCCCTGCACTTGTTTAAATTTGGAGATTATTTGACGGTTTTAGAGATATTCTTATTCCTTATTTTGCTTGAGGACAAGCAAAAGCTTAAGTGTGAGGAGGTTGATAAGTGTGAAACATATAGGCTGTTAAGGGCTTAATCACCTTATAATCTGCTACAATTTAAGCAATGTTTCCCACTTATTCTATGTTTTTTAAGATTGATGTTTTGATATGAACTGATGCATTTTATATGCTAAATATAGGAAAAACCCAGAGAAATGAAGATTTTACATCATAAGGATTGCAACACAACAAACGGGGAACAAATCCGGAAAAAGAGGCAAAGATTGGTCACGTCCGAACCAAGAGAGACGGACGTAAATCCGGACATCACATGTCCGGATCCGGACGCAAGCCGGACGTGACCCAAATCCAGATCCGAGAGTTCTCTGTGTTGTCCGGATCCGGACAGCGATCCGGACATATTGCGAGTTTCAGATCTAGAGGTTCTGTGTAATGGTGGCCAGGCCAGGGTCCGGTTCCACCGGTTCCGGTTCCGGAAAATGTGTATTCGTATTCGGAACCGGTCTGGGCGGTTCTGGTTCCGGTTCTGAAATCTGGATTCGCTTCGGATTCGGTCAAAAAACCGGTTCCGGCCGGTTCCGGTTTCGGTTCCGGTTCTGGTCGGTTCCGACTGGTTCCGGAGCGGTTCCGGAAAGATTCGATCGGCTCCAGTTGCTTCGTTTTAGCTCCGATTTGAGATCCGTTTGAGCGCACACGTTGCTCTTTTCATCCACTTACTCCTAGATAGGTTATTCTTCAAGTTTTATAATCTTAAATGTGTAAGAACAAAGACTTAGGAAATTTTTTGAATTTACAAAAAATAAGGAACAAGAGAATTTTTTTATGATTCACTGCCTCATTAAAAGCTTATTAGGTAAAACCCTTTGAGAAAACCTTAATAAGGAAAAGAGTACAGCTACTAAGAGGTTACATGATTTCAATTTGCAAGTCTTAAAAAAAAGATTACATGGAAAGAAAGTAATACTAAATTACTAATACATTCTAAAATATTAGAAGATAGAAGTCCTAAGTGGTGTTATCCCCATTCATCTCATACCAATCATGATGTTGACCTTCATATTGCAATGCGCGTGCTTGGGATCTAACGACTATTTTCTTCAGAGAGCGTGCGCCCGAGACCCAAACGACGTCATTTTGGCCCGATTCCAACGGTAACTTCAACCGGTTCCGGGGCGGTTCCGGTTCCACCGGTTTTGCGGTTCCGGTTCTGGTTCCCGGTTCCGAATCCAACGACGGTTCCAAGCGGTTCCAGTCAGTTCCGAGCGGTTCCGGGCCCGGTTCGGGCCCGAATCTCAAAACATGTATTCGTATTCGGAACCGGCTGAGGCGGTTCGATTCCGGTTCCGGTTCCCACCGGTTCCCGGTCGGTTCCGGTTCCAATCGGTTCCGGGTAGAACCGGACCCGATGACCACCATTAGTTCTGTGTCATGTCCAGATCCGGACACAGATCCGGACGTCACAAAGAGATGAAAAATAAAAATGCAATCGCGCTGATAATCGGGCTTTCGGTGCAATTATCAGCCGAAAGCAATTAAGCCCATCCTCAACAGTGAATTAAACACGCACCCATGCTCAATATACTAAGCGTATGTCCATGCTCGTACCTAACTATCACTAACCTTTGTTTCATTCCTAAGCCTATATAAACCCAGCTTCAGCCTTCATTTCAATTCGTCCTAGACTCTCAGAGTCTAAGCATTACACAATCCTCTCTTCCCCTCTCTACATAAACTCTCATTCACGACTCGCTCCATCTCCATTCATAAATTTCTTCCGTAACTCTTCTTCCTCACTCACAGACAGAACCCTGCTCACTGTGCTCCGTTTAGCCCCGTCCGGATTTGACGTCCAGATCCGGACACAACCAGAACAACGCGTTCGGATCTGCGTCCGACCCAAGACAGCCGGACAGGAGTGGAATTTGCAGAATCGTCTCGACGGCTTCTAAAATCAGTTTTTCTGCTAAATCCCTCTATTCTTATGCTGTTTATATTGAGCATTGTTATTTTGTCTATGGCTGAGTAGTCGTTTTTATTTCGGTTTACTATGTATCTCTAGAATAATTATTTCTAAACCTTTGTGATTTTCTGCAGTACAATAGAATAAAGTTCTTTTCCCTTATGAATTCCTAGACTTGTTAATCTGATCAATTAAATGAGTTTATCAGTTTGTTAGCTTATAAGTGAGAACTGCGGCTATCAATTGACTACAGGGAAAGAACCAGTTAGTATGAGATGGTAATTCCTCTAAAACACTAGCTGACCATTAATCTAGACTACACTTAAAGCAATTAGTAAACAGTGGATTCATAACGAGAGTTAGGATTTGGTCTTTGCTAATTAGAATTCGTGGAGCGGGAAACCGAATACGAGTTATCTTTATTCTAGGGTTTTATCAGAATACTATAGAAATCACTTAGGGGAAGAAATTGCAATCTAGAGAGAAGTAGTAACCAGAATTTCCTTTATCAAACAAAAATCAAAACAATTTTACCTGTTGTTTATTGCTTTTTGAACTCTTTTTACAACATTTACCATCACATACAAAAACCCCCAATTTCCTGTTATTTATTTTGTATGTAAGTAGAAATTAAACTAGCCACTGCCTCCTTGGATTCGATACTCAGGGAATACTCCCGAAATTTAAAACTTGCTATAATCGACCGGTACACTTGCCGTTAGGTTAAACCCCAGCACAATTTACCGTTAGGTTTTACCTCAACAACTCCTTCCTTACATGTAGGTACAGGCTGGAGTCTTTTTCATATGAGAGAGTTCCTCCCAAATTTGCCTCAATTTGGTAAAGTAGGTAGATACGGTGTCTTGTTCTTGCTCAAGCTTTTCTGATTCCTTCTTGAGAGCATAAATTTATGCCATATTGGCTTCGCTTGAACCTTCCACAAAAACTATCCCATGCTTTTCCCGCTTCTTAGTAGTAGACAATAGTTTCCGCAATGTCTTTGTCCACACACTGGCATAGCCAAGAAATTAGCATGTGATTGCATCGTTCCTAAGTCGGCAAATCTTGAATCGCTTGGTTCTAGTTGCTATAGAGATCCATCGAGGAGGCCATACTTGTTCTTGACCTTCATTGCGACAATCACTTTGCGCTTTCTGCCTTTGAATCCTTCCCCGCTGAAAACCAGTGCAATAATTGCTCCTGGTTCATCGCTGGCGTGTAGGTACTGAGGATCCTTCATATTCACTGTGGTTGCGGCTTCAATCACTTCTTCTGAGATCGTCACCTTCTCCTTCTCTACGTTCGCCATCGCCAACAATCAGAAGAGGAAAAGAGAAATAAACAAGGAGAAATCAAGGTGAGTTAAGACAGGTTCATCTTTCCTACTCTGATATCATTTCGATTTACTGAAAGGGACAACGTTTCTATATTGATATTCAATGAAGTATTACAGAGATCAATTCAATAGAGGAGGATATGACCTTTTATACAGAAAAGGAGAGTACTAAACCAACGGTAATCTAATTAATAATGAATTGCTTCTTAAAAAAGACCATAAAAATCAGGAAACCATTGTGTCCTAATGGCAACTGAGTTTGTATACCAAAATGTCGTAATGGAAATTGAGTTTGGACCACAATGTCATGATTGCTATTGAGTTTGGCTTTCACAACCTAGTATTGACGATGAATTGGATTTTATGATTTTAATTGGAGGTAATTGCAATATGGTTGTGATTTATACTTATGGGTGTGATTTAATATGGTGGTATATTTGTTTTTCAACATAGTACAACTTGATTGTATTATTTAAGCGATATTTATTAATTTGATAAGTTGAATAATATTGTAGTATTAGTACTATTTGAAATTATGATTATGGTATGCATGGATTCCTTATGTTTTGGGCTCAAAAAGTATTTTTGTTAAAAAATCCAAAATATGTGTATGAGGTAAGGCGATGGTTCACATGATTTACCGACTTCTATGGTGTTTTTTGTTTTTGTTTTAAATGATTGTAGGTGTAAAAGAAGCATAATTTTGAAGATTAGGGAAATGACTCACCAAAGTGAATTAGTTTTAGATATCAAGTTTTTAATTCCGCCTTACCAGTCATTGATTGCGGGTTGAGCGTATGATTGTCGATTTAGTTTTATTTGCGTATAAGTGTTGATACATTTCACACGAACACTATGTCGAGACTCGTGTACAAATGATGGTTTTTGAAGTTATAATGAAGGCACTCATAAGCACGTGAGGTATATGTTACTGATTAGTCTTACCATATAATTTATCATGAAATCATACATTATAAGTTATGTATGCTATAAATGACATTTGATAATGTTTTGCATTTAAAGAAAATTATGAAGACCAAAAACTAGATATCTTGATCAACCTTTAATTTTAATTCCTTACTATGTTCTTGTAGTGTTAGAATATAGCCCGAAAGCAAGTTGGTAGATATAAATGATGATCATGAAATTAAAGTAAAGCAACAAGTGGGACACAAATTTTTTTATGTAGTTCGGCTATGCCTACTCCACAGGCGGCGAGGAGAATATTTACTATATGTATAGAGCGTACAACTTACAAAGAGAGAATGAGGCACTCAAAATCTCACAAAGGAGATAGCTCTCTTAAACCTCACAAATCACTTAGAAAAGTGATATACAACTCTTTATATTTTCTCTCAAAAGAAACTCTCTAACTCTTATAAAGGAAGAAGATTGCTTTATGCTTGGATGTATGAAAATGCCTACAATCAACCCTATTTATAGGATTACCCATAGATCTTTTGCAAGCCTTCAAAGCACACAAATTAATACTCTTAAACCACATTTAGTCCCCATTAATCGCATAACGGTAGCAACTTGAATGTCCATAAAAGCTGCACTTGAATGGAGTAGTATAACTCTCATAAGTTGAGATAAAACTTCGATCCCTTTAACTTCAATTAAATTCAGAATTCATGGCATTTTTAACAAATCTCCACCTTGACTTGAATTCCTTCTCCAAAGTGAATAATTCGAGCTTGCTCCTCACCGCCAAAAGCCCCTTGGGCTAATCAACAAGAAGATGAAAGTCCCACTAAGTTCACACACAAGGTGAACTTTGGAGTCGGGAGGGACTTAGTAAACATAATGCAGGATTTTGTGAAGTGTGAATCTTTTTAACCAAAATATCACCTTCATCCTCAATATCACAAACAAAATGATATCGAATATCGATGTACTTTGTCCTGTCATGAAACATATGACCCTTAGTTAAGAAAATAGCACTTTGATTATCACAATGGACATAAGTTGCACCATTAATCGATGTGAGTTTATCAATTAAATTTCTAGCCCAAATTGCCTCTTTGACATCTTCACACAAGGCCATATATTCTACTTCTGTAGTAGAAAGAGCAATAGTCACTACTAGAAAAAAACGGATTTGCCTACGGACATTTCTATGGGTAAGTAGTAGGTAATCAATTTTACCCACGGAATACCTATGGAAACGTTCCGTGGGTAAATACCTCATGGGTAAACTAATTACCCACCCAAAAATTCCCGTAGGTAGTTTGCCTACTATTTGCCCACGGAAACTTTTGTGGGTAATTATTTACAGAAATTTCCTTAGGTAAATACCCACGGAATACTCTCGGATATCATGTTAGTTTTCCACATGGATACCCACTGAATACCTACGAAAAAAAATACCCACGGAACTTTCCCGTAGGTATTACCTACGGATTACCCACAGACAAGTGTTCTACTTTCCTTTGTAGTTTACCCACAAAATAGAGTACCCACAGACAAGTATTCTGCTTTCCTTCTTCGTAGTTTACCCACGGAATTCCTACGAACCACTTTACCCTCGGGCGTTTCCATGGGTATTCCGTGGGTAAATCTTAAGCATTTTTTTAAAAAAGAAATATTATAACGCTCACATTGATCCACTTCTGTTCAATCTAAAAGCTTGTACACGCCACTAAAATGAAATCACAGTTCATCGCATACATCAAAATACCAAACTTCCATGAATACAATTATTTCAAGACTTTGTATACATGGGACTACAGACATTTAACAAGAAAGCTTACTAAATCCATCTAATGATGAATTAAGAGCCTGGTAGCTGTTTATCCATGGTTGATGATAAAACAACGTTCCAAAAGATTGAGCCCAATGACATAATCACCACCCGAGCTTGAAGAGGAACAAACAAGCATAAGCACATTACGAAAGGTATGTGGTTTCAGTCTTGTCTTGAAACTAAACTTCCTAGTACACCTATATATTGAATACAAATGTAGCAAGCAAGCTTTACAGAAAAATAATAACACAGGAGAGGGTATAAAGTGTGAGCCTTAATTCCTGAATCATACCACCTCTCTAAGGCCTTTGGCACATCATTGAAAACTATGCCCTAAAGTTCCCCATTTTACAGAACATCCTCAGGGAAAGGCTTCCCACTTGTGGTAGAGGTAGTAACAGAGACCACCATAATGATAGCTGAAGGGAGAAGACCTACTAACTTCTGAATAATGAGTCTGGTTATTCTCTTTGTTGTTAGTTGTGACCTCTTTCAGGTTATTGCATACCTGATCCATAATATTGCCCTGGTGCCTTTACTGGCAAACATTGTTAACCACTTGCTGAAACCAGAACATGTTTGATGATCCATAAACCATTCACCGTAACTCTGTCCAGCTTGGATCTAATAGTGCCTCCTTGTTCATGTTTGTTGCTCCAAGTGTAAATGAAACATGTTTACTTCCAAGCATCCACACCAATAGTTTGTAACCAGTCTCTAGATTCAATAATTTTCCCCGCCTGGAACTTTCTTACCTTCTAGTCTTTCATCTATTGTATTCACCATATTGAAATTACCAAGCACAACCCAAAGTCTACAAATAGCAGATATGGACAAAATCCACTCAAAGATTCTCTGGCCAAGTGTTTGTAGCTACATACACAAACGATGCATAAAAAAAGATCAACTACAGTTACCATCTCGTTTCCAATCTTTTTCACCACACGAACGTAGTCAATCAGATGATGAACTAGAGACTCAAGCTCAGGGAACTTAAAATGATATTTATCATTGATGAAATTGTGAATAATCATGATCTCATTCTCAATATCAACTGATAGAGTATTGTAGTCAACACACAACAGGAATTCAGGAACATCCTCTAAATCCATTCCACTATCAGGATTCAAACCATCTTTTTGCATTGCATCATCAACCTTCTGCATACATGTAAAATTATAAAGCTATGTCATCATGTATCAAAATGAAACAAACACGAGCTACTCGAAATAATGAATGTACGACAAATAGAAATTATGTCCTCAATAATCATTACAAGTTCCGTATGAAATATCACCATAATGATATTTAAATAGGAAGCAACATTCCTTTAATCACAAATAAAGAACAAATAAATAAGCCCAATTTTAGTTTAAAAGCATATCACTCAGATCATATACTAACCGGAATATCAGCTTTATTATCAGATAACTCATCGAGATCTACCAAAAAATAACCATTCAAGGCAGCCTGCCAATATTTGTGAAAATTATAATGGATGTATGAGAGAAAAGAAAATTATAACTCCATACACAAGAAGTTAAGAATATTAACTTACAGTAGGAAGCACAAACTGAAGTCACAGAAAAGAAGAAAACAGTGGGAATACAGTAAGAGGAAGCTATACAAATAAGATGCAATGCACTTAACATGTTAGCATCACAAAAAATTTGTAGGTTTTGAGAGCACCGATTTACATGAAAAACCTTTTAATGCAAGATTTCTTCTCAAATAAAGTTTGGATTCATAATATGGAAAACCTATAACATACTAAGTCTAGGAGTTTATCATCACTGTATCCATTCAAATCACTTATGTGGCTTCAATTTTATTTCCTAAAGGGCTAAAGAAAATATGGCTAATACTATTTCCAAACTCACGCCAATAATGTCACATGCACAAGAATTCTATCTTATATCTAGAGTTGGAAGAACTTCTTGGATAGAGCTAAAAGATATGGTACTATTATCTTCAAGTATGTGGTCTAACACTAGTATGAAAATGGTCTATTTCAGGGCCCTATTTATGCGGTTGTTACATAACCGTCAAAATAGGGTGCTTTCTAAAAAGGTGGGGAACCTATTTCGGTGGTTCCTAACTACAAACCGCCGAAATAGGTCATCGTAAATTATAAAAAAAATAAAAAGGACCTATTTCGGCGGTTCCTTACTAGAAACCGTTGAAATAGTATTTTTATATTTTTTTCTTTTTTATTTGATATCTATTTCGGTGGTTCCTAGCTAAGAACCGGCGAAATAGGTGCTTTAAAACCACCCTTGAACCCAGTTCATTGCATTCTCTCACCGTACTCACTATTCTCCCCTCCTCTATTGTGCGAACTGAAACGAACGACAACAGCGACAACCAGTTGCACCACTATCACTATCGCCGCCTGCCGTCGGTTCCGCCGTCGTCGTCGTCTCCGCCCCCGTCACCACTGTCACTGTCGTCTCCCCTGTGCGCAGGTTCGACTTGTCCGACAGCAGCAAAAACAGTTCGCAAAGAAGGAGAGTAAGTTCAATTTTTAGGGTTTAAATTATGTATTTGTTGTTTGATTTTGATATTAAGATTGTAAATGTGTATGTGGATGTTTAAATTTGTGGTGTGTAAAATTTTTGTATATATTCAGTTTTAATAAGTGAAATTACATGTGCACATAAGATGTTCGATGAAATGTTTGAGTGAAAATTTTGATTTTTTTTTTGCTCTTTTGTGTGTTTGTGCCTTTGTAGGGAGTAATCACTAAGCTGCTGCTCTAGATTGAACTCGTACGGGATGAAAACAGTTAACTTGTGAACACGTAATATACTCAACTTACGTCTTCATTTTTTTCAGCCCATTATAATGTTACAATCCTATATTTACGAACAAGGAACATACACAGCTATTGAGTTTCTCTTCTATCTACTTGTATTTGTGCCTCCGTAGAGAAATACTTAAGAAGCTCCTCAACCATTGCACGGTAGATTGAAAGCGGAGCGGAAAAAAATTCATTTAGGAATCGGTAATATAATCTAACTTATCTTTTTCTCTTTTATGATTGACTTTGTATTTGATTTCCACAAATGATTGAAATTTGGTTTAATGAATGAATTTGGTATTAGTTTGATTTGTGATTGAAATTTGTGTTGTTGAATGATTGGTGAATGCTTAATAATAAGCATGGAATAGCTAAAATTATGCAAAGGCCATGATTTTTTTTTTTTTTTTACAAGATCTCTTCGTAATTAATATTGTTTGATGTATGTGTATATATAACATATATTTTTCATCCCTTAATTGTTTATACCCAAAATTTCATTTTAATTTCTGCCAAGTTCCTAAACAGACCCTAACTTCCATATTCGAATTCCAGCCGCTTTTTTTTCGGTTATTACAATTTGCCACACTTATTTTTCATAACTTTACAATTCACCATAATATATTTTTTTTTATATTTTTATTTCTTACTTTATTAAACTCCAATCTCCTTCCTATATTTACGGTAATTACAACTAGACCACATCAAATTTTCGCCCCCTACTTTCCAGTATTTATGTTTTGACCCCTTAACTTTTACAACCTACATTATGTCATTATTCTTATTTAATCTATAGTTTTAACTCCATTACTTATTTAATTTTAGTATCAAACTTAATACCCCTTTTTGGAAATACAGAACATACCCCATGCTTGTCAGTTTGGTCCTCAATTTTCCTTTAGTTACATTTTGGCCCACAAGTCTTATAATCTTTACATTTCACCTATTGGTTCTTATTTAATTTCATACTCCACTATTTCTTTGTCCAATGTGGTCAATACTTTGACCATGACTCATCATTGACTTGTTAATTCGTTTGGCCCATATTTTTCTTTTATTTACACCAAGACCCCAAGTTTTCCCCATTAATTACATTTTACTCCTTAAACTTTCCTTAACTTACAACTTTGTTTACCTTCCAACTAAACCCCATATTCTCGGCATTATACAGCCCTCACCCCATATTTCATTCTCTTCATGACTTAACAACATCTCTTTTATCCAATACATCATTTAGCTTATATTTAGTTTAAAACTTATTCCTCCACTTTAGTATACCAAGAACTCCCTTAAACTTTGAATATTTTCCCCAAGTCTTATAATTATTCCAAATTAATCATTGGCCCCATTAGACAATAGACTTTTGCACTGACACTTCTAATTCCAGAAATTACATTTTTTTACCACCACATTTTATAAATTTGTGTTGTTGAATGATTGGTGAATGCTTAATAATAAGCATGTGATAGGTAAAATTATGCAAAGGTCATGCCGATTTTTTTATAAAATCTCTTCGTAATTAATATTGTTTGATGTATGTGTATATGTATAACAATATCTACATTTTTTCTTTATCAAGTCTCACTACATTTAAGTCCGTGAACCACCTCTCTTGTCTCCCACCTTCTTCCATCACCATTGCAGTTTCCTCTTCTGTGTACAAGTAAGTAACTAAACCTTGCTTTTTGTTTGATAAATGCATTATGAATTCAGATAATATAAGTGCTAGTATATAATTTAGGTTGAAACCTTAGAGTTAGGCTAGCTAGCTTATTTAATACGCATTCAGTCACGCTTCATTAGAGTATACACACATAGAAACAAATACAATCCATGGTAGAAAAACATTTTCATTTTAAGTACACGGTATTAATCATACCATTTTGTGTTTCACATATAGTATGGAGGGTGACTGGATGTACGGTGATTGAGGTGATCACTTTGACAAGATGTTGAAAGAGTTTTTGAAAGTGGTAGTGCAGCCCAAGGACATGACAAAGGCGGTGAAAATACCTTGTCCTTGTGTTGACTGTGGTGTCATAAGGAAATTTTCACACATTGAGGAAATTAAATTCCATATGAAGACCCACAGTTTCATGCCACACTATAGAAGATGGATTTTTCATGGAGAAAGTGTTGAACATAATGACGGGTCCTCGTACATCAATGATAGGAAGAGGATGAGAACTGACCACACATTTGATTCTGTTGAGTCAGAACTCCCAAGTGCTTCTGGATTCAATGACAGTGAGCCGACTTATCATGATGAGCAAATATACGAGATGCTTGATAAAGTTGAGGATAATTTTGTCGACCGACTGGATGAGTATCAAAGATTGTTGGACGCATCCAAGACGGTGTTGTACCCTACGTGCACTAAGTACACAAAATTGACGGATGTATTGAATTTGTTCAACCTTAAGGGAAGATATGGATGGAGTGGCAAAAGTTTCACGTCATTCCTCGAGTTGATTCATGATATGCTACCAGATGGGAACAGTCTCCTACCACCAACTATGAGGCAAAGAAATGGATGTGTCCAATGGGAGTACAGTACAAAAAAAATTCACGCGTGTCCAAACAACTATGTGTTGTACAGGGGTGAATACGAACATCTGGATAATTGTCCGAAATGTTCATTGTCTCGGTATAAGCATAAAGATGGTGAAAACTCCTACTCCGTTCAGATAAAAAGCCCTCCAACTAAACTATTGTGGTACTTGCCGATTATACCCAGATTCAAACAGTTGTTTGCGAATTCGAAAGATGCAAAGAACTTACGATGGCACGCAGAGGGTAGAAAGAGTGATGAGAAATTAAGACATCCAACAGATGGACCTTAGTGGAGAAACATCTATAGACTGTTTAAAGAACATTTCGGGGTGAAGATAGGAATCTGAGGCTTGGGCTTTGTACTGATGGAATGAACCCGTACAACACGTTAAGCGGTCAACACAGCACTTGGCCAGTTTTGCTAGTGATCTACAATTTGCCATCGTGGTTGTGTATGAAACGCAGGTACATAATGTTATCACTTCATGATATATGGCCCAAGCAGCCAGGTAATAACATTGATGTATACCTTGCCCCATTGATTAATGATTTGAAGTTGCTATGGAATGAGGGAACCATGGTGTATGATGCTTATAGCAAGGGAAATTTTCACGCTCAAGGCGTGGTTATTCTATATGGTCAACGACTTCCCTGCATACGGGAACTTGTTTGGATACACTGTGAAAGGAACATTTACATGTCCGGTGTGCGAGGATGACACATGTTTGGACCATTTAAAAAATTATGGTAAGAATGTTTACATGTGTCATCGACTTTTTCTACCTGAAGATCACCCTTATCATAAGACTTAGAAACTGTTCAATGGTGAGGCTGAGACTCGTGTGGCCCGTCTACCTTTAACCTCTAAGGAAGTGTATGCAAAGGTTAGAGACATTGTGAACGTATTTAGAAACACATCAAAACTGAGAAAGAACATTTGGAAAAAATGCTCTATCTTTTGGGTTCTACCATATTGGGGTCCGTTGCCTGTCAGACACTATTTGGATATCATGCATATTGTAAAGAACGTTGGTGAGGTAGTGAGTGGGACTTTGCTCAGCGAACCCGGCAAAACGAAAGACGGATTGAAAGTGAGAATGGACATACAAGCCATGGGTATAAGAAAAGAGTTACACCCACAAGAGAATGAGAGACGAATATACCTACCTCCTGCATCTTACACACTTTCAAAGAATGAGAAGATTAGCTTCTGCAAATGTCTACACTCAATGAAAGTACCATCTGGATATTCTTCAAACTAGAAGAACATTGTATCGATGAAGGATTTGAAATTGTTAGGCATGAAATCTCACGATTATCATGTATTGATGTTACATCTTCTTCCAGTTGCAAGCCGAGGGATATTGTAAAATTATGTCAGAAATGCGTTAACCAGATTATGTTTCTTCTTCAACGCTGTCTGGTACAAGGTAATTGATGTAAACTCTCTCGATGATATACAACGTGAAATTGTGGTCACATTATGTCAACTAGAGATGTATTTCTCACCATCGTTCTTTGACATAATGGTGCACTTGATAGTACACATTGTTCGAGAGATCCAATATTATGGTCCAGTCTACTTACACTACATGTACCCTTTTGAACAATACATGGGCATTCTAAAGGGTAGAATGAGGAATAGATATCCACCAGAAGAAAGCATAATTGAAGCAACAGTGACGGAGGAAGTCGCAGAAGTTGTGACTGATTATTTGAATGAAGCAAAATCAATCGATGTTCCAAAACCACGACACTACGGCAGATATAAAGGAAAAGGTGTCATTTGAAGAAAGATTGTGCAAGTACCACGTATCTGATTCATCAAGCACATCTGTTGTTTTACAACACCTTGAGGTTGTTGAACCCTTCTTTGATACTCATATGACTGAGTTGAGACAACAAAATTGTACCAGAGACCACCTTTGGATTATGAAAGAACAAAACCAAATGTTTGTCCAATGGTTCAAAGATTATGTATTTGAAAAAACACCATCAAATTGAGAAGTTGTTGGTGAAGAAATAAGATGTTTAGCAGTAGGACTTGAACCTAATATTATATCGTTTGAAGGGTATGACATTAGTGGGTATACTTATTACACTGCAGGCCAAGATGCTAAATCAATAAACTAGAACAGTGGAGTAAAAATAGAAGCGGCATTCAATGAGTACCACATCTGTAATCGTTCTCAACCAGTGAGGAGCTCTAGTTGGTATTACGGTGTTATCGAGGATATTTGGGAGCTAGACTACCATATTGATTCATTTCTAGTGTTCCACTGTAAATGGGTGGACAACCGACGTGGAATCCAGAACGATAGAGGGCTTACCTTGGTTGATCTCACACGTGTCAGTTTCAAGGATGATCAGTTTGTTATGGGAAAAGATTGTGACCAAGTGTGGTATGTTCCGGATCCAAAAGACTCTAGATGGTATGTTATTCTTCCAAGTAGAAGACCGGTTCTGATTGAAAATGAAATGAGGATGATGATCAGAATGAGACGATAGAAGGAACAACATCGCTTCCTATGGGGTTATGGGATTTGAATGATGATACCCAAAATGACTTGATTTATGCATGGTCAGACCATGTTGAGGGTGTTTGGGTTGATAACACCAAATCATAGAAGTTTTTATGTCAGGTAGATAGTGCTAGTAGTTGTACATTTGTTTTACGTTCGATTATTTGTTGGTTTATGGTAATGTTATGTTAAATATTTTTCCTTAACTTGTTTAACATGTCTTTACATTATAAATTCATCTAATTAATTTGACTAACTTATCTTTATTGCAGTGGATGATCACCCTATGGACCAGCCCATTGGAGAAGCTGAGCCTCATTAGGGGAGACCAGCTATACGGGTCACATGAAGAGGAAAGAAGGGGAGACAGCTCAACCACCGGGGGATGTGGCTTGTCCATCACAGCAGGTGATAGAGCCAACAGCTGCTCCTTCGGACAGAAGGTGAAGAAGAGAGGTGCCACACATGCACTAAAGGCTAATAAAGGTCCCCCCACGAAGTCTATACAGTTCAGTGAGTTCCACCAGCCTTACGGTAATTGGAAGAAGGATTATGTTGCATATTCTGGCCACCTGGTCAAGAGTTATTACAACATAAACCACACATGGAAGCAAGTGCCCCAATCATTGAAGGACACTATGTTTGAGCATCTTAAGGTATGTTTTTTTTTGATAATATGGTATATGATTTGAGAGTTTCTCGTTACTTGTGTTACTAACTGACTACTAACTGTTTATGTAGGCTCATTTTTGCATAGATCCTTCTCTTAAGGATGATATCCGGAAAAAAATGATGCGACAGTTCCGCGACCATATAAATTGGCTATCCGATAAGTACATTCATGGAACTGCGGATCAAGATCCAGATGATCCAGAAGGAGCTGGCAATGAACTACCACCCTGGGAGGTGTAGGAGGGCATCACTAAGGAGTAGTGGACGCAGTTTGTTGAGTATAATCACACACCGGAGTACCAGGTAGAGCTAATAATCGTTTGTCTTTTATACATTTCGGCGGTTTTATTTACTTATTTGTATCTTACACATTATAAATGTATTTGTAGGATCCTCGTGCAAAACAACAAGCAAATGCGAAGAAAAATCTATATCCACATCACTTAGGTGGTAAAGGTATTGCCGAGCGCATACCAAAGTGGGAGCAACAAGGCTTGCTTCCAACTGATGAGTCACTAACTCCTAGTGACAGGAGGATAAGGTCTGGACGTTGAGTCGAGTGCCAAAAAACTCGATGCCGGAAAATCCTCAATACGATGACGGCACAAGATCTATTAGAAATCAAATGGTGAGAATCTAATTTCAATACAACGGTTTAATATTTGTTTGTGTAACTCATGTAAATTAATGAATTATGTTGTTTGTGTGTTTTTTTAGAAAGAGTTAAGCTCTCAAGTTACTGAGGGTTCTTGGACTCCGAGCAGACAGTATGATCCCCTTTCTCGTGCTCTTGGAAAGGTGGATCATCCTGGTCGCGCTATTAGTTTTGGTGGACAAGTTGGTAGCCGTCAGGCTTTTGGTAATCCTAGGTCTAGGAAAGGCTCACAGGGAAGGATGATCAGCTATGAGGAGCATTTGAAGATAAATGATGATATTGAGCAAAGGCTTAAGCAAGATCTCCAGCAGATGGTCGCATAAGAGATGTCCAAAATACGTTCACAGATGTGCAGCAGCCAAGAGGTGACTAGACCAGCCCCTGGACCATCAGCTGATCAGGATGAGAGCACACCATTCCGGTAGAGTAGTGTGCACTCAGTAGATCCATATCCATATGCATCAATTAAGGTTTGAAACATTAACTTAGAAAATAAATTATTTATTAACATCTATCTACTTCGATTGTGTCCGTCCAACCCTTCTCTACTTAATGTTCAGGAACCCCTTGAATGCACGTTGTTCATGCCGAAGGGAGGTGAGGATGTTATGGTGGCGTGGGGTAAATTGTTTCCCTCATCTCATACAAACATCGTGCATGGTGAACCACTCTGACAGGGGTATGTCCAAGTGCTTGTGGATGATTATGTAGCAGAGTATGCTGATGTTGCTCTTCCAGTACCTCTGTTATAGAGAAAAATACTTCAGTCTACAAAAATAACTACAATCCAATGGCCGATTGCATTGGTCAAAATCCCGGGCCAGATAAACACAATGAACGCTTATTCTAAAATTATAATTATGCGATATTTCAATTAGTATATGGTTTAGGGTGAGTCACTTAAACTTAATTAATCAACAACTTAGGAAAATGTTAAGTAAAAAAAACTTGTAAAAGGAAAGGGAAAAGTGCTACCACACCAGCTCTCACGAGGACATCCACCAATTTCATGGTGAGACCCACTTTAGTAGAGCAGAACATATTGGATAGGTTGCCACAGAATATGAGACTTCTGCACTCCGCATTGTTGATGATGTTACCTTAGAAAGATCCGATCAATGTGGAGGATACCAAGGGTGTTTTTCACCACCACGAACCCGAAGGGCGGACTCATCAATTCGATATATATATATATATATATATATATATAATATATGTCCGACTTCGTTGATGTATTCAAGAGAGACTGGTTAAATGTATCGATTATGAAGTCAGCTGTCATGTGAGTGATCTCATACCTTTTCCTATCTTAATGAAAGACTTGAATTAGTTTTTGTATTAAAACTCTGTTCATTGATGTTGTTGTCTTTATGGTGCAGGCATGTGCAATCTAAGGCAATGTGAGATCATCAAACTAACAACTTTAGATTCATGTGCCCTGCTACATGCTGTGAAATGACTATGTCAATGGACCCTGAAGGTCTTATGCGGTACTTGACGAATTCAATATTTGAATGTGCAAACAAGTCATACATTATGCTGCCATATTATCAAGGGTAAGTCATACTTCCATATCTTATTAGGTTTTATTTATAATTTATGTTATTCGTGTTATGATTTCAATTCTATTCACTACGTGAGCAGTCATCATTGGTCATTGTTGGTTATGGCCATGGAATACTGTTGGGTAAAAACCTAACGGCAAGTATACCGGTCGATTATAGCAAGTTTTCCTAGAAGTGTCCCTCCAGGTTATCGAATCCAAGGGAGGCAGCGTTTTAGTTTAATTAATATTTAAGAACAAACTAATGAAATAACTCAAGTAACAGGGGGTTTTGTTTGTTGAAT